>VXAL01004036.1:160680-237447 GCA_013399475.1 Chauna torquata | reverse complement strand
AAAAAAAAAAAAAAAAAAAACACCAGAAAAATAAGGGCATGTTAACCTAGTGAAGCTACCTCGGCTAAGAGAGTCGTTGTCCCCTCAAACCACATAAATCCACAGTACCTGTAAAACTTGGAGTGCCGTGAATTCCTCTCACAAACGCTGGCAGAGCCTCCTGGGGCAACAGGGTTGTGAGGATGCAGGCTCTCGTACCCAGTGAGGAGACTGAGGGGAGAAAAGGTTTTTTTGTATCTATTTTTCCTTTTTTTTTTCATAACTCGGAGGTGGCAGGACATGAAACAGAGGCGGCTGTAAAGTGGGAAGCCGTAGCGTGGTTCATGGTGGGTGCTCGGTGAGATGAGCAGCAGGACTAGCCGTGCCCAGGAGGGAGCCGAGCAGCCTGCTTTCCCTGGTTACAAACACCGAGGAGTCGGTGGCCTCCTGTGTTTCCAGGCACGGGTTTCAAGAGAAACACTACAGTATTTCCAAACCTGAGGGGGTAAATAAAAGACTATGGGTGCAAAAATAATATTTTTCCATCACTGATGTTAGGAGCAGGAAAACATTAGACAGAACTACCAAAAATACATATTTTTAAAGACAGAAAACTGCCTCAATGACACTGAGTATTTGTTTAAGCACTACATGATTTCTTGGTGAGCCCTGCGCTTTAGATAAAGCTAGCAAAGGAAGTCTCAAACTGTTCTTAATTGCTGAATAATTTTGTTGAAATTAGCATGACCGAGGGAACAAAATGGTATACTCCATAGTCCAGAATGCTTTCCCCTTGCTGATTTTTTAACTCAGAAGCCAACCATCAAACAAACAGGTATATAGTATAAGATTCTGTGCTGCTACCATCCTTGATTAAATTAGAGCAACCTGTTTTACAAAGCTGACCGTTACAGTCTCCTGCCACTGAGCCTGCTGAAGAGAGTTGCCTATTGTGAATGTGTCATTGCAGCAACAGCCAGCTGGCACGTCAGCATTTCCATTGCAAACCTATTTTTAAAGGTCTGTAATTCAACCATGGAAGACAAATGTTTTGGACTGAAACAGGGAATGTGTACCAGGGATGTTCTCCTTCAGAAAATAAAAAGTATACAAGAAAATGTAGGACCAAAGTTACCACTACTTAATATCGAGAGAGACTTTACATTCTAAATATAGAACTGTTTAGGATAGGTCACTTGTAAGTATAATTTTTGTTATAGTAGGTTAATGTGTACATGGAGCTTTTAGAGCAATTAAGTGACAGGACAGGAGGGGACAAGCCGCAGCTTCGTGAGCCTTTGGTTCACACGCTGCTACCTACCCCAGTGAGTCTGCTCGTTAGTGCCGTTGGTGTGCATCCACAAGCAGCCAAATGGCCAAATCTTTTTTTTTCTGTGAGATTAAATACGCATGTACTTGAGCAGTGCTGTGAGGCAGATCTTGATTTAAATATTAAGGAAATCAAGTGAGAAGTGACTTTTTGAAAGTGCTTGAGTGCTCAGCAAGAACTGGTGTCTAAAACTTGCATTGCAGATGTTTCTCAGAATCTGACTTTATTTAGTGCTACTGAGGCTTTTCTTTATTGTCTGAAACAATAAGAGGTTGCAAACAACTGCTCTGCATCCCGAAAGTCTTAATAATATTTGAGAAGTTCAGAGAAAAGCAATGATCAAAGAAGTTGGCATTGTTATTCATTTCTTGTCAAAGATTATAAAAGGGAAATTGTGATACACATAGATATAATAATGACTGATTCAGAAAAGGTAAATTCAGAATTTCTTTCACTCTAGGTCTCACAACCAAAGAAACAAAAGATATTCATTAAAAAGGCAACAATATGTCACTGAAATTCAAAACTTGGCAGGATCCAAAAAGAAATGGGCTTTTATAAGGAAATAAAACATCAAAAATATAATAGCAAGTCATTAATTCAGGAAGACCAAGGCCTTGTGTCTTGGGTTTCAAATGAATATTTCAATAATATATACAAATATATATTTTTTTCTTACATGTTTTTTAGAGCATCTCATCTCACCTGTGTCCATGAGTTTATGGATATCAGATCTCCTTTGGTGTGCAGTTTTCAGGTAAGGATATCAAATCTCATTTGCTGTGCAGTTTCCAGCTGAATATTTTTTAAGTTCGAGAACATTAATTTGTTCAGCAAGTTCTACTCATTATGTTCCTCAGCATGTGGTTGTATGATCAGCATGATGTTGTAACCACTTTTTCCTCTATCGGGTACATTTATTAGATGAAGGTTTCAAAGTAACCAGTTTCTAAATATTTGTTGACTTTAAAATTAATTCTATGACAAGGCATGGTTGCTGAGATTGCTTTTACCTAGCCTAACAGGAAAGGAATTACAATAATAATAAACAGGATCTGCAGACAAAATTCAGCTTGTTCAGTGTCAGTAATATGAACTCCAATCACTCAGTTGTCTTTTTTGTAGACCTCAGAGCTGTGGCCAACCCACAGCATGCATGCTTAGTTTGCTCATCCAGTTTCCCTGAACATATCAGTCATATACTTGAAAATATGCAGAACAGATTATTTATGAGATAAAAAAATCCCTGCAAATTTTCTGCGTATTGTTCCTAGCAGTACATGTCTCAGAGAGGCATATTATAGAGCTGCATTCTCTCCCAAGTTTTCTGCCAATCTGTGTCAACCTTGTCCCTAAACAGGATTATTTGAGAAGGATCCCACAGACTTTGTGTTCATTCATCCAGCAACTTTTCCAACAAAGGAAAAGTAAGAATACTATGATCAGGCCAGTTTCTTCTGTTCCCCACCTCCCGCCAGTTAATGATACCGGAATCCGAACCATGCTAACCATGGCAAGTACAGTGCAGCTCCACCCTGGAAAGCAGAGCAGAAAAAGCAGTGTGAATATAGGAAAATGCGAAAAGTATCTAGTTCAGTGAGATCTCAGGAAGGAAACTATATAAAAAGCAAAGTTTGAGGAAACTGCCGAAGTCAAGACTGAAGTTTTTATTTTGTTTTTACTACAATGGTAAAGTCCCTGAAAGGGAACAGATGCAAATTTAGTTTTTGCGGATTCTGTTCAAGGCAGGATGTGAACTCTAGTATCAATTGTGAAGGTGGTTTTGGAGGAGGATACAGTTAATTTCTTAGGGCAAGTTTATTCAAGTTCATAATTATTTCACCTTTAATCTTTTGTACGATACAGTTCAACAACACTTGCACTGTCTGAGCAGTACAACTCTTTCCTATTGTGTGGCTGAATTTACGTGGGTACAAAGCATGCTTCTATTGGCGTGACTTGTTCTCGTACAAGAAGGAAAAAGAACTGTCCTGATGCACAGAAAATGTTTAGTTGTGTGCTTGTGTCTACACCAGAACTGTTCCAGAGCAGGAACTGATGTACACAAGGGTCAGGTATTCTGGCGGGTGTGCTCTCACACTGATGTAAGACAGTGCAGTGTTTTCATTCTCAGTCCAGGGTCACGGCTGTAGCTATTAAGCTGTGGAGATTCTTTACACACAGCATAAATCAATCTGGTCCTACTAAGGTAAATATTACAGCAAGATTTTCACAATTCTAGAAACTAATACCACAATACCAAACATTTCCGTATATTTGAGTTAAGTTATGGAAGAGTATCATGAGAAAATCTTTAATCAATATTGAGTTAGTCTGAATACAAAATAGAAATGGGAGAGTCTATATCCCATCCTGTATATACTGCTATTTAAAAAACGCAAATGAAGCCAAAATCATGCATGTATTTAGAGAACTGTGGTATAAAATATATTATAAACACCTCAATGTTGTTAAACAGTTCATTATGTAGTGTGCCCCACCCTACTGAGGCAAGAGAAGTCAACTATGTGAAGAAACAGCAAGAACCACTTTTATAGTCAGTTATGATTATGCTGAATACCTGAAGCACAAGTGAAGAGGTGCTTACTGAATTCCTGCTTCAGCTTTATGATTATTTTTTTCCAACTGTGTCTTTTGTACTTTTGTAGCAAGTTTTTAAAAAGCTTTTTTATGGATAAAAAAGCAAGCCAAGAGATGATGCTCATAGTTCAATGCCTTCAGAAAGGTCCTTGATACTTGCTATTTCACTCCCACCACCAAAGCAGCACTCTTTTCTCAGGCTATTACATAAGAGTAGCCAGCTAGCCCCACAGGACAAATTTAGCAAGAAGTTTTGCCACTTTTGTCCAAAATGAGCTAAAGAATACAGACATACAGAAAACATAGTGAGTTTATCTGCTGATCACATTGCATCAACAACAGGGAGTAAAAACTAGATAGGCACAGTGAGTGAAACTCCTGCTAGATATTTTTATGCTTATCTAATTTTTTTTTTCACTTAATACTTACGAGTTGTTCTTCATTTCAAAATGCATTTTGAATTCAAACATCCTATAATGTAATATTTTTTGCAAAACTGGGTGCGTGCTACAAACCAGCCAACTGACACATCTCAGAAGTTGCATACGGTCAAACCAAAAGCTACATAAAGTGAAGTTAAAGATCCAGTGTCCTATGTCTGGCCTAACACTGGCCAAGAAAGCAGATACCAGACAGAAAACACAAACAGAGTAAGCAGTACCTGACAATACTTCTCCAGAATTTGTTTTCAGCCTCCAGTGATTCAGATTTCCTGAGGCCTGGGTGATATCTTCTACGGAATAGTCTTGATGGATAGTCTTGATTCCATGAATTTGCCCAAGCCCTCTTGAATCTCTAAATTTTTAGCAATGATAACATCTCACAAGTTCCACAACTATACCTTATCTCAAAAGCATCTCACTTTGAGCCTACTGCTTAGTTTCATCCAATGTTTGCTGGGTGTACATTGCGAAGGAGAGGGATTAATCACCCTCTCCATATCATTCAAGACTGCGTGTGTGGTGTATTTCCCACCTGCAACATCCTGCCATGCTCTTCTCCGTTTCCCAAGCTGAGATTCCTGGGCTGCTTAGTCACTCTTGAATGAAGGGTGGGGAAATTCCAGTTTCTCTGTACACATTTTCACTAGTGATGTGGAAGTAAATATAAAATAGCTACCAATAGTGTGCACAAATTACAAAAAGAAAGGAAAGTAATGAGCAGTCATTAGCTATCAAAATCCTTTGGGGAATGACAAGCGACTCAAAGCAAATTACAGGCTTACCACGAGGACTGGGTAGACAAGCCGCGAGCTGGTAAGGAGGGAGTTTGTTTTACATCAACAAGCACCATTGCAGAGACGGAGACTCAGGCTTTGTGTATGGTTTTGGAATCTGAGCTTGGAAAAGCACAGCAGCAAACCGCAGAAATACTCCAGCCTCCGCTTAAAGACTTACAGTGGAAACCCCAAAGGCTCAGCTTTGTCAAACCTGATTTTAAGTACTCATCAATAAGAATTTCTTTGGTAGTTCAGTTCTCTTTCCAAAGACTACAGAAGAAAACTAAAACAACAATGTTTCTCATATAAACACCTAAGCTTAGCTGAGCCAAATGCGGGTCAGGAAAGGTAATTAAACACTGAAATGAGTTACCACAGCAGTCTGGACACACCAAGACATGGCAAATCTACCAGAAGCAATTGATCCTATTTTTTTAACTGAATCTCACATACTCTTGTATTTTCCAAAACTTGCTTCATTATTTTTCTTAAAATCTGTTTAATCCTTGAAGCTGAAACCAAACCTGAGAAATTCAGTTTGAATTTGCTCTGAATTTTGCCTTAGAGCACAGAACACACCATCATGATGTTCCAACATGCAAATGTATCAACAGTGATGAACAGTTAAGGAATTGATTGCATCTAAAATCATCATGATCTCAATCTCCAGGGAGGTTCTTGTGACAGCAGAGGGTGTTACTTTTGAAATGATACAGAACCAAAGCTGTTGCCAGTCCCTAACTTTAGCTAGGAGCCCACATGTCATGCCTCAAACTAGTATCCTAATCATCTCAGGTGAAAAATCTTCCCATTTTGGAAGACTATAATTAACTTCCTACTGAGCCATGCTTAGAAAAAATGTCTTAACCTGGAAGATTAAATAGGGACTTAGTAGCTGTCAGCAGTCATTCAGCGGTAGCTGTTTGTGTCTTGCAACATAAAAATACTGATTTAAAATATTATATTTAGAAATTGTTTTCTCCTTATTGTGGAACAAAAGGACTTGACTGCATGAGTAATAGATGTGTTACTGGGAATACAGAGTAGGTCGCTGAATACCACTTCAGTCATACTAGTTTAGGTCTTCAGATAATTGCTGTAACAGTACTACTTTCAGAATCCCCACTCCTGGAGAAAAAGAAATCACTATACCTTCCCAACCCACTACTATTCTCCTAGTTTCTGTGGGTCAACATAACTTGAATTGCTTGGTATTTTTTCCCTGCTATTATCAAGGTTATTTTCAAGCCATCTTGACTTTGCTTCTGTTCCAATTAGGGCATGACTTGACTCATCAGTTCTTTATTTGGAACACACATCACATTTCTTCACTTCATCACTTCTCCTCCCAGTGAGGTCACTTGTTTGTGGTCATTCAATACTTCATTCAAGTGCCGATTTTTCAATTTAACTCATTTTCATACTATCCTGTGCAGAGTCTTTCTTAAAGCCACAGTTCAGCCAAGTATCTATTTTGCAGAAGGATGACCTTGGATTCAGCAGAACATAAACATATGGTAAAAGCTGAGGACATTCTGAAATATGTTTCAGAACCAGTATCTGAAGCCCAAATTCTTTTTCCATTAAAAAAGGTGAAAATATTCATAATAATTTCAATGGGAACATGATCATTCTCTAAGTAATTGCTATCAGGAATTTAATTTAAACCTCATTTGACTGACATTTCTTGTTTGCAAGATAGCTATTTTAGGAACAATGTCTTGCTAGTATCTCTCTCTTCATCTGAGTCATGACTGATAACAGAATTATCATCTCAACTACTTTCCTTTTCTTTTCCTGCATAATGGCTTTACTGCATTTTTACATACCAAACATACAAGAATAGAAACAATTAGACAAATAACCGTATTATATGCAGATGAGCAGGTAAGTGCATAGAACTTGCTTGAAACTCTATCCTAGCCTGGATAACAGGCTGAGAACCCTTTGCAGCCACATATCGTTTGCTTAAAAGGTGCAAGTTTGTCTCTGAAGCATGCCTCACATGACTCTAAATTGTCATTACACACATGTATTAAACAGAGAATTTCTATGTACCATAACTCCTAACTACTCATTACTTGTCTTTCTGATTTAATGTGCTGCTCTGCAAGAGTTAACTGTTCGGTCATGTCAATGCTATCTGATAACACAACACCACCAGCAAAGTCAGAACTATTTATGCCAGTCACATTGAGCTTTTCCAGGACAAATCTGAAACAGCAATTACAACTGTAATTTATTTTTAAACAGTATCTTTCTTACAGGGAAACACCACAAAATGCTTCACCCTTCATTTCATTATCTTGTTTCTTCTACTGCTTTAATAAAAGACAGTGGTCATAGGGCAGCTGAATGCTAAGTTAAAAAAGAACATTACTTGTGACTGTTTCCAGTTCTTTGTAATATTTTCCCATTTGCCATAAATCTATGAGGACAAGAGATTACAAAGAGTTTTCAACAAGTTGACTTTGACACTGAAAGAGCTGCTTCTCCTTTTAATGATGAGCTGTCACAGGCATCGATCAGTAGCCATGGCAGAACAGATGAAAGCAGTAAAAAATGACAGATGAACAGACTTCTTAATGATAAGGAAAAAATACAGTCCAAACCATCTGAGAGACAGATTCTCATTGGCTTTAATGGGAGGTGGTTTTTTTTAGTAAATGTTGTGTATTGGCTTCAATGAGAAATGAGAGCACTTAACAAAGGAAGCATCTAATAGAATGAGGTCAGACTTTTAAAGAATGGCTATTACCCAGCAGAGCAGAACATCAGCAGGTCACTACAGAGTAAACAATAAATAACTTTCTATTAACAGGAAGAATAATGCTAGTAGGAGGTACCCTGAAAACCCTAATGAAGCTGCAAAAGATCAGCTCTGGCCTGCTTTAAGTTTGCAGCATTCCACCAGTTACTGGTGCTTCTTTGAGAATAAGCAAATTAGAATTAAGCCCTACAGCTGATATGACAAGACTGAAAAAACAGCAGAAAGGAGCTAGATGTAGAGCTTTGCTGCTGAAGCACTGCTGTTACCCAGACAGTCTTAAAGGGAAAGGGAAAAAGGCAAAGGATTCATCAAAATTAAATTCTATAGCAATGACCTGGCAGTGTTATTTCTCTTAACTTCATAAACAGGCTTGCTCCTATTCTAGCAGCACGGGCAATGTGTGATTATATTACTTTCTTGCAACAGCAAAACCCTCAGTCTAAGTCTCTATGCCGCACCCCAGGGAAGTGCTCCAGGGCTGGTGTTGCACCTTTTCCTCTTTTGAGCTACATGGGTAGCTCAGCTGATCCTGACACCATCTCATAAATGGATGGATGCATAATACCCTAGAGTTCAGAAACACAACTGCATCTTATAGCTGTGGAAAAAAAATCTACTTTTATTAAATGCTGGGCTTTTGAACTTGTAATCCTGAGCATCAACATTTATCTAATAAAAGAAGAGGTGCTGATATTTTTTCCTGCAATCAACACAATCTAGCACCAACTTTGGAAGGACAGCAAAAAGCACTACAGCAGGATTCCTAGAAAGAGGAGGAACTGATGTCTTAATATAAAAAAGTAAGAAGACTCACTTTTAAATATGTTAACTGTAATATAAAGAAAAAAAAAATAATGCTGGGTTTGTGTGGGAAGGAAGCATATTTAAATCTAAAATGAATGATGTACCTTGTAATTACAGGAACCATTGAAAGAGATAGTCAGAATTAAAATACTTTAAATATTCAGATTGAAATATTAGTTTTTAAAAAATTAAGTATGTATAAATGCACACAAACAGAGGCAGATGACAAAGGGCTGAAATTCAAATCAACTCAAAGAAAGAAATCAGCCCCGTTAAGTGAAACCTGAAGTCACTGAGCTCAGCAGGAAGGGCTTTAGGCAGGATGCGGCTCGGGTAGTGGTTTTGGAACCTCAGATTTAACGCAAAATTAGTGTCTGTAGAGTACCATAACTACCTCCCAGTGACTCTTTTCTAAAGCACATGAACTCTGAGAACTCTTAAAAATTTAAATCAAAACACCCTTCTAAATTTTGAATTTTCAAACAATGGGTGATTAAGCATAATTATTAAGCTTGCAGCAACAGAAGTAACATATTTCTTCTGTTACGACAAAATCCTCATTGCTTAATGCATTTTTATGAGACAGTTACAAAGTATTTTATGGTGTTGCAGACATTTTACATCCAGCTATTAATATTGCTTACTTAGCTCACTGGATGGTACATATTTTCACTCAGAGACGATGATACCTGTTTTAACAGCTACAGGTAAATCTGTGTCTCCATTTGATATTGAGAGATGGTATTTTTCAAGCAAGGAGTACACTCATCTGAGCACAGAACCGGCACAAGACGCCTGCAGAGCCATTACAAAGTTAGATAGGATTTCAGTGGGACAAACATGTTGTATTTGCTTTCTGTAGAGGAGAATATTTTGCCATAAAGTTTTTTTCATAAAAGATTTTTCCTTCATAAAACATCACATTGAGTGCTCAGCATTTCCTTCCGAGTCCTCTCGAGTCATGCTGACAGACCTGTGTAACCCACTGATAGATGCAGAAGTTCATGGGAAATGAAAATTGTTCCTTGTTTGTTCGATTGTTTGTTGAACATTAATCCAGCACTTCTGGCTTTTTCTGAAGTTGTTCTGAGACTCTGGGGATGCATTTTTAAGGCTATTGACATGTCAAAGTGACATCTACATTTCATTATACTCTCTACAACTGGAAAAAAGAGAGATCATCTGCAAAAAACCTTGGCTGCTGAATCAGCACTTTACCAAAGACTGCCGCAAAAGAGGGTGATTAACTTGCACAGGTTGGTGGTTCAGTTTGAAAAGCACCTGCCAAAAGAGCTACTAATGCATTTCACATCAAAATCGTTTAAATATGTGCGAGAAACAAGAGCTTCTCCATGGCATCAGCTTCTCTGTGGCCCGGACACCTCCACCTCTCTCCTTTTCCTAACAGTGACGTAAGGAATGCCGGGCCAAATCCTGCCTGAACAGACCGCCACGTTCACCACCAAAGAGGATAGGTTTGAGAGACTTCATTTCATTATCAAATCCTCCCCACTTTGGGAAGGGTTAATTTGGAGAACATTTCAGCTTCTTGCTCTGCATGTGGGTGAGTGTGGGGGTTTCTGTTTTGTTTTTGAGCAGGAAATCATATTTTGAGCTTTTACTGAGGGCCTTAACCCCCCAAACGACAAGCACATTGATTGGCCCTAATGCAGTCCCAAGCTCTTCTGTGTTTTTATCCTCATCCCACTCTCTATGTAAAAACATCTTTCTTATGCTTTGTCTCCATAGGACTGTAATACTTCTCAATTTTTGTTTTAATTTCTTCTCAAGTGTGCTGAACATTATTAAGCACATTGAGTGCTACGGAGTCAGCTGTTTTGCCTCCAGACTGTCCATCTTTCAGCTGGCATCGATTTCACAGACAGCTGCTAAAACCTTTTTGTGTGGTTCTCCAGATTCCCTGAGAGATTCAAACTCTTTGGGGACTTCAAGAGTGCCAGTCTGACACGTGGGTTATTATAATCCTGGTGCAGTGTATCCAGAAAGCTCTCAGAAAAAGCATCTGAGAAAGGTCTGCTTCAGTCAGGGTGTCAGTTTGAAGCGGTCAGCATCGCTTCCAACCAGCACTGCACAACGCTGCTCCGCGGCGCCCAGCTGGCTCTTGCAAGAGCCCCCTAGAAGTTAAAATTCTTCCTTTTACTACAAATTAAAAATACGCATTCACAAGCTCTAATTATATTTGAATGACTAGTCCGTAGAAGGAGTCACCAAAAAAGTGTAGATTAGAGTTATCAGGTCAGATCTTGGACAGAGAAAGTTGGTATAACTCAGTTTATTTCCAAGCACGAGGTGAGTCAGTTCAAGATCTCTTTTCTTGAAATAAGACATACTTTTGTAAGAAATGTTCATCATTTTAAAATTGTTAGGATATGGAAAACAATATGTAACCCAACATTATTACTAGATAAGTGTAAAAACAGCCTTTAAAACTCCTCTTGATCAGGAGTTTTACTAACTGATTGTATTGGAATTTCTGCTTCTAATTACTGTATTGCTTTTAATACAAATTATTACCTTGTGCACACATTTTATTTTTTACATGTAATACAGCCCCAAAATGTTTCAAAAAGGGGTTTTTTTTTCCCCCTATAGAGCCAAAAATCAATTGTTATTATATCCCACTGATACACCTACAGGCCACATCGGAAAAGGGGCGTGTGGCACACATATAGCACCAGGATTGTACCAAGGATGCTGCTCCTTCTCCGTGTGTGCCAGACTGAATTTGTGCAGTCCTGGGTGACACGCTTACGTCCAGGTGACTTCTCCAATCATAGTTCTGATTTAACAAGTGAATTTCACTTCTACATCAAAACTGACATGTCCATGTGTTCAGCAACTGCATTGAAGCATGTTGGTGTTGCTCAATAGCTTTTCTTATTCCATCGCAACAAGAAGTGTTGGTAAGGGACAGGCATCGGATAATGGCTTTGCCACTTAGCTCTTAAATGCTGCCTGCTACCATTTTTGAAGGCACCAGTGAAGATGATGTCCCCTGATTCCCCTTGCACATCTCCCCCATTTCCTTCTCTTGTCCTGCTGCCGTAGTCATTTGCTGCCACACCAGACAGGCAGACAGCAGAGGGAAAGTCAGCAGGGCCCCAAGGTCAGCTCTGACTAAACCCCAGCGAGGAGGCTCCTGTGGTTTTGTCCCAAATTCCTGCCACTCCTTCTTTCTCCTCCAAGAGCTGCACATGTCTCTTGACATCTGGTACATCTGCAACCTTTCTCCATTTACAGTGAACACTAAAGCAAACACTTCATCTCCTTCATGGTGCTCTACTGTGGCTGCAAATAGCTGCTTTCTCTTCTCTTGCTCTTCCTTCCACAAGTCCGTTCATGTACTCAAATCGTTCCTTAGGCTGCATTTGCGTATCTCACGCAGTTGTCCTTTTTTCAGGTTTCTCTTTCTCATTATGTATTTACACTGATATTTTGTCCATCAGTTACACCTGGTTTTGTTACCTGCAGCTCCCAGCTGTTTTGGTTCTGTTCGTTTATGGTTCCTGTGTGGTCTCCTGGTGCTACTTACACCCAAGAGACAGATACAATGAGAATTCAGGTGATCTTGGAACCAGGCTTTAAATTCAAACCTAAATCATGATGGTCACAAACCTTTGTTTTATCTCCATTCTCAATACACTTTACACCTTGTCTTTGCCTCAGAACAAGGCAAAACTCTGCATCGCCTAAGTTTTGCTCATGCAAGACCTCAGGATTTCAACATAGGCAGCTCCTGCATGAGAATCACAAAGCGGGGAGGACGAGAAATCTCCCTCCCTCAGACTTGTCCTCACTCCTGCACCAGCAGAGCCAGCCTTGGAGTGACTGCATCCCCATGACAAACAGCTACCACATCTAAACTGCTTTTGGCACATCTGCTGAGGTGGCAGGCCATCCCCTCACCGCTGAAAGGCAGCAACCCCTAGGAGAACCATGGCAGCTGGTCAGTGACACGGAGCTCTGAACAGGTGTCAGGCAGGTAAGTGACGATGAGGAACAGCAACGTTTCCCACAGAAATAGCAAATAATATGTAACTTGCCGAGCTGGAGATGGTCACTGCCCCTGTATTTATAAGCAAAATCTGAAACTGATCTTTAATAACTGCATGTGGTCAGGATGTTAATTTGAGCTATACCCAAGAAACCAGTGCAGGAGGTAAACCAGCAGCTCGAAGGCTGTGCTGAGGTGTTGACGACACCGTGACTCAGAGAGGTGCCACCCACTGAACCTCTAGCAGCTTCCTTGGATGAGATGCAACAGATACGCGCTTCCCTTCCCATGTACACATTCTCAGTTCACACAGAGACCTATGAGTGTATATATATATACACACACAGATTATACATCGACATTTAAATATAATATACTGCCAGAGTTACGATTTTTTAAATATCTGAAGGATGTGGTATCTTGGAAACCAATTGCTTCGAGTTGCCCAAATCAATTACAGAGTGAATCAACATACTGCCTCAGCGTGGGAGAAGCGAGCAGCCGGCGATGCCACCGTCCCCATCCCGGGGGGATGTGGGGCACTGCCAGCCCCCGGGTCCCCCACTCCCCGGCGCTGCGCCCAGGGCACCGGCCCCAGCGGCTGCGGGCACCAAGCGAGCAGCTGCAGCAGGTGTTTGACGTGTCATCGTGGGTGGCTTCTTCGGCTGAAAGGTGTCAGAGATTCAAGGCGGGGAGACATCATTTAAAAGCATACAAAGGTGATTTAACTCTTTGCTATGAATATTTGCACAAAGTTGGATTTTTTTCATTTCATTTTCATTTTTTATATTTGATTGTTGAGCAATCACGTGAAAACAAACAAAAAACCCACTGAGTATTATTTTCTCACTGTTTTCTTCTACATATGTCATTTGGACAAATAAGCAACACATACTCTGAAAATTAAGTCATGTGTGTTCATCCTGTTTCCCAATGAGGAAACAGATCATAGCAGGCATCGAGTGAGCTCACAGCCCAGTGACGTCAGCAAGAAATGACATTTTCAGAGAAGTACTCAGGGTTTTATAAGAAGAAAATTTAGATAAATTAAAATTTTAAGAAACGAAAATCAGAAAACCATATTTCTGAAGTGTAATCGTGGGGCACGCAAAATGTATCCATCCATTTCTCATGGCTCTTTGCTCAGCTGGGAGGCAAAAGGCACCCTCAGCAGGGGGCTTGCCCTCTGATACACAGAGACGGTCACCAACACCTGTTCTGATTCTCCGAGTTCTCAGAATTTAGTGGAAAAGAGCACATTGAGCTAGTTATTACAGATAAAGAAGTCAGTGCTCGTTTCAGAAAGAGTGAGCAGTGGAAATTGCAGGGCTCCACTTCCATGAAAGGGCTACAAACAAGGACCCTGTGCCAGGGGTCTGTGCACCCGGCGGGGGAAAGGAGGGACGGGGCTTACCAGGGCACGGGGCAGGTTAACAGCGCACACAGACTGCTTTAATTTAGGTTCAAACCCTGCTGCTTGCTCGTCCAAATTTCGTGTGAGCAGTGCAAAACATGATCCACAGATAAGAGCTGACCAAGGTCATTTGTTTTATTCCTCTCAGATCATCTTTGTTTCTTTAGCCAGCTCTGTGAAAATGCTGAAATTTTAAATAATGGTCCAAAACTGGGATTATGTAGCTAGAAGAGTGTGGGTTGCTGAGAGAAGAGATTGCTGAGCTAAATATTTGGCAGAATTAAGAAAAGCAGGAAAGACACGTGGGCATAAAGAAATAACTCAATATTACATTGCTGGCAGAATTCGTAAAATCTGTTTATAGTTGAGATCACAGTGAGCCATTTACTTACTATTATTGGAAATAAGGCCCAGCATCTAAGGGACTTTGCCTACAATGGTTTTGCAAATATTAAAGAACAAAAGTATTAACAGAATGTTTACATACAGGCAAATTAATGGGCAATCTCTGCCAGGCGTACCTGCAGGCACGCTGCCAGAGCTGCCCTCTGCCGTGCGGTGCGAACCTGCTCGCAGGTGCTGCAGCGGTGCAACTTGGTGCAACATCTCACCGCAGCTTGGTGCGATGGGGGGTGACGCACGGCACAGGCAAACCACTGTCCCTGTCAGTTTCATACTTCGCTATTGAAAACTGCTCAGAATAATAAAATTAAAAACTTTTTTTCTGTGGCTTTTCAAGAGAATGACTTCAGCCAAGACAGACTGTTCAGAGACTCACTGCCTCACTTCTTTTATTTGGTCTATCCCATCTGAGTCACGCACGCAAGGCGATATTCCGTGTAATTACTGAACTCTGCATGCAAATCAGATGTGCAGCTCAATCTCTTTAATAGAAACAAAACCGTTCACACAAGAGGGAACGCTCCCACCCCTCCCTGCTGCAGCCAAACTACTCAGCAGGATTTCAGTTTGCTGTTTCAGAGGGCACACGATAGCTCTGCCCTTGTATAACCCTCCCACTCCTCAGCAGGGCTGAAAAAATCCCCAGCTGGCTCCGGACAAGTGGAGGACTCAAAGCCTGCTGGCTGCAGGAGGGATGGGGAATACAAAATATAAAGCACAAAGTAAAGGGACTAGCAAAGGGAGGGATAAAAGAGTGCTTCTGCATGGTGTGTATAGCATGTCCGAGAGTTTTGCTGGGTAATTATTTAATTAAGTGATGTAGGAGAAACACAGAGCCAGCAGCCTGGGCAGAAGGATCACCTTCTGTTTGATTCACATGGACACGACATGAAATCCAGGGGGTGATGATGCTGTTTTCTGGGACAGGGCTTACACACAGCTCCACTTGCCCTGAAACCCCAGTTCCCTTCAGGAAGAGGCAGATGATACAGCTGGCCTCGTGCCCAAATACTAACAGTGCGTTTTTGTTTCCAAGGCCTTCCAGGCCAAAAGACAAGGCCGGTTCAAGCAAGTGCCAGTACAGGATCCTCCCCTCTCCCCCATCCCTGTTCTGTGAGGCCAGCTGTACCCAAAACACTTGTGAAGAAAGAGGTAAGAGACCATTAACTGAAATTTCACATTAAACAGAAAAGACAGTTGCAGAAAGACAGGGCCTAGGGAAAACTTTTCTTTCAAAAAAATTTCAAATGAGCCTTTTTTTTTAGTGAAAAAAATTACGCAGTCCAAGATTATTTCAGATTTCTAGTGAAAGAGAAAAATAGCCAAAAATTCACATAAAATAATAGATAAGGTCTGAATATTTTCAGTTCTCTTTGGCAGGAATAACAGCCTCCCCTTTCCTCCTCCCTTCTTCCCCACTACAATGAAGCAAACAGCTGCAAGTAAATAACCAGAGAACACTATCTGATTTTCTTTTTTTTCCCTTTCTTACCCACTGTCTGTAGACAAGGCCAGGGAAGATCTGCTGGGGAATATTTTGGATGTGGATGAATTTGCTGCAAGAGAAGAACAAACAATTGTGTAAAAGTCCTTCTATGCTTTGTTCAGTCACACCAAAAAGAGCAAACACAGCACTGCCCACGTCCCCGTGAGTATTTTGGTTTGCAGCAGTAGCACAGAGACGAAGCAGGCGCCCCACTTGCCGGAGGGTGGCACAAGAAGAGAGGGCATGGGGAGGCTTCTTAGCATCCTGACCAGTGCCTGGCATCATGGCCAGAGCTTCAAAGCACCACCTCCTTCCAGAGCAGCTCCCTGGGCACCCTACACCTGCCTCTTTCCCAGCAAAAAACCACCCCTCTGCTGAATGCCAGCATTTACGGAAGTTTCCCAGACCTTTTCCTTGATCACTACCCACTCTTTACACATACAACTCACCAGGACTCCTCAGATGACTGCAGACAATATTTTGTCTTCTTTCTGATAGCATTTCTTTTACAGGCATTTGTTGCAGAAACATAATGTTCAGACAAGAAAGAATACAAAATAGCTGGAAGGCTCAGCATCGTACCGCAAGTCCCTGGATGCTTCATTTTAATTTCTGGGAATAGCTTTCTTCAGGTTTGGCCAGATCCAGGAAATTTGGTTTACCTGATACACACACATGCTTGTTCTTTATGGACTTAGCAAAAATACTCGTATCAAGACTCTTCAGGTGTTATCCTGAAAACCTTATTTACTTACTACTTCTGTACAGCACTGGATTTCAAAAAAGTTGAAGTAGGACGGATTTGGTTAGTTTAATGCACTGGTTGAACTTCTACAGGTGCATATGAAAACTTAGAAACAGCCAAATCTGAAAGCATCCCTAACTATCCAGAACTCCATAGCAAACCCCTCCTTATAGCTACACACACGTTGCTGAGCAGAATTTCCGTGCACGAGTGAGGGGGCAGAGTTAAGGCAGCGCATGCAGTCTGATCTGTCTCCTGCCTTCTAAATGCGTGATTCCTCCTTTTAATATTGCTTTTATTTTTCGATTAAATGAAAAGAGTTCATTGTAAAATATGCAGTGTGACGACAGCTTAAAGCATTTTCTTCCCCAATTACTAGGACGTTTTCGCCACCAGGTGGCAATACAGCCACAGCCAGCATCCCCAGGTCGAATTTTATCTTTTTTCCCCCCAAACATTCAATTTCAGCATCACCTACAAATTTGTTACTAAAGCTCTAGCGTCAGACGTATTTGATTCCTCTTCATTTATCTGGTTTTCTCTCTCAGTCCTTTTAAATCTCCTCCTCTGCATCCTACCCATTTAACCCCGTAACCATGCTCCGGCTGACACGAGGGTGTGACGCTTGTCATTTCTACAGATCTCTGTGCAGGGGAAATTACTGGTACTGCGTGGCTGCATGACAGTGCTAAAATCTCAGTTTCTTCATCTCAATTTTTGGCCTCCAACTTTCTCAGAGTAGAATTCTCAAGCATAAAGGCCCTTGGTTTGGGTTCGCCCTGGTAGGGTATGGCCACACCGCAGCTGCTGCTGCAGCCACATTCAGTGCTGAGCCCTTCCCCAGGGTGCGTGGGACATGGAGAGAGGGGAGAAATTACTTTGAGCTACTTCTTACTGAACTTCTAGACCATAACAAGTTAGTCCTTCCAAAACATGATTAGCCTCTCTTCGCTAATGGCAGGGATTTATTTGTAATTTTCAGTGTAAAGAGTTGTATCCTTTCACAGGCCCATTTTATGAGATAATGCCAAGTTTTGGATGAAGTCACTTGACTTCAGAGGATTGAGAATTTTACTTTTCATTTACAGAGGTTTTGTTAGTAATCAGGTTTATAAGTATCTGCAGTTAAAGAGAGAAGAATGAGGTGAGCACGCGTGTGCCTATACAATACATACGTACGTAGCTATACTGCCGTCTGGCAGCGTTTGTGAACACAAGCCCTCTCGAATAAAATTGTGATCAGGTGAATGGGTGCTCACGCAGCCTTACCCCAGACAGTGCCAGCCAGAACGCATCCTGGCTGTGTCACGGTCTCGTGCCAAGCGTGGAAGCCAGCACCCACACACCAGAGCAGATCAACACAGCATTTCCTGCAGCTCGTTTTCTCTCTTGCTAGTCTTGGTCTTGAAATCATTTTAAGTTCTTCCCCTTAGTCCTGGTTCTGGCAGCACAGTACTATGCTGTAAGCTCTCCAGGTCAGCTGTAGTGTTTATTATATTCATCACCTACATTTGCTTAAAGCACAAACAGTAATGAGCACTTCCAGTTTTTGCCAGATTTCCATTGCCAAGTCAAACTAATTGCTTGGATTTCTGGCTGAAGTCAGAGGCGAGTGCATTTAGCTCCGGAGATTAAGTGCTAAGACATGGTATCATGATTAGCAGTAACTTAGAGAGCTGACATTTATCTTATAAATAATTTGAAAAACACTTAAGCATTAATGGTTCACCTGAATTAGTGTGTTATTTTTTGTATGTTAATAACTTTCATTATACATAAATTCATTGTTCAGAAAGGGTAAACATTTTAAAAGTGTTTCAAGGACACAGGCTTGCAAGTTCTGTATACGATTCTGAAAAGCCTCTCTATAAACTAATAAACTAATATAAAATATTCCTAGCTCCTCCCAGTAAGCAGCCAGTCTCTCAGAGCACCTATCTTGCCCCACCACTGAACCCCAATTGCTGGGCATCAGAGAGCTTCCCTCCTTTCTGGCAGCGCGCTCCAGCCGTCCTGACCAACCAACCTGCTACAGCAAATGGCTGGGGTAAGTGCACCCGCTTGCAGGCTGCTACAGAACTACAGCAGAGGTTCTGTTGTCCTCCTGATTTCTAATTTGTTTTTGTAAACACAGAAGACTGTGAAATTTATTATTTTTTAAATAAAGTATGCTAGATGGCAAATGACTCATTGCACTCAAGCAGGAGGAAGCTATTAATTGCACAGTCCCCCACCTTTGCTGGACTTGCACATTACTATCCCATATACTACTACCTCTTCTTGAAGTCTAACTAGAAAACAGGACAACAGCTTTTAGTTTGACAAAAGTTCCCATCACCTAGTGACAGAGAAAGCTGAACAAGAGCAGCAGAAAGTGAACGTGCCTGCTCTGAGGACGAGCCCTGAAGTTAACTTAACCCTTGATACTTTGAACATGACGTGTTCTCCCCTCCTTCGCTCTCTCAGCATCCATGCAAGAATCTTCAGACAATATTATTCAGGAAAAAAAAAAAAATTGTATCAATCTCACTAGAGCAGCTCTGTACGCAACTGACATCCGTAAATGGATTCCTACCAGAGAACTGCAAAATAACTGACTGGTTGCACGTTTTCAGGTCCTAACACATCGCTCTGCATCTTCATGACACAGATCTGCACATACAACATTTTTACTGATTAAAGAGTGAGGTTCCAACAACACAGTGTCTGGTTTTATACACGTGAATTTTTACAAGACCACAATAAATACAGAAACTGAGAACTTCAAAGTAGGAAAAGGAGTTAGTCAACCTTTATTTCATTTCTCCATAGTCCCAAATTTGACAGACGTAGAAAAATATCCTTGAGTCTAGTAGACAAATTTACCAATGCTAAATAGCCCTTTACTCTGACCATTTGGGCCATTCTAGATACATTTGTACAAGCATTACATCATTTTTTTTTTTTCAGCGAAAGGTTTTGCTAAACTATAAACAATAAGCTACAGAGGAAAAGCTTGTTCTACCAAAGCATGCGTATGAAGATATCTTCCAAAACTTTACAAAAAAAAAGTTAAGAAAAAAACCATCTTGACACACACTTGGAGAAAACAATTTAGAACAATTTTAGGAAAAAAATAATAAAGACAAGTCAAAGCAAATTCTGTAAACTATCTGTGGATAAGTTAAAATAACCATGGCACAACTTTTCACAAAAAAATTAAGGCGAAGACCAACATTTTATATAAAAATAGCTGAGCAGGCTTCTAAAGAAGGAAATAAGCATTTCTTATGATGACTCTGTTAATACAGAATTATAAATACCCTTATATATACAGAACAACAACAACAACAAAAATCAGTATCAGTGAATGGAGTATTTCACTAGGCATCCATCTCTCAAATAAGCCAAGATCATACGTCCTGGACTATAGCGGAGGTACTTCAGTTTAAGATTTATAGTAGTTTCTTTGCTACACATACTGATACAAATAATAAAAATGCAATATAAATACTGATTTTTCACAGAGATTCATTAATACACTCAGGTTACAAGGCTTGACAGATTGGCCCAGAAAGAAATCACACTAGCTTTAAGATGGTCAATTATCTTACGCTTTGTAGGCTAACGAAAACATCCAAGATACAGAATAAAGTTTAAGCTTTCAGAAGAAAAATTAAGTCAAACTAATACCTTTAGTGAAACAGAACAGTTAAAACAGAAACTATCATGGCAGGAGGTTCATTACCTCTTCATAAATACAGCAGTTTGTTTATATGCCAAGAGCACTTAGAAATACCATTACTAGGGACATTATAACGCATTTCCAAGCCTAAAAGTCACCAGTTTTGCAGAGTTAAATATAATTAATATTTGTATGGATGTATTTAACTTTCAAAATTATGTAATCAATATAGTAAAACTTATAAAAATGAGAGCAAGTCAAGTACATTTTAGATGAATTACATTAATATTTTAAGTGAAAATACCTTTGTAGGTGCTAATATGTTGATCATGTTCATTATATCTGTGCACATTATAATGATGCATACATGTATTCATATACGCTCTCAGTAATTCTAGAAATCACAGAAATTACAAAATTCCCATTAGAGAGTAATGTTTTTCCCCAACACAATTCAGTGGATTCCCCAATGACCTTATAAGCTGCCCTTCACAAAATTTGACATGAAGTAGAAGCTCTTGTTGTCCCAGGTGTAGAAATTTTTCAGTTTTATTTTTATTCTCTTGAATAAAACCCCCAAGACCTTCCTTGCTGCCATTCAGCTGAATTGCCTCTTTGTACCTCATTCCCTCCCCACACCCACAGCTTGAACAGGCTCGTTCACTCTGCCAACCTCCCCCTATATATTTTGTAGAGATAGATTGGACGGGGGAAAATATAGGGATTTTGTTACAAAACATGATCTACATTCACATTTAAGCCTTAGCTGGCTGCTGAATCATTTTAACTTACCACTTGCTTACAAGCAAATCAGAATAGTTCCTACAAGGTCGTTACACATATTGTTATGAAAAAAAAGATAACAGCTGGAACTGAAATCCCAGAACACTCTGACGCAACGTGCTGTATCTCAGAAAATGTAAAATCTGATTCCTTCCCATTACATTGCCGAGACTCATTATTTGACTGATCTGATAAATTAATCTGTGATGTATTAAGAGATGTTTCAACAATTATTTAGTACCAGAGTATTTCTAAGTATAACACCCATTTCTTACAATAGCTATACCAAAAATTGTACAGCTACAAAAAGTTACTATATCATCCTTGAACTTTAATATAAATATTTACTACCATTAACGTGCTAATCTTTTCTCCCCAATATCGCATCTTTATTACTTCCCTGGCCATTGACTGTGTTTAAGACAAGTACATAAAATAACACTAAAATAAAAAAAAACTGAATGTATCGCACAACTAAAAAACAAGCACAAAATTGAAGAATGTGTGTTGGAAATAATTTATTGCCTATAAAAACTTTTTTTTTTAATTCACATTTTCTGTGTGGTTTTAAGGTGGTGTTACGTTTCAGAGGTAGCGTGTGTAAAACGTAATACAGAATTTGAAAAGATTTACTTAGTTCCATAATACAGTAAAATGTTCACCATAACCAAAGCACTGACCTGAAACCATTTTCCTTACAGAAACATTCGTAAGCATCTTTTATTGAAGATGATTGCTTGTTTATCTAAAAACAATAACAACCACCGCAAGCCCAAGTTTCTGCCCCTTTTGCGACTGTTGTCTTCTGACCAAAATGTCAGTTGTCCTCTTAGAGAGATAAATACTCTTCAATCAAGAGTAAGACCCTATTCTGCCACGGAAAGCATTTTGTGGTACTGTTTTTTCTTTTTTTCTTTTTGCTCGTAACTTTTAACATTTGGCCAATGTACTACAATATTAATTGGGTAGATAAATCTAACACCATAAAGCTGCTTCTGTTTTTTCTAATAACTAGCTGGACTTTTCTTACTAATTGTCCTCTAACTTTGACCAGGCATCTCACAACTGATCAACTTATTAAGTGTTATGATGATTTTGGGCAGAAAAGGCAGAATCCTGAAATGAGAGTCGAATGCTAGACAGCTGCTAGTCCCTCCAACATATACAGCAGCCTCGTAATTCACTGGCTGACCTGAAGGATCCGGGCAGCGGGACTGGAGGTAGTAAATTAAGCTTTTGGTTGCAACATTACAGATTGCTAATTCTTCGTGTTTCAGATATTGTGTGCTATTCCATTTATGCATATTATTTTCTTATCTTACTCTATCAGTATCCTGAGACCAACAGTCAGCTACGACTAGAGTACCTATGGAAACGTTAGTGCTGTGCATTATCTTCTTTTTAATGTTACTAATACGGTAGTGCAATAGAGACCCCAAATCGGATAGCAGATGAATTTTAAGCAGTAATTTCCACAATAAAGATGATCATGATATGGTTGATTTGTCCTATCATTTCAGCTCTACAACCACAACAGTAGGTACTGCTGTCTCCGTTTGGTGAATAGACCTGATAAGCTGCTCCCCAATTTTAGAAGATGAAGCTATAAGCTAATACATTCTTTTTTTTTTTTTTTTAAATACTCATAGGACTGCAAAGCCCATGATCTGCTTGTCATTTTCAGACTTTTTATTGCCTTAGCGAAAAAGAAATACTTGGAAAGATTAAAGTGCAGTGCTGCTTCAAGAACCAAGTACAAGAAAATCGACACTTGTATAGTACATCTGTTCATGCACTTCTAAATCTGCCAAAATTAACCTATTAGAATATTTACTATTACTTCTGTTAGACCTATAGACTTGACAGAAGCAACATCTGCAGGGAAATGAAAAGAGGCATAGCTTCAGGAAACAGTTTTCTTAAGTATAAGCAAGCTTGCAAGCATCAAAGAACTTCATCGCTCCCTAAGAAAGGAGAACGTCCTGTTTCTGTTAAAGCGTCTGTTCTGAACTACCTTTTTCTACTTTGGTTTCTTCAGAAAGATTGATCGCTCATATTCCAACAGATGCATTAGGAATAAACAACACTTGCAAAGTCATCTTCCATGGACAAAGCAAACGAGAGCCTTAGCAGAAAGACAATGAAAACACCAATACACGGCACTTCAGCTGTAGCGGTTATTCAAGTTACAGACCCAAACCAGTAAACAGCAAGGGGAACTTCTTTCTTTCATCACGACACGACCCGGTGTTAGCTTTCTGTCACAGAAGGTCTGTGCTAATGAAGAACTAGCACTTCATGTGTGCTTTTGTGATCATCCCATGAACAGAGGAAATAAACACAAACCAAAACCCCAAACACGCCATGGGCCCAGACAGCTATCACTGTAATTTCCCATCACCTGAAGAACCTTCAGAATGGAAACGAGTATCCCGGTGCCCCCGTACTAGAATTTGATGCCTGTCAGCACAATTGCTAAGACAAAGCTGGCCAGGAGTACGGATGGCAACAATGCCCACTTCCCTCATACTGTTCTAAGGTCCAGTTGAATTGATACAAGTTCCCTGGATCTGGACGTAATCTGCAAATTTGAGTAGCACATTAAGCTGTCTGTTAGGGACACAAGCAAACCAAAAAAACCCCTTAATCACAAAGCCAAAAAGCACGCGTAGCGCTAGTCTGATCTGCAATGCTTAGATATGTACTTTCCGTAACTCTCAAGGATCGAAGTTTTATGTTACAGAACCTCATAAGCAAGTGTGCTGCTTTTCGCCATTGCACTGCAAAACTATTGTTGCTGCAACGTTTTAAATAACCAGCTACGGTAATATATCATTAAGACTTTTGTTTTATCTATGACAGGAAACATATACTGATATTGAAAAAAACAGAACAGCTGCACGGTATAATCCTACCTAGCATTTTGTTATACAGGAATATAATTTATACATCTTCTTCCTGAATAGCCTGTAATGTTTATTGTCAAATGTTTCAGGGTACGAAAACATGACTACTTCACTGTGTTCTGTCTCATCACCCTACAGGAGAAAAGGGCCAAAGAACAACAAGCCCAAAGGGATGATGCAGGTGTTGACTGCAGCTGGAGTTTTAGCTGCACATCCTGAAGAGGATTCCCACTTCCTTGAGAAAAGGGACTTGTATAATTGCTTGAATCGACAGTAGTTCATCCAAAATTCAAAATTAATTCCTTCAATTTGTTCAGCACATCAAATAAAACCAAGACAGAGCAAATATGAGTTATTATCAATGAAAATTTTCTTGTATACAGGTGGATAACTTAACAGACCGTGAAATCAAGAACTCTCATCAAGGGTACCTGCCCTTTACCATGGGAATTTAAGCGAAAGCAGCAGGAAAACAGGGTCCAAATAGTGGCAAATTTCAGTACCTTTCTGTTTTTAATTTCAGCAAAGCTAACAGAAAACAAGAGGTTTCATTGTCAGTGGCACAAATTTCCTATCTAGAAGGAACAGTAACAGAGGGCATTGTTAACTCAGTATAGAAAACCCTTAATAAAAGATTTTTTCCAGAGTGGACAGAATTACAGTTGAGCTCTATCTTACATTTGAAGGATAGTACTGTGATCTTTGCTCACAAACCTTAATTAATTTTAGATTGGTGGTCATTTCAGCAGGCATGTAAAATATTCCTCCTTTGAGTGAGGAAACAAGGATGTGTCTGCCAGCCAGGATGTGGTATTTCAGCTCAGGTAGTGACAGGGTGAACAACCTACCACTTACGCGCTGGTTACACAGAGTGCCTTCTCTCTCTCTCTCGGGCTGCTACTTTGAATCTTAATACCTAAACTCAAATACAGGCCCAACAGCTTCCTTTTGTGTGGTTACTCTGTATAATAGATAGTAAGAGGTCTTTTGAGGACTAAGTACTAACTGAACTGTAAAGTAAGTCAGAACTGTGAAACCTTTTTTTCTTTTTCTAAACAACTTTTAAAATTGCTATAATCCGTTATGAAACTGGCATATAACAATATAGTTAAGAACTCCCCATGCCCAAGAACAAGACAGAAAAAAAAATGAAAGAACAGAGCTCACTACAGGTAGCAAGAAAAGAAATTCTGCACAAGTAATTAGGTAGGACCAGACCAGACTGAGATAAGAACTGAAATCGGTGAGTTAATCCCAGTATTAAAGAAGAAAACGTTTTTGTCCCCCCTCCCCACCCCCCAACACTCTTGAATGTTCTGAGCTACACCTAGGACCTAGCACTGAAATTAATGGATTACTTACTGTACTGCATGAATAGGGATTCACCAGACTAAGTTACTATCTGGTATAAGATATGTTTCAAAAATGCTTGCTGAGGAATATTCAGATTAGAAGTTATAGAGCATTAATAGTAGGGACATGAACCTACATGTCCTCCTAAATTTATGTGAATGTGTCTGCACATCCATTTATTCAGATGAGTAAAGGGATTTGATGTGAACAACAGCTGGGAAAGCAGAAATTAATTTCAGCCACTGCTTGCAACCAAGCTCACAGTTTAGAAATGGCAACTGTAGCGTGGCAGTTGCCAAAAAATTCATCAGACAGGGCTACTTCAAAAACAGGTCACATGTGGAAGATCTACAACGCTCAACTCCAAACATTTAAAAGCCTTTCAGGACACAATGTCGGCTGTGGATTTAAGACAGTGTCTTGATAAAAGGGAGTAAAGATTGTGGAAAAATATGTAAACAATACTTAAAACCATGAAGAGAGCTTCAGCATTCAGACTTTTGACAAATAAAAACTGTAACTACATTCATAAAGCCCCAAATAGTAGTGTAAACATATCTAAACCCATTGCTATCGTGAAAATATCAGAAAGTCACATTCTGCAGCTATCAGGTTTCCCACATGAATCTAATTTGTTACAACACTTATGGACTGCTTCTGTACATTAATAATTTATTGATGATAATTCAAATTATTCAGTTAGCCTTTCAAAGTGTTTTCAGCTATTTTGGACAGAAAATGGAAGATTCAACAATCTGAAGTCATGTAGTGAAAAACATTTTAGTTTAATTTCAGATTTTCAAAGGGTTCAAGAACAACTCAAAAAAGCTCATTATTCTATCTGGATTCCCAATTTTTAGTCCACCTACCTGAGTAAAAATGGGGAAAAAAATAAAACTGGGACTGATGAGCAAGCAACTCTGAAAAATTAGCTGTCCAGATAATAGGACATTTGTTTTCCATTCTTGGATCCCTGCTCAAAGAGACTTCGCTACAGAGCAAGCATTATTCTGGAAAGTCAGAAGTTATCCTAATCAAGGCCAAACTGCTAAAAGTGAAACATTTCCTCACACAGTTCTTTCATTTAGCAAAATCAACACTCGAAATTTCTTGACACTGCAAACCGCAGCCATTACGTACTACAGTCTCCTTCAGGGAGGTCTACTTCACCTTGGGCTCTCTTTTTTGGATTGAAGAACAGTGGATAGCAAAATGCTGTTCTCTTGAAACCTACACGTTCTGCGGAGTTTCTTTTTGTCAATTAAAAATAATTTAAAAAATCACAAACTGTCTGAGGCATTTTTCTCCGATAAAGACGACAAGCTGAATGAGGTATCATCAGGTTCTGGAGATGTGTGATTGAAATCCATTTCTTCTAATTCAGGAGGTAAGTCTGAGAGCAGTGCCTATAATTAAAAAGAATATTACAATGCAGTATTAGGTACATGTTTTATATCAGCAATTAAATGTCTTTTAAAGGTATAGTGAAAAAACTTTGAGCTTTTTGGTCAGTGTTTATATTGGATGGGTTAAAAACATCAACAAAAAAACAACAAAGAAACCCCACAAGGTCAATACTGATAGATATTGAAAAAAAACCACCATTGTCCAAGACGAAGTATCTTACAATAACAATCCCATAGTTACTTAAGTTATTCCGGAAACAACAACTCAAAACAATTTTTTCTGCCCCAAAATGGACGAAATCAAATGATCTATATTCATTTTATTTTATTCAGACACTTTGAACATGCAAAAGCTTTAATATATCTATAATTGTGCTATACTGTGAGCACGTAGGAAATAGGAATAGATGTTGCACACAAGATCATTATGTTACATTATTTATCTCAAAAGACTTCAAGTTCACTTTTCTTTATATTCGGTTCACATGAAAGGATTATAAAAAACAACTAGAAGCCAAATTTATTTTGGAAGTGTTCAAGTTTCTTTCTTGCAAGTTATAGTTCCCTTTTTTACACCTGAAAAACATGATCCAACCAAGTATTACAAGAAATGCCACATATTAAACACAGTGCCATAAAACAGAAGAAGCCTGGCTTTTTTTCCCTAGATCCAGCTCACACCATATGAATCAAACTCGCTCAGTGTACACTGTTGCACTGGTTGTCCCTCTGTAAAAGTAACACTTCTATGTCATTGCTTGTGCAGATTGTGAGACCTCTCATTCAACGTTCAACTGTTCTTTGTCTGCAAGACGTTCAGCACAAATGCTGCCCTAATCATAATTGAGCCTCTGGGCACTACAGAATAAAAACGAGGAAATGACAGAACACAAAACGACAAAGACCTCTATTATTAAAACCCCCTTTAAGACTCACCTGCTGCTGTTCTTTATCATCTGATTTAATAGCAAGTATCAAACTCCGAGTAAACGTCTGTAATTCAAAATACTTCTGCTTGTGATTCTCCAACTCATTTTCAATGAATCTGACTTCTTCATTCTGTGGGAGAAAATTACATAAAGCTTTGGAAATAATAAATAGTACTGCATCATTTTAATGACACCTAAACATATTTGTGTTTGAAACTAATTATTTTTTAGTGAAAATAAGTAAAACTGCATGTTATGATTCCTGCCAAAAATAGTATTAAGTCAAGTAAAAACATTCTACAATGGTAGAATTCTTGAACAATGCACGTGGACTTTAGATATCAATAGAGGTTCCTGACGGACCACCAGGGGCATCACACTACATCTACGAATGCAAATGCTACTTCCCTTCTCGTTATCCTCCAAAAGAGATATGTAATCGCAAATCATGTTACATGCAGAGAAGGCATTTCAGAATTACTGCATACCATTAAAGCATTAATGAACGGGGCCAAAGTTCACATAAACCTTTTCTAAAATAAAAAAGCAGTGCTTCCTTTAAGGATGACCTCTAATTCCATTTTAAAATAAAGAAAAATGGAGCCTAGGTGTCTTCCTAGAAGAAGTGATCTTGAAAAGGCAGGCTGACCGTGAGACGACACAGAAACTAAATTCCATTATTACAGCAGGAGGCCTGACACTAAGACCAGGGAAAATAACCAGGGAGAATTTTTCAAAGCTACCACAAATTAAGATATAGCGTCCTCTAGCGCAGCCAAATTTGACACATATCATGAAGCAGCAGCTTACCAACCTCCCCAGGATCTCAGGTTACAGAATAAATAGGAACATATTTACAAAAATGGAGAAATATTAGTAATCCGTATAGCGTGGATAAAAAGATATTTTTCCAACCTCTGTATAATATGTCACTGTACTTGCAAATCACTTCCTCAATACAGAAATAACAAACATCTTGATTAAAAATTCAGTTTTGATACATACTTGGAATAAACTGAAGTATCTCTTTTCCTTCAAACTTATCAACTGATTGGTATGTAAGATCCAAATGCTAAATCTATCTGTTGATCAGTGTAAAGCTACAACTAATTTTCTCTGGTCATTAACCTTTGCAAAGATTACGTAACCTGAATATGCAGCTCACTTTTCAGCATCAAAGTTGTTGTGCATTTCTGCAAAAGGTGTCTGTGTAGTAGCACCAAATGCACATCCTCCGTAAGATAATAATGAAAAATATACCCATAGAAGTGGTTAGCAGTACACAACACACACTGAAAGTATGCATTTAGGTTCACAGATACTTCATGGTAAGTGTTGCATTGACCAGGGGATATCAGAGGCAAGAAAATGGAAGATGGCATAATTAAAAATAGCTCTGAGTAAACTCTAAGCTGAAGTTTATGAGCTAGCTCATCCCATGGTAAATTGTGTACTCACATATTTCAGCCCCTGTTGCACAAGATCTCACCTGTAATCCCCCAGCCTAGACCACCTGCAAATCTAAAATCCTGCTACAGAAGACAGAACTAGAAGAAAGAAAGGACAAAAGGGAAAGGATAAAAATCTCCAGTGATTGCCTTAATAAGTACTTGCACATGTGTGTTATGGTAGTCTGGTTTTGAGATTCCAGTATGAAGCCATTTTATACAGGTCTCCTGTTCCAATTTAAAAAAAACAGTTTTTTGACAGAAGACCAGATACCATAGTAGAACATTCCCCTTCGATACGGAATGAAAGTAACAAAAAAAAAAAGCCACTCTTTATTAGACAGCCACATGACTAATTAGGTTGGCAGTGTTGCATATAAAATGTTCCTTGATGGTTGGTTTTGATGGCAGCAAATAGTTACATAAACAAAGTTCAATACTGAACTTACAAGCTGGCATTTTGTTCTAATACAAATATTTTTGTCCTAATACAGAGCCATGCTCTGGTAGTCCTGCTTATTCAGCTTTAGTTGGTAAGAAAAGGTGAAACTATGCGATGAATTGGACGTTTGTAACAAGCCTTTAAATATGGTTGTTGTTTGTTTCTTTTTTTTTATCCTGAAAATTCAGGTGACTTCAATCAAAGCATTGCTCACCATACTGTTTCAGGTCATAACAGCTCTGAGAATAAGAGAGAAATATTTGGGCTATGATTTTGAGGCTTTCGCAAGAAAATCAGCTTAATGTATTTCTTTTAGACGGAAACTTACAAGCTGCCTGTGTAGCAATGGATTTTGGCCAGCCAAAGGCAGGATTCAGATTTATGCGCAAGACACACAGCCACAAAGACTAATCACTAATGTCAAACAACAAAACAACAAACAAGATTCTGTAGGGCATGCTGTCACAACAAGCCTTTCAGTTTGGTGACAGGTGACATTATGAAAAGGTCATTCCCTATCCATATTCATTCTGCTCTGCCCTTACCGGGAAAACACTGCTTGAGGGAGTAATTTTCGTTCTGAACAGATGATCTATTGATTATTTTGGTAACTGATTATCATTAGTAGAGCATACCTATTCCTAACTAAAAAAATTAGCTACATACATAAAAATATGCTCAATACGCAATACAGAACTGTGGCAACTCGTATGAGAGCAGTAACACACATATAACCTTTACCATTTGGCAGAAGACAGCAGCTGTCAGGTATCCAACTGATTTTCCTCCAGCCCACAACTCCTGCTTACAGACAAGTTCTGCACTACATTGTTAGAATGACATTTCTCAGTTCCCTCCATTTTATTAGAGGATTCCAGCTGTTATGTCCCTTTCCATAGCTGGCAGTAACATGCCGCATTTCAAATCACACCACAGCACTCCAAAGAACAATTCTGGCACAGAAAGACACGGTTTTGTTTTAGATGCTAAATAAATTGCTTTGTTTTGGGACATGTGGCAGGAGCTGCAGATGGCTACAGCTAGAATAACATAGCTGCTCTGTAGAAATGGATTTTTTCCTGCCTCCCTTTGCATTTGAAATACAGGTAAACTTACTGTAAATGGGATGAGGAGATGCGACTGAGGGGATGACATGCAGTACCATGCCTTCCTGATAAGAGCAGAGGAGTTCCAGGCTCCCACGTGCCTTGCTGCATTCCTCGCACATAGACCTGTCAGAATTTTCTGCAAAGGACTGTCCTGCTTAACATTTCATAGCCTAAATTACTCACCTTATAATCCAAAAGAGAACTCATTTGATCCACTTCAGAATTACTTATCATATCACTTTCTTCATCATCTATAATTTCTATTTTCTGAAACAGAAGCAAATGGTTCATTCCAAATATTCAAACGTATAAATTAGACAAACAATCTGCATCTCAAACTGACATGACAGGATGAGGGTAAGAGGACCTGTTGCTTGCCCATGAACAATTTTGAATTGTGGAGCACCCATTAGATGGCAATCATGCACCTCAGTCACAAAACCCAGGAAAAATCCAAATTGAAACTGTCTGTACTCAAGAGCTGCTGCCATGGTGACTCAGGCTGTTTAGGGAGGAGCTATACGTCACCGTGCTTTTGGCATTAAATCGCACACCGTATCTCATTACAGCCTGCATTTTATTCCATAAGCCGTTTGTTGAAGACTTCCTAGAGAGCAAAGATTATCGAAGTTTATTCCTCTGGAGCAAAAAAGACATTATAGCAAGTGACAAGCAAGTCCTAACTGACCTACTTCTTGCCTAAGAAATTGAAGAGGTGTCCTTTTGGCTGATTCCAGTCACAGTGCAAGTCAAATATGCTAAAAAGTAGAGGGCAACGATACAAAAGACAGTTCCAAAAGCATATACGTGGACATTTTCCCTTAATTACCAACAATTCTTGTGATCTTTAGAAACCCAATATGAAAAGTTACCTAAGGTAAAATCTTAAAGGCCAACTTTAATGCTGTTTAAAACTTGGAAATACAATATAATCGCATCTCAAATTGTAAAACATTCACTTTTACACAGTTTTTCTCCCCAACAGAAGGCCTTCTTATGTGAAAAAATTATCTTGAAAGGTTATTTCCAAAGGAGAAAACACAAAATTTACATGTTTTTAGTACACCTATAAGATTTTTATTTTTATTCATAACTAAACTAGATCTCAAACAGATGGAATTAATTTGAATTAGACAGTGATAAGAGACTGGCATTTCTAACCAAGAACTCTGAAGGATAACTGCTCAGATAAAACTATGAATTTCACTATATGTTTGAGAGGGAAGCAGTGGTAGTGTAAGAAGAGGGGTTTGGGGCTGTTTTGTTTGGTTGTTTTTACTATTTTTCACTGTTTAGGCAGCTGTAAGCCTATAATAGAGACTGCATATAATAGGTTAAAGTAATTTTATTACGTTATTTAGTACACTATGTAATACAATGTAGGCAAGGGTCCACACTGATGCAATACACTCTAATCGTTAGTTCTTGAGGTGCTATTTTAGAGGAGCTTTCTTCACTACAGCATACACACTTGTCTTCTTCCATCTACCTGCAGACCAGTCATTGGAAATTTCCTTCTGATCACCAGGGAGAAATCCATAAAGAGAGGTTATCACTCTCTCACTAGCAGTACCCACCAAGCTCATGAGCATGTGTAGAAGGGAGGGAGGAAAAACACATTTTCTGTCCTTCAGTGTCTAACAACCCAGCTGAAGTGATAACATTTCAAAGGCTTAATGTCACAAAGATCTGCTGCTGTATCATATACTGAGTAACACTGTGATTTAAATATTTTTGTTTTTAGACTCAGCTTGAGGAAAAGGTTTCTAAATAAATGCCAAACATTCACACTATCTTTCTTATAATTATACATTTTAAGATAGCATGGGAAAGAATGGATTAGAATTTCAAATAAGAAAACTCTTACGCAAGTCCAATTTCAACAGCACACATTTAAAAAATTTTTACAGTGTTTTCAAAACAGAGTATGAAAAAACTAGTAATCTTTTCTTGCCCCTCTTATTATATCAAATTATATAATTTCCCTGCCCATGGCAGGGGGGTTGGAACTAGATCATCTTCAGGGCCCCTTTCAACCCATACCATTCTATGACTCTGTAAGCTGGAGTTTAGGTAGACTGGAGAAGTGAGTCTCTTGGACATGACCTTTGCAAACCTTTTACCTTTGTCATTTTACATTCTGCATCTCCATGGCAAACACATCAGCCTGAATGATTATATTTAAGGTCACAGCAGGCTGCTAAGGTAAACAGTAAGGAAAAAGGCAGCTCTTTCTATTCAGGCAACCCACAGAAAACAGCTGTGGGATTTCAGTTTATCCAAAAGATGATCATATATTAACGAAAACATTAAACATTCTCCCCTCCATATATTTATTTATTTATGTTTATGTGGAGGAAAGAGAATCTCCTGTTCATTTCCCCATTTCAGGTCTTGTGTGATTAACGTAAACGAAATGCTCTAGTCATGGTCTAAGCTACTGTAGCCTCTGACTGCAATAAGAATGTAATTGGGAACTAGAACAATCACCTGTTCATTCTCCAGATAACTTTTTAAGATAAAAATTACCCTACCACTTGGGGTCTTCTCTCCTCTTCCTCCTCTCCTTTCTTCTAATTTGAGAGAAGGCAGGCTAAACAAAGGGACATATTGCATGATTTGCCATGACTCCTCCCTCTGTCTTTCCTTCCTTGTCTCACTGCAGTCAATTAAAAACAGCAAGAACAACTGTGTTTGAATTAAAGTGAATGCAAGTGAGAAAACAACAATCATCTAAATAATGCCCTCATCAAGACTATGGGAATGAAGAGTACGTATCACCCTGGTTTGATATCACAGATTCAAGGTTAGGTATAAAGAGGAAGCACTAACAATACCTGACATTCTTAAAGCTACAGAAAACCATTTTTAATTTTTATTTTATTCTTACTGTTTTACTATACTATATACTTATAGAGTACTACTCAAGCATTGTGCTTTGCACTCCAGAAACAGAACACCAGACTGTTATAATACAGAAACATCTGTAGTATTCATTCAATTTCTACTGAATGTGCATAATTCTCTCTTCTTGTACTTTTAGTACGGTTTCTTTTAGCAATCAAGCAATAAGGAAGGACTCTCAGAGTGCTCAGCTGAAGATTTCACATCGTAACAAGCACTAGTGTTGGACAGTAACTTCAACATTTGACATTAAGGAGGTCATATTAGTGGAAAAGGAAAGATATACACACCACGTTATCCGTAGATACTGGATTCTGGTCATCTTCTTTGTGATGAATTTCTTCATTTTGAAGAGCCTCATTGGTCTCTTCTGCAGAAATAAATTATATTTTCAGATTTCATTCAATGTTATATTTAAGGAACATTAGTAGTCTTTACCACTAAATATGTCACATCTCCTAACACAAAAAGAAAGTCATTATCAGCATCTACTCCAAAAAAATTACTGTATACCTCATCAAACAAGACATCACATCACAAGTTTTTCAGGCGAAAGCCACACCAATCGCTACTTGAAAAGACAGAAGAAGTATCAGTTACTCTCTTGCAACGTTCCAAAATGTTCCTAGTTTTAGGTTCAGGTTGGAATATTCAAAGGTGATGAAATGTTTCACATTTGAGGTGCCCAGAACTTTTTTTTTTTTCCCAAGTATATTAATACATGAAAAATCCAGCATGCCCTATAATTACAGGACACATATCAGAATCCCACCTCCTCTTTGCAGGTATTGACTACTTTTGTACAGAAAACTGATCATGTAGATTATTTCATTCTCATACAGCAAACTGTTTATTCCTAATAAATCTAGTCTTGTCTGCTATATGTAAAAGCAAAGTACATGCTTGAAAACAGAGCAAATCTTATCCTTAAATCTCATCCACAAGCACTAGATGATTCTATTAGCCCTAACTATGGCCAACATGAAAAGTGAGAGAGATGAGCATATTCATTCCTGTGGTTAAGTACATTTCTCGGATTCACTTTAATTCCTCCACATTTAATACACAGTCCAGAAGAAACTGGTTGATAGAAACAGCAAATCAGGAAATAAACCAAAATACAGAGGCGAGAGTGCTATGGTAAGAAACTTAGATGACATCATTAACAGCAAGGCTACTCATTGGAAATGCACTGCTTCCCAGTGCTAGTAACACCACAGTTGTTCCGCGAAGGGCAGAGCTCGTGTTAAAGGTCCCTCTGCCACCACAGTGAAAGAGGAGCGGAAGCGTAGAGGGCGCGGGGCAGCCCTAGGGACACTGAGAGACAGGACACTTTCAGGCACAACACTGAAAGAGCTGGCAGGCAGCGATGCAGGCACGTGTCTCTTTCAAGCAAACATAGGGGTTACAGGATTTAAGCGGAGATTACCAACACTTGCAGAGAACAGATAATATTTAGGCCAGACGGCTGTGAGACAGTTACTGTTTTAAGTAACTTTTCTACCAGCTAAATATCTCTGAACTGAGCCAATTTTACTTGAAGTTGTTTCAAATAAATTTAATCTGCCACTGGCCACAACTTCAGAGGAAAACTTCTCCTAGGAACAAAAGCAAGCGGTTGCAAATGGGAGAAGTGCGAAGCGGGGAACAATAAACGACGACATCGTTACACTCGCAGGGATGAAGGTCAGGAAGACGCATGCTCAGGGACTCTGAACAGACCAAAGCACCAGTTGCTCTGTAACCTTGAGAGTTACCACTTGCTTAATTTGTCTACTGAATCCGACTCCCTTTAGCACTTTAGAAGTCTTTAAATATTCACCCTCAGCCAATATAAACTGGCAGAGCTGTAATGGCCTTCATAGAGCTGTGTTCACTTACACAAACTATGGATTCAGTTAACGTACCTTTAAAAAAGGCAAGGCATTATAAGAATCTGAGGCAAAATTAAGCATTAAGAGTATAGCTTTTTTTCTTTTCTTTCTTTTCTCTTTTAATATTTACATACTACTTTTTAAAAGCTAGTGCCATCGATACCTTCACTCTAATTAGGCAACTAGAAATATCCTTTCCTTGAAAGTTGTTGGGGTTTTATTTTGTTGTTTAATTACGACCAAAAGTTATATTAAAAACAATCACACATCTGCGGCTGAATGGTGTACATGATTATTGGTGTATTTTACAAAAAGTTGAAAATAAACTGAGCTGCAGCAGTAAAACCTAGTGTTTTGAACCGTAGAAGCAAACAGAAACAATTCTTGTGGTAGAATGAAAGAGAATCCTGGATGCTATGGAAATCCTATAGTTTTCTTGCACTTCCTTACGCTTTGACTATAGTCATCTACCAACAGTCTTACCGCTCTACCCTGTTTTAAGAAAGCCTCATTCAATAAATGCAGTGTTATTTTTCACTTTAAGCTGCAGAGAATTCAGATTCTTCCCCCATCACCATGTTCCTCCAAACGATCTGACTGCATCAGTTTCTTCCACACCTCAGGCAAACCAAGGACTCACATTCTGCATCTCACTCGGCTTTCAAACATTTGACCCATTTCTTTATCATCTTATTCTCTTTACAGTAGGATATGACAAAGCTATCATACATTCATTCCCAGCAGTTCTCCATTTTTCTAGTTCTTTCCTTTAAATTGTTCAGACAAAATGACAAGATCAAGTCTGGTGTATTAAGCTGAAATAGCATGCACTCGATCAGACTTTCTTTCAGTTTAGAGAGCACAGGCTTTATTGATCTCTTCTAATCAGAAGCACTGGGAGCAATTAGTTGAGCTTGCGAAGCTAGTGAAACGTGCAGAGCAGCAGTTCATCTGCCCCAGGCCCAGAGTGTGAGTGTACAAAAGAGAAAGGGAGAGATTTATTCAATGTGGTCATGCAGCTCTGTGAGGTGGAGTAAAAGGGAATTAAGTTCAAGACACTTCCCACTCAAGATCATAGAATTTACTGTGAACACACACGCACGCCGTATGTGCAGTTCTAAGGCTTTCTGAACAGTCCCCTGCTACTGATCTTGATCTTTTCTGCAGATTTGTATTTGCTTGTCAAAGACGATACACGCACCTCAGACAGCTTAATGACACGAGTTCTGCCATGCTCTGACATAGAGCTAATATATTTTCTGAACATATCTTGTCAGCATGAGTTTATTATGTAAACTATAATTACATAGTTCTGGTCACCTCAAAGCTAGCAGGTTCACCCACATCGGTGCTTGTTTATACAACAATTGTTGATGTGATTCACACTAACAGGAATGGATATTCAAGCTGGCTGAGTAGAACTGGCAAGTTGAGAGCATTTTTTAAAACCCAGCTTCCTAAGGAAATGAGACACATACATTTGTACTGTCTGCTCATCTCTCAGTTGCTCCAGCAAATTGTGAACTTGGTAATTAACTTCTGATGAAACTGGCAGAATCAGAGGTCTTATGACAAAGGGTTTCTGCAAGCTTTGAGATAAAAACATCAACAGAATTCATACAGAGGTAAAAGAAAGACCAAACAGTACCTTCAGAATAGCCAAGCTAGATAACTTGCAACTGTTAGACACTCTTTCAGACATTTTTGAATGTGTACAACAGAGAATCCAAAGCATGCACACTGCACAAAATTAAAAATACACACAGTAGTAACTGCATTTTCAAATACCTTGTGAGCTTCCTTCAGATAAGCAGATTGATACTTCATCATTCCTATCATTATCATCCCCCACTTCAGTAGCAGTTTCCTCTCCTGGATTAAGTGCTGATTTAGAAACAAATTCAGACTGATCAGAGAAATCAGCAGGACCTCCTCTAGGGGGTGGGACCTCAATCCCCATTAAACGGTATTTCCGTCTTCGATTCCCAATCCACGTCTTGCAAGAGAAATAAACATGAATGATATCAGAAACTATAACAAAAGCAACAGCCCCACAACCAAGTGAAATTAGCAAATCTGTACTCTAAGAACAAGAGTATAGCCAGCAACCCAAGGGGAGATTGTTCCCCAGTATTTGACCTTCATGAGGCTGCTCCTGGAGTACTGTGTTCAGTTTCAGTCCTCCAACACAAGAGAAAAGGGAAGGAAGGTGCAGAGGAAAAGGAAGAGGGGCAAAAGTTGCAAGTCACAGCAAGGAAAATTCTGACTGGAATTAAGAAAAAAGAAAGAAGTGTTTTACAGGGAGGGCAGTTAAGCACTGGAACACTTTGTCCATGGGAGTTTCAGAATCTCCAGCTTTGCAGGTATTCAGCTTTCTATTGGACAAGGCTCTGAGAAACCTGAGCTAACTCTGAAGTCGGTCCTGCTCTGAATAAAGAGTAGGTGACCTTGTAAGGTCCCTCCCTATCTAAATTATTGTATGAATTTAACATATGACCTCTGATTCAGGTTCTCCCACTCTGCAACTTCCAATGGGATTAAAGCATCCAGTGACCCAAATTGCCCACCCATTCAAGGATTTCCTACAGCACAGAAGAAATTGTCCAGGGTGGTAGCTCTACATCACTCCACTTTGATGAGGAAATGTACTTTGGCAGAAGTAAGCTCAAGGCAATATTATCTTTCACTCCCTTTTAGTTGGAAGATGAGTCTAAGAAAAATTGTCTGCAGTAAAGTATAAAACAGCAAACAATAAACAGCAGTGGGAGATGAAACAGGTCCAGGATCAGGAAACTTGGAAACCCCCATTCATGATCAGATAGGTATGGATGCTCTAAGTTCATTTTACACCAATAAATCTGACAGTCTCAAAAAAAAAAAAAAAAAAGAATAAATTCAAAATACTCCAAATGGAGCTGCATAACTGTTAAATGACTTGCCTTCTCTGATAAATTCTAAAGAAAAATTATGCTAAAATTATTCAAGACTCAAAATAGAGTTTAACATGATGTAGTAAGAGTTGTCAGCAACTCTACCTCCTAACTCTCTTCCTTTCGTTGCATTACTCAGGCTTTTGATTTCTCATCCAATTTTGATTCCACTTATCTGCTCTCATTCTCAGACACTTTATTATATCAAAGTTAATTCTTCACTGGCATCTAAAAATCCTTCTCAGAGCCAGGAATCAACTTCTTTGCCTATCTGTAACTTCTAGTCTTCTTGACCTGGCTCTCCTCCCACTTCCACACTATCTGTAACATGACAGGAGCAGCGCTGACAGCACTAGCGGCATCTTCCTCATCGTTCCAGGACCTGACCACGTGCTGGCCCAGGACTGGTAACAGTGGAATTTGACCACGTTAGCTATAACCATACAGATGGTTACATACAGCATGCCTGATTACTGCAATGACTAGGTATGTACAGCATGGTCACTAGTAGGTTTTGAAGCATGCTTAGTGCTGGAATTTCTGGGTTGCTAAAAAACAAACACACTTCTAGAAAGCATGTGCAATTGCTTTGAAAGCATATGATCAGGGCATGGTAAAATGCACACCACTTCCATAAGGTCTATGTTCTAACAGTTTACCAAACACATTAGAATATTACAGGAATTTTTTTCTTTAAAGATACACAAAACAACATTACTCTGGCCTCATTTCAGAAATACCTGCATTGTTCCTCCTCCCCATCCCACTTCCTTTAACTGCTGTTCCAACAGATAGCATGAGAGAGATTAGCAAAAAATTTTGTGCTTATAATACCTTAATTATCAAATAGAAAAATTAAGAAATATGAACTGCAGTCCCAACTACTAAAGATAGTTTCATGCTGTGGCAGCCTTGGAAGAAAAAAAACTTTAAGCTGAATCTCTTTAACTAGCTAGAAGATGACATGCTTAACACTGGTTTTAGCAAATAATTTTTGCTTTCCCAGCTCTAATTTTCCTCAATGAGAAATACAAAACAGGTACGCAAAAAGCTAACTAGAGATTTTGGTGCATTAGATACCATTTAGGATGGTAACAAATAGTACTGACAACTATACAATTTAAGGGTCAATCTGCTTTTTTTTTCTTTTTTTACTAAAAATTTCAGCAAAAAAAATGATGCTTTTGGGCAAGATAGATATTACTGGTCTTTCTATGTACCTTTCACAGCAGAAAATCTTTCACACAACATATAGAACATGTCATAGGAAATGAATGTATTTTTATGGTGTCTCAGAAGGGGAAAAAAGTTGTAAGCGTCCATACAGAGTACGTGCTGCACTGAAAAGTGAATATTCTGCAGCAATACAATCAGTGTACGAGCAGACCAGTATTTCTCTGCAGGCAAACAGAGAAATAATTCTAACTATATCCCTAAAATATTACCTCCTTAAAAACTTCAGTCATCATCTGTAAAGTACATGTGATCAGACTCGCTAAGCCTGCTTACACCAGCCCACAACAAACTCAGCAGCAGCTTCCCCTGCTTCATCTGAATGGAAAGACCAACAAGTTAGGAAAGAAAGGGCAGAGTCCAGGCAGAAGCCAGCATATGTCTGCCCTGAGGCAGCTTGTAAGTGGACTGGCAGGGAGTCACCTAAAAAGCATGATTATAGGTCTCCAGGTACTGAGGTTAGGGCACCAATATGCTAGAAAGATTCTGGGTTGGAAACTTCAGAAATCCCATGTAACTGAAAAAATACAGACTGAACGTTCTGAGCTGTTTTTTCAAATGAGTCGCTTGATCATAGACGGGATCTAGACTAGGCCTAGATGCCCAAAAAGAAGAGCTGTTAATTGGATGTGAAGAATGCGTGGCCCTTCTGCTACAACTGATTGATTTTGTTGGTCAACTTAGACTGAAGCACTACCTTCAATAACCCGACTTTTGTCTGATGAGCTGCAGGGAAATAGCAGGAGGTGCCTTTAGCTCTTGGTAGATGATTAGAAGTAGCATTTGACCTTTTATGTATGAAAACTTTAGGTTCTATTAAAAAAATTGTCATGCATTTTTCTTAAACTCCTCATATATTTCTGAGGAGTTTGATCGTTGTCATCCTGTCCTACTCAAAAATCTAACGTCTCACTGCCAAGAAGGCTATTCTGCTTTCAGATGCTCTCTTAGTACGAATGAATAAAATTAGTCAAGAGAAATGTAAACCAAAACTTATAAGTGACTAGAAAAAAATGTAATCAGCAATAATGATAATGTAAACAAAATAAATATTGTAAGTTTAATAAAGTATTGGCCAGAGTTCACATATACAAATGTCACATACTACTTTGATTTCTCTTTTTTGGTGTCTTGGGAACATATGAAAGATGTCTGAGGGTGCAAATATACATGACGTTAAGGTACAACCAGCAGTCATTTTGCAAGTCCACTCTCCTACTAGAAGTACAAAAAGCAGAGTAAAACACCCTGCTCAACCTTAAGTAATCAAATCCAGTGGAACTATGCATGGTGGCAAGCTTTCCCTTTTCGGTAATACCGACTCCTTCTTTGTACTGGATATCTTTAAAGTAAGCACAGGGTCATAAGGATAAATTATTCATACTTCTGGAAAAGCAACATTTATCTGCACAAATCATGAATTTCCATCAAAAAAGCTACTGAAAGGGAAAAATGAAGAAGTGTATTTAATTGAATTAAAGCAAGATATAACGTATACACAACTATTNAATAAATTTATTTTAAATATTTGTTAAACCTTATTTGATATACATACTTGTTTATATATATATTTCTGTATCTATTACCATTTTACTTTTGTTTTGTTACATCACAAAAATGGAGGAAAAGCTGCTAGTTGTACGCTACCTAGAATTTAAAGTACAGTGAAATACACAGACAACCAAGCCTGTATGTTTATTTAAAGTGGAGAACTTTTTCCAGAAAGTTGATGAGTCTAACTCTTCTTGGCTAAGCATTCAGTACAGAGCAGAGACTCTGTGGCTCACTCAGGCCTCAAAGTGCACCATTGCTGTGTCCTAACTCTTTATGAGAAAGAAACCACACTGCATGCTAATCTCCAGATATTTGTTTTTCCTCACAAAGAAAACCCAGGCTGGCACATATTATGCTTCTTTCCTTATAATGTGCCTATATAGAGCCCAAGACAAATTGAGGAGAGAGATTTGAGAACGCATTATGAAAATTACCTATCCCACATCTGGAACACACACAAAGTACCTTAGAGAAACAACAACAGGAAGCACTGAAGATCACACGTGTCCTGTAGCATAAATTCAGCCCTTACAAACAAACAAGTGTAGCATGAGGCAGGACCAACCTGAATCTCACTATAATTCTCATGTCTGTCATATTGAGGAACCAGAGGCAGAGGTGGGTCAGATACTGGTAACAATCAGTTACTACAAAGAAAAGAAACCTTTTTGTTTGTTTGTTCATTTGTTCTTGTGTGCACACACCAAAGAGTTTTACGGAGTTCATCTGAGCCTGGTACATCTGCCCTGAAGACAAAAGCATTTCAAGAAGATACTATTGAAAGACGTGCACAAAACTTCATACTGCCATCCTCTGTGCGCCAATAAGGATGTTCTCAAGGGAACAAAGTAAGGGAGGCTAAGCAAGGGTGTCAATCCTCCTGTCCTATGAATAAGGTACTATATATCCAGGAGTCCATTTTGAGATGCTTTCAGTGGAAACAGTTTCACCTTTCAGAAAACAAACTGAAGGGCTTGGAAAATATGAAGAAGCTTTTCTCTGTAGAGAACAAAGAATAATACTTTTAAGCCTCCAAAAAGTGCAATTTTGTTTTTTCTTTATTCAGATTTGCTCAGGAAAACAAGCAAATAAACAAACAGATTAGTGTTCAATACCAAAACTAACTTTGGTACCATTTTGATACACCAATCCAACAGAGATCTCCTCAAGAGAAGAGTTTCAAATAAGGGCTCCTACCTCCTCTTTTGCTTTGGTAGGCAATTAGGAATAGCATTTGACCTTTTATGTACGAAAGCTTTATGTTCTATTAAATAAAAAAAATTGCCATGCATTTGCCTTATATTCCTCACATATTGCTGAGGAGTCTGATAGCTGTCATCCTGTCTTTCTCAAATAATGGCTCCTATCTCCTTTTTTGCTTTGATGTCAAAATTTTAAGGGAGAGGTGGAAAAAAGACAAAAGCTGAAAGGACTAGTCACAATTGTCATGCCCATTATGTTGGGAAAGGAAGACTCTAATCACATTTTTGTACTGACTGGAAAGACAGACTATTTTCTGAAGAATGGAAGCACTGACTGAATAAGACATCCACGGTTTTAGAGTGACAACACGTCTGGCAATTGTGAACACAGTGGCAACAACTGACGCTTTACCAAACTTCCCCACCACCAGAGGCAGATGAGGTAGAGTGATTCGCAGGAAACAGTTTATCTACACTAAACCTGTACTTCCTAAAGCAATCCTTCATTCATTTAAAATTGTTTTTCCCCGTAGGCATTATTTTCCCTGTATCTTTATAGAGGCTTTTTTGAATCTTAATCACAATATAAATGATAACACTTATCATTCCTCTAGGATATCCCTAAAAACATTTAACACTTTTACTCCAAATCTCACTTGAATCTAAAGAGAATGTCAAACGGTTCATAGTGCTACTCCTGCTGCTGATCAATAAGACTCTTACCTGAGGGCTTTCTTCTATATACAGATGGCAGAAAGAGCATGAGAGCACTTCCCAACATGGTCATTCATTATGTAATATGTGAAATCTATTTCAAGCTTCCTCATGAAATTTTTAAAAGCTTTCATCTGTCCTATTTTTGCTTCTGTGACAAGATAGGGGAAGACTAGATTTCTTACCCGCACTATTTCACAGTCAACATTTAATTCTGCAGCAACAGCTTCAATTTTCTCTCTGCAGACTGAGCCCAGGCTGGTCATGCCATTGTCCCAGTATTTCTTTAGGGTAGCTAAGTCTCGGTCACTAAATTGTGTGCGGTCCTGTAACTGTAAGATAAAAAAATAAAATACTGTTAGAATAAAAAAAAAAAAGTCCTTACACTGTTCATTTAATTTCCAGAGGTCTTCCATACAGCAACACATTATACTGTCTCCGTGGCTTTTCTTCTCTTTTAATTCTCCCTTAAGAATTTTTTTTTAAGTTTGGTTTCTTATCCAGGCCAGTACAGAGTTCCCTGGGATTTGCTTGAAAGGCAGTGGCAGTGCCAAAGCAAGTCTAAAGCACTTTAGCTTTGTTTCAAATTCCACCTGATTTTTTAATTTGTTTTATCTCACCCTATAAGGCTTTACTGAAAAATAACTGTTTCCCCTTGTGCTGTTCACTCTCTCCACCCAATTTATGCAAATTATTCCCTAAGGCTTTTCAAGTTTTTCACCCTCCCCCACCCAAAGTTCTTTTATCTTACTACAAACTACAATACATGCATAATTCAAAGGATTCGGAGTTCCTAAAGGGAATAGTTTGATGTTTATTTGGTAAGCTTCAGAGTTTAAATTGGTTCTACTGTTTATTTGCAAGTTCCCTAGCTCTTTTGTGTATATTTATCACAACATGTGATAGCAGATTACTGATAATAAGCAGCAAAACTGTGAAACAAAGCCTAGACTTCCTACCACTTTTATGCGCATACAGTATCATTCTACTAACAGGACTTTAAAGCTTTATCAATAGCTTTTAGCCCAGAATTTTACCTAATATTTCCAGTTTCTTTATACCAACCTATGTCTGTCATCTCTCCTGATAGTAGGAGTATACAAATGCAACCATAAAGTGGATTAGTAAGTAGTTGCCACATGTTCGAAATTTGTCATTATTTCAACAGCTGAGTTTTGTAAGAAATGATCGTGATTTCATATCTGAAATACAGGTTCGCTCATTTAAAAACTGTTAAAAGTTAGAATGAAATAAATTTAAAGTGCAGTAAAAATAAATTTTGCAGAACTAGAATAATCTGAATCTTGTACAGTTATCAATTTTAATCTTTGTTAGTCCTTAAAATATGGTAATCTTTGCAATTTTCTTCTTTTAAAAATTGTATTGTATTTCTCAAACCATTGGAAGCTCCTGTGTCTCCTTAATACACTGGTATAAAACAGGGATGTCAAAATCTCGGCTGCAGTTTCATACATTTAAGTAAAGAATTGTAGAAGCTGTTTCCATCCTTTGCAACCAGAAGCTGACACTTTAGGCAGGGAGTGCCGCACGCCAGGAGCTCATCCGCACAGTCAAGCAGCTGATGCTGGGAGCCGTGTCCATACCAAGCAGTGCCCGAGACCAGCGCTCGTCTGGACCTGCACACCCAGCAGCAGCCCATCAGATGCACTCCCAGATGACATACCGCAGTCTATTTTAAACTAAAAGGAATCCAGTTAGCACATTTCAAGGCTGCTCTAGGATGAGTAGCAAGTGCAGTAAGTGGACTTCACCTCAAGAGCACACTGCTGAACAAAACTAAATCCCTAATGCACATTCACTCTTAGCAGATGCTGGTTTTCCCTAAGATCTGACCTAAGCTCTTCCTACCTACAAGTCACCTTCAAAGAATGAAAGCATGGTTATTTCCCAAATCACTGTGACAATCTCTCTCTTTATGGCTGTCAGAAAAATAGACTAACTTCTGCAAATGACTGGAAGGGTCCTTTCCTGTTCTGCATGGAGCAGTCAGGGAGAGGCAGCCAAGTGCTGAAAAAAGGGAAGGCAGAAAGGAATGAGGTAGCAACGCTGAACCTGCAAGGAGAAACAAGTCACTCTGGCCTCTCCAGCTTTCCTGAACAGGCAGGTAGCTCAGGGCAACTTCACCTTCTTACAGCATATTGAGGTTTTTTTTTTAAATAAATAAATAACATTTGTTGCTGCTGCTGGAGAGTTCATTGACCAAACAGCATCATATGACCTTTACTATATTTAATATGCACAGAGAATTTAAAATTTTTATTTTACCTCGTTCTCGAAAAATGTCTAGTGTTTAAGATGACAATACGTATTTTTGATTTTGCTGCTCTTGCAGTTACTGTCACATCAGGTACTTTACCCTTTCTCTCACTGCTGAAGGACTCGTGCAGCAGCACATGAATCATGCTGATACTGATCATAGGTCACAGAAGGAAATGGAGAACAAGCTTTTTCAGTCAACTGATATGAAAGAAAAAAACCACAAAGAAAAACAAAAAAAACCCTACAACACACACTACATGAGAGAGTCCAGAAAGCAGAAACAAAACTGAGAGGAAAAAACGAGTTCAAGTAAGTAGAAGATCGTGTTCTTTAAAAATATTTAAAAACATTTCAAGTAGGAAACAGTTAAAAGCTATAACGAAGAGTCAGTTCCCTCTCAGGGTTGAAGATAACAGCCTCACTGTGATGCCTGACTCAACCTACCCTAGCAAACTCAGTGTATTCTCCAGTTATTTCTCATCCCACTTTAACTTCTCTACTCTTGAGTCTGTATCTGACTTGTGCCATTTTTTTTCCACCAAGATCAGCACTGAGTAACCTACTACACACAGCCAAGTAGGTAGGAATTGAGCCTCCTCTGAAAGCTAAAAATGTTGTCTTCAGAAAGGTACATTTTGACAGCAGAAGTAATGACTTAATACAGCTAGTCAGTCTTTGCAGCAATGAAAAGCAGCATCCATCAGGCTACTGGACTTGAAATTTTACCAGTGCCCCAAAAGATTCTTGACATTTGAGGGTTCAGATTCACAAACAAGTCACTATGAGGGTAGCAGGTTACTGCATATTAAACGAACCACAGCAGCTGTCTGCCTGCACACTTGCTCCCAGTACACGTGAGTGGCATTATGTTATTTCAGAGCGCGCAAAGGAAGATCATTTACTTACACTGCTCTCACTTGCTGCTGGGATCAGCCTCAATCCTTGGGCTTACTAGATGTAAACAACACTTCAGCTTGTCCAAAATTTAGATCCAGACTAATTACTCTGTATAACTGACCATGCCACATGTCTTTTCATTAATTTCTTAGAGAAACTACATTCAATTACATTATCCCCTTGACAAAGAAGATACATAAATTTGACTCCTGCATTATACGCTGCTCAAAAATTACATAACGCTCTCACAAAAGACATTGACTTTTGTGAGAAAAAGGGTAGAACTCCTACATCAAACTTTTAACTACACTTCCACCAGTTTAGTTAATAACCTCCTCATGCTAGTATCATCAGAGGAACTGAGGAAACAAAAGAAAAAAATCCACAGTCCTACAAATATTGTAACATTGATGGCTATGCATCAGTTACCACAGGAAAAAAATATCAATGGATAATACTGAAACACTTCATATTTAGGGTAATACTTTTTGTAGCTCAAGTCGGGAATTCAGTTCTTATTTTTACTTCACTGTAACACATATTATGAATACAGTTCTCATTTCCTTTCTTCAGATCCACCACTTGCTGATTTGAGGCTTGGCCTTACCCTTGGGAGCACTAACTGTCTGTGGAATACTTTACATTTATCCGTTCTGTGCTCCATACTTTGAAAAGCAGAGAGAGGCTTCTTCCAGCAGAAAACAGACCATCAACTCACGATGAAAAGCAATCCTTGCGAGCAAATTGAATCAGCAGTTCTGCCAAGCTCAGGGTTAAACCCTGCTTATCCCCTGACCTCTCAAGTGTAATAACGACATTCTTGTAAGAGATGACCCAGTTTATTATAGGCATTCTTGGCACTTTGCCAAGCCCCCATAATACCCACTGTGCATGCAATATTTGTGGTACAAATCTAGTGTCTATAATTGGTATCAATAATTACATTTCAGTGGAGTGTCCTTATCCTGTCTTATTAAAGCCTGCTTTTTTAGATCGGTTTTTATGTGTCAACTGAAAACATTTCAGGCCACATGCTAAACAGAATCTTCAGATCATTATGCATATTCTAAAATGAAAGAACTAGAGCTTTAATATAAATGTAATGATTATTGCACTTATGCTGCAGCTGAGTACTATATGTTGCTACATACAAAAAATTATGTTTAAATTCCACTGAAATCGTATCAAAGAAATCAACAGCTCAGTTGTGATACTCGGTGATGAAGTGTTCTCAGGTCACAGTTATTTCTAGCAAACAAACTTCTTACAACAAATTTTAGTCACCACCGCTCAGAAACTCTGTCATGGAAAAACAGCAAGAAAATTCACAGCGTAATTCTTCTTTTGCACACTTTCAAGGTTCTCTGGCAGCCAAATCTCTCAATATCTATCAAACTCTATGTTACTCTAAATAAACCTCATTTTGAGCCAATCTAACACTAGCTTTATTTGATGCCCACTCTTCTACTGGAACAAATAAGTCCATATTTGCTTCTCCACGCTTTTCATACTTTTAAACATCCCCATCGTGCTTCTGCACTCCCTCCTAGTCATCTATTTTCAAATCTGAAGAGATACAGAGCATTTGGTTGTTCACTGTATAGCTATTGCCTTTCATCACTGTTACTTTGATCACTGTTTTGATCACTATTATATTTTGGGAGGAACAGGAAGATCAGAACTGCAAACAGCCTTCAAGGTATGAACAAATCCTAGATCTTCTATACTTGCAGAGTTATTTTGCTTTGTTCTCCATTCCAAATGATGCCAGCATTCAGCTCTCTGAACTGACACTCCTGAATGTCTAATTGATTTTTTTTTTCAGAGAACTACCGATTCATTTGTCAAGATCTTATTTGTAGGTAGTAAATTATTTTTGAATTAATCATTCTATGCATGTTCCCCTTTTTCCATCTGTACCATTTAATATTATTCTTGCTCTTCGGTTTGTTATTTCTTTATTTCATTACCCAATAAACATGCAAAGTCTCTTACTGCCTTGCAAACACCACAATTTCTTCTCTAATGACTAATATAGTATATCTCTTTATAGAAAGGATAGGTCAGTCATACACGACTCAAGAGAACAGAACTTGCTTTATTGTTACTTCAGTCCAAAATTTTTGATGGTCTGTATTTTCCCCTCAACACTATCAGCACATTTAACCTTTTCAACGCTACACCAGATTATACATTCCTTCTACTTGAGGTTTTAAGTCTGGGTTTCACACCTGCCACAAAGCTGTCTCCCATTTTGGTGATACTCAGTCTCCTGTGACAGAGCCAATCCTGCTGCTTTGGCTAGCCACTAATGTGCATACACAGAGTAGTTGCCCATGCAGGAACAGTGCAGTCAGAAGCATCCTTGAAAGAACCGTATTTTCTGCCAACAGGTACGCGTGCTGCATGCACTTCCACCCAGTAAGATTCCCAGGCTATACATGTTTCTCCCTAGGAACAAAAAACCTAAAAGGCAGCTGGTGGCCATAACTACTAGAACGATTCAGAGAGCTGGTTTCAGGACACAGCCTTTCCCCAGGACTTGACAGTTCCTTTCTCAACTCATGAGCAGATAAGAACCCATCACAAGACACTTTCAGTCTCAAGATGAAGAAACATACCCGAAAGCCCATAGCAAAACAGCTAGCAGTGAGTTGGTACTGCCAGTTTCATTCATAGAGCATATACAGAAGACTGCAAGCTGCACAGCCTTCAGATAAGAACGTGTTTGGAAACTGACTACAAGGAGAAAGGCATCCGAAGTCACCCTTAAACTATTACAGCTAACGTACTCCTAGTACACAAACTTTGATTTCCAGAAGAGACGTTCTGCATCTTTTCCCCACTATTTCGGTAAGCTTTAAAGTTTGCTCTGAGTGAGGCAGGACTGATAAATATTTTAATATTGGCATACAGTTTTAAAGTAAAAAGGTACAACCAAAGTGCACTTTGACTGCAAGTAGTTTTAATCCCTCCGGGTGCTCATTTTACTTTAAAAGCCACTCAAAGACATTTTTCTCCAGCGCATGTAAGCTTACTGTGGCAGTAGTTTTCACAAGATTTTTAGACCAGAGTCCAACAAGGTACTTTCTTTAGCAGTTGTACTGATGGACTTACCCCACCTAGTCTCCTCCACACACACCAGCTGTCAGTGCCCCACGCCCACAGATGTGCCAGTATAACTGGTGGCAGGTCTCACGGTGACCTGGGGTTAGATCTGGTCCTTTACCCAATTCAAAGTGCATTTACTGTAGTCCTTCTACGATAGGCAGAACTCTGAGGGGAGCACTTTAATGCCACTACCTCCAGAATTTTATTGAAATCGGCTATATTAAACCAGCAATTTAAAATCAAAATGCAAATGTTCAGGACAGGAGCCCTCCGCTTATTTCAGATATTTTCCCCCAAAATATGCACACCAGTCAGAGAGGCCACAGACCCCAAGCTGAAGGTCTAGGCAGATTCAGATAACCTACCTTCAGAGGCTTCACCTAAGCTGAGAAGTACACTATTCAAGAACGTATCAAAGCTGCCACTACAATGCAACATATTCCAGGTGGGACGAAAATACAAGATCAGCTCCCCCGTGAGTTTTTCCACTGCAGGCAGTGTCCCCTTGAACCTTGCCTGAACCAGCCCTGATATTAACATGAAAGACAACAAATTTCATTGAAAATCACAGCCAAATACACATATACTACATACCCTATGGTTTACTATGTCTGCTTCTGGAGGATGATGCGCTGAAATAATTCTAAAGCCTTAATCTGTTGTCTTAATATCAAGTCTGGAACACAAAGTCACTAATACCACTAGAACTATTTCTAAATAGAAATTAAAAAAAAAAACAAAAAAACAACAAAAAAAAACAACCAGCCCCCAGCTCTCCCCCCTCAAAAAACCCCAAAGCACCACAGCTAAGCCAGGCAGAGCTTACCTAGAGTCAACACCTGTGACAAATGTTTCTCATTATTAGCATACTATGTTATAGCATGCCTCCCAGGTTTGAGAGACCACAAACACTAACCATTCTGCTAAGACATCAGGTGACACATGACTTAAGCACAGCTAGTATACTTAAGACTGAAATGTAAGGAGAAAAGATATTTCCCCCCTTTTGTCTTTAACCAGTATCTTCATCACTATTTTTGAATCCTTGTCCTTCCACCACACTTCAGTAATCAGCACATTCTTAAAGGGCAATGCATTGCACATGCACCAAAACAGAATATGGAACTCCACATTTTCCAAGGTCATTCTCATGAATAACTGAGTGATATATTTCTCAACTAATATTCATTAACAGTCAGGATTACATCATCTTAGAGCATAGCTGAGCAGGCTAGCAAGTTTCTGCAGACCTGCACAGCTGTTATTTGCCTCTTAATGCAGTTGAAGGACAGGGCAAGGAAAACAAAATATCAAAGCAAAAGATTAAAAAATTCACAGCATCTAAAAGATAATCTTCTCCATTTTAAACAAAATACAGATTAGCCTTTTTACTGTTTAAATGGCAGTAATTGCCATAATGGCAGTTCTACAACTATCTGTTCTACTTCTGCTTTTTCTCTCTTCTCAGTTTTCTCACACCCATGTCTATACACCAGTTTTGGAGTGCCAAAGTGCCATGTTGTTCTCCTTAAGAACAATAACTATGCATTCAAATTGACGAAGGGGAATCCACAAATCTGCAAACAGATGCTGTCAAATCGGACTATATTAACCAACAGTTTTTGTGTTTTATTGATTAAAAAAGAGACAGGAGTGATGGTGTAAGGAAAAATAAATCCCTAATAATCATCCTTAATAAACAGGCATTCTGAAATCCTTGAAGATTTATACTTATCCCAGAAATTCCTTCTATAGCTTGTATCGGATAGCTAGCATAACCACCATGCCTCAACAACCTATCCAGTGCTGGAAAGCAGAGGACAGTATCACATTGCTCTACAGAACAAGTTACTTATTAAAAGAAGCGCAGGTTCTTTTCCAGACAGCTTGCCCTGGGTATGTTCCCTGAACATGTATAACCCAGCCCAAAAGCAGGACTACCCCAACAGACAAGCACGGGCATCAACTGAACCACAGAACTGGCCACAATGTTCTTCCCTTCATCCTCTCATTTGCTCTTGGTCTTCAGCTTACCCTGCTGTTTTATGCTGTCTCTGCATGTAGACTACACAGAGCATAGTCCACTGAAGTGAACCCAGAAAGGTTAGAGAGAGTAGCTGACACTGATGTCCCATCATAGTATTTAAAAGCACGAAGAGCAATGGCTGCAAACACAGTCCCTCAATTTAACATGCTATCCAAGTCTCCCATTTTCCCTGCAAGCAACCTAACTGCTCTCTAACCCTACCTTCCCATTACGATTTTCCTGGGCACCTATTAAAAAAAAAATACTCCTCTCAATTCCAGCCCACCATAAACCACAAACCACCTAGTTCCGTCATCGCTAGGCATTAAGAAACTCACAACACTGTCTAGCTCACCCTCTACACAGATTTACCTATGTTTGGATATCTGACTTCCACATGAGTCAGATGAGGATAAATACTGCCCTCAGAAGTAACTTATATGGATTGCCTGACAGAAAGGTAGGATCCCTTCTGCCCTACACAGCAAAGGAGATACACTATTTGTGATTCACTCCGCGCTGTGAAGATGGCTGCCTTGAAATTCTATCTGTTGCCTTCTCAGTTATAACATCCTCCCTGCACCAGCTTCAGTAATCGCTTACATCTGCATTTTCCAGTTGGGTGCATCCCCAGATGGCAACGCAACCTTGGTAGAGCAAAAAGAGGAGGAAAAAAAAATATAACAAAAAACATTGCACGCTAACTTTCTAAACAAAATCTCAGTCTGGTGTTGCATCCTGGCTGGCCTAAGAATAGAAACAATAAAGAGAAAAATAAACGAATTAATTTATATAGGGACTTCAGAACAAAATGGCTTGGAAAAAATAGTTTACACTATTATACAGGTAATTGAAGTTACAGTTTATGGAGAAAGGTAATGCTAAGGCAGCTGCTGATGTTAAGGAAAAGTCTTCCCTTAAGTGTTCCAAATATCTGGAGCTCACGCTAGAGAAGTGTGAAGTTGTAGTGCTTACCTTCAAAATAAGACTGGGAGTACAGCTTACTGTGGGGAAAAACAGCTATACTTGAAATGCCAGAAGAAAGCGGAACCACCAACTCTTCCCCAGGAGACACTAACCCTGGAGAGATTTCACTTGTAAACAGTGAGCAGAGTGGCACAGTAACTTCCCCTGCTACAGAAGGAATCAGTCAGCAAATCTGTAGGTCATCAGCAGGTAAAAATGCCCTAAGTCTCTGCAAGGAAAGACATCAGCTGCAACACAGAGGTGCTCATGTGTCTTCCCAAGCTTCAAAGAATTCCACCCCCACATACATTTTCCCCCACCCTTCCCCACCATACACACACTTTACACGTTCAAGCCTAACTGGCCAGGTGATCACCCAAAGCCCATGCAAATGCTTCTTGATTCATCAGTTGGTACATACAGATAAGTAGAAATTGATAGGAAGAACGTAACATGCTCAATCATTATTCAGTACTGAAAACCATTTGAATTAATTTAGTCTGAGATGAACACGAAGTGTCACAAAGTCTGAATGATAGCAAAGAACAAACTACTCTGTTTAGAAACAGATTCCGTGTTTAGAAACATGAATTTCTAGATTATCAGCTTACACACTGCTAAAAGTTCAAGATGTCCTGCCTAAACATTATCCACTGATAATAAAAAAACTGGAGAGACAACAGGAGATTTGGTGTCATTCTTAAAAAATCTTGCAGTTGAGGGCTGTGCACTAGACCAGGACAGAATCTGCCACACACAGCTACAGCCAGCATCAAGAACTCTTTCATCCACCAGCCAGTACTCGTGCTGGGCAGAGATGGAAAGCAAACAGGAAGGGACATTTTAGTGCTATGGTATCACAGTAAAGTAAGAGTGCCAATGTAACAACTAGCAGCTAGTTCTTGCTGCCCCACTTTCTTCATTGCTCCCAGCCACATGCTGCTGCTGCCTACTCTGAGCTGGCTCTGAAACTCACCTGATCCCAAGTACGTTCAGCTCACTAAAAACAGGAGAAATACAAACTCAGCAGAAAGAAACGTATCTGACAGGTCAGATGTTTGACCTGGATTACCTTGCAATGAGATACCAACACCAGTGCTATGGCTGGGGTGGTAGTGCACCAGTAGGGAGCGGAGGGAAAAAACTTCCCCTTTCAGCAGTGGAGTGCTGTGAAATCAGCTCAGCCAACTAGAGAAGCTGGACTCTAGGACACTGACCAGCTGCTTGATGTTTTAAAAGGTCTTTAAATGATAGTGGGAAGGTGTCTTCCAGAAAAAGGTTACATTTACAACAGCTTACTCAAGAAAACTTGTGTTTGGAAGGAAAGAAAAGATGGAATGAACAACAATAGGATTTGTACAAAAAGAAGAGTATCCTCCTCTGGGAAATGCTCTTCTAAAGTGCTCTCTATATAAACAGAAATAAAAGTGACACTACCAAAGTCTGAAGAAACTAGAAATGTGCCACTGTTGAAATCTAGCAAAAAATCTGAGAGAAAGCAATTAATGTGATGTTCCACAGCTTCCTACTTACACAGGAAATGTTACAAAAAACAGCAATGGGTACACAGCAGGGAAGAGAAGGCAAGGAAAGGTTCTTCCATTTTCTAGACATCATTACCAAAGCAATACACAACACACAGTTCAATGGTTTGCAGCTTAGTTATCATGATAGCTATCTCCCTAGTTATTGGTTCTGATACAGTTGGACTAACATGTAAAAGTCTCTTGAGAACTTAGTTGTATCATCCAATCTGCAGATTTAGGGTCCATTTTCATGGCAAGCAAGCAGAATCTACATGCTCTTCACAGAGAAGTTAGCAGGCTACTCTTGAACCAAAAATGCTGAACAGTAATCAAACAGAAGAGCTGGTATTTTCCTTACAAAAGCTGTTTCACACCTTGTATTATGCTTTGGAGTAATTTGTGAATTGAATACACCAACCTGTCTGATTCTGCCTAATGTAAAATGACATGTATGGATAAAATGAGAGCTGACAAAGTTACTACAGACAGCGTGGACTATTCTGTGAATATGCCCAGACTAACTGAAAAGAGGGGTTACTCTCTGAAGCATTCTGTTTTCTCTCAAATAGAAACCACTTTTTCTTCTTCAATCAAAAATGAAAAAAAAGGAAGTATTCTAGCTCCAAACTCTTAGTCCTTATCTATTCAGACGCTACATTTCAGCTAATAGCACAATTCATATACCTGGGTATCACATTACTTGACTCAGGGTTATGGCCCTCACCTGGTTTTAAAGAAACATCAACTTTACCATAACTGAAGCATTGCAATTGCACATTAGGCTTTGACTAATACAAACACTGGGGGGGGGGCCGCAGGGGAGACACACAACAAAAAAAAGCATATAACCTAAATAGAACTGATATTTTTAAAAATGCATTCAGATAAACTTTTCATTCCTCTACCTGAGGTATTAGATACTTGAATAGAAATATACTTACTGCTCTTTTTCTGGAACAACCTGTAATCCAAGGCACAGTAAGGTTTCCTGAAATCTGTAGAGGGGAAGGGGAAAACAGAACAGAAGACAACAGCAGCTTAAGTTGCTATGATAACAAATAGTGAGCAGCTTTCAAAAGACTTCAGTATTGTGCACTTGGTTCTCATAACAGTGTCTTTAAAACAGTTTAAGATTTAAAAGCAAACCAAACTCACACTTGCCTTACTGTTGTAAGGCTAAGAACAAACTACTGTTTCTTTGGGTGAGGGTGACAAGACAATGGCAACTCAGATGCTTCTGTACTTTTGCTATCTCAAAACTTGTATTTCAGAATATAAGTTTTCATCTTATGTCTGTCACAAAGCTCATAAAATTAAGTAGATTGGAGTTAGACAAGGGCCTAATGTTTGATGGAACTTCTGTTAACTTATTTTTCAATTACGTCAGTTAAACTTCCAGAAGAAAAAATACTAGGATATTAGGAACTGAAATATTTAATGTCAAATGTCAAAAATTTGCAGACTATCAGAAAAACCAGGGACATCAGGCTGGAGAAGGAAGAGGAATGCGTATGAAGGCCAGCTTCCTTGATTCCCATTGCTCCCCCACCACTCCCAGAGGTCAGACTTTATCAAAAAAAACTTGTATTATTTTCCCTGGACATGTGCAATGTTTCATAGCCTGGAATATTTTAGGCTTATTTAGGATTCTATGTTCAGCTTCTGCTGCAGACAAGCAATGCTTCAGAGACTAAACATAGCTCAAGAGATTAATCAATCTCAAGTCATTACACACACTATACATGAGAAAGAAAAATCTACTGACTTCTGCTGACGACATCAAACTATGCTAATAGTTTTCATATTTGGGAAGTGCTCTAATAATGAACCCTTCAGCATGAATATAACTAAATATAGAATATCTGGTACAGCTTGTCTCTTGTACAAGTATGTAAGATACCTTTTACTCTTCAAGCTTTTAGCTGAAAGTGCTTGAGGGTTACCTAATGTCAGCCACTTTCCCATTACAGCACAAGGATGGCTGGGAGTGAGGGCTAGAAATGAACTCCCTCCCCTCCTAAGAGGAAGACTACACCAGCTTTCTTGACTAAAATATTAATTTCTTAGTTGCACACATTTTAGAAACTGAGTAGAAACAAGTTATGTCTATTACAATTACCTATCCCACTCAACAGCTTCACACAACAGAAACACATTGTAAGTATCCATGCAATTTCCTTTTCTGAGGCTTCCTGTTTAGGGCTTCCCCCCCTCCCCGCTAAATTAACTATGTTGTTAAACTGATTTACCCCAATAATGGATCAGATCCATCACTGGTTTATATTCTTATTCCTCAAAAGACCACCAAATGTAAAGTGGGGCTATGGAAAAAAACTGCATTTCTGTGTGAATAAAAGGATCAGTCTGGCAGAGCATTAACGGTTAACTGGAAGACAAATGAACAGCAGTTCTGACAGATACGATGCCAAATACGATGAAGTTTATCTCAGTAAAACTATTTGAAAGACAATATACATGCAAACATTCTAAAATGGCGCTATAAAAAGGCACAAGTTTTTTTCTTCTTTGGTGCGTTGTTTTCCAGAGTTAGATGGATAGTTTTCCTGCAACAGCTCGAGTTAAAGATGCCCACAGGTGTAACCCCTAGCCCTAGTCCAACTGGAACAGCTACGCTTAGTTGCAAAAACCAACAACCTAAAACACTTGTCTCAGAAAGGATATTGCATCTCAACACAACAAACAGAGAATGAAGGGCAACAGAGATGAAGGGGAAACTCCTGCAGATGCTAGAGAAGGCTCAAAAGTATTGCAGCACTTGGGTATTACCAATTCTGTATCTTAATTAAAGTGACTAGGCAATACAAGGTCCCTGCACAATCTTTTCCCAATTCACCTGTATATTCACTGTCCCAAATTCAACGCACTGGGACAATTCAAAGAGCCCCAACCAACTCTTGGTTGTTGCATTTCCTGGAGCTGCTTGAGGCCATACACAGCATTTTTGCAGCCTGCTCACTGCTGCTGCTTTCCTCCTGAGCAGTCCCACAGGTTCTCTCTGCTCATGTCACTGGAAGTATTTCATCCCAGAAATAAAGTGCAGACAACAACTGTGACAAATGCTCTGCTTCTGTTACAAGAATGAGTATCAGGAAACACTTCGCTCAAGTCCCTTCAGAGAAAATCAAGTTGCTTGCCCTAGCAAAAAGCTCTGCTGACCAAAATTAACAAGAAAGTCCTCTTCTTGTCTTCAAAAATCTCCAAGGAGGTAAACAAACCACTTTGACACATTCAGTAACACAAAATAAAAACTGAGTCCCATCTCCTTAAAAAAAGCAAACTTACAGCTCATTCATATGAAGCAGTATCCTTAAAGTGAATCTTAGTAATAAATAAATACATATTATATATATCCTACTCTGCTGTACTGGCTGCAATGCTTAGGATTTTCCCCTAGAAGAAGATGGGGCTAAATTAGATTAACTGTGCTTCAGTGTGTATAACAAAGTAGTTTAAAACAACAACAAAAAACTTTCAGAAGCATTTTTGCCCTTTAGGGCTGGGGGGAGGAAACCAAGAATAAATTGGTATTCAGCTTTGAGGACCTTTTGTCGACGCCCTGGAACGTGTCCAGAGAAGGGCAACGAAACTGGTGAGGGGTATGGAACACAAGTCTTATGAGAAGCGGCTGAGGGAGCTGGGATTGTTTAGTCTGGAGAAGAGGAGGCTCAGGGGAGACCTCATTGCACTCTACAACTTCCTGAAGGGAGGTTGTGATGAGGAGGGGGTCGGCCTCTTCTTCCAGATAACTAATGATAAGACTCGAGGAAATGGCCACAAGTTGTGCCTGAGGAGATTTAGATTAGATCTCAGGAAAAACTTTTTCTCTCAGAGAGTGGTCAGGCACTGGAACGGCCTGACCAGGGAGGTGATAGAGTCACTGACCCTCGCGGTGTTCAAGAAGTGCCTGGACAAGGTGCTACAAGATATGGTTTAGTAATTAAGTGGGTAGTATTGGTGATAGGATGACGGTTGGACTAGATGATCTTGAAGGTCCTTTCCAACCCTGTGATTCTGCGATTCTGTGACCAGTAAAAACAGCCTCTCTCATTCAGTGAGCTTAAAGCCAAACTAACAAAAGTAAGTAGGTAGAACAATTTGTTTAGCAAAACTGCTCAGGCGTTAAAATTGATCATTTTATTAAATTTATTCTTAGGTTACACTAACATGAATTTGATTAATTGAACCAGTAAGGAAGCTATAACTAATCGCTAATTAGATGCCCCATCAATGTACAACAGTAATTACTTCATCAAAACACAAATCACACATTCCTGCCTTTAAAGAAGCATCTGCTTGGATGTTTAACTACTCTAGTAATCATGTAACTCAGGTTTAACCTATTTTTAAATTTAGGAAGATTTCCCTAAGTTTAAGGATTTTAATTCCCAGGAAGATACATCGGCTAAACATGGGCAATAACTCTAACAGGAACTGACTACACACAAAAGAAGTGTCATCCTGCGTACGTCCAAAAGAATTTAGACAGCACCTGAAAGAAAAAGCCCTCAAGCAGGAAAAAAAAAGAATTAAGACAGTGAAAAACTGTTACAAAATACGTCTCTCTGGAAGTTTAATATATAAAGGTTATTAAAGTATAAGTAAAGGGAGTGTCTACATGAGATACCAGTCATATTAGACTTGTTCTTTTGGCTTCCATTAAATTCTGAGAATCAAATGAGTACTTAATACACTCTGCAGGACCTGCTCCGAGGACCACAGACAATCAAAATGCAATTAAGGAGTGCATTGGGACCCTGGGAGCTCAGGCTACGGTGGGTAGGGAGAGCTGTTCTTTCCCTTTTTTCCCTTTAGAGTACCTGGGCTGAGCAAGGACTGCTAAATTCTGGCAACAGAGAAATCATTGCTCTGAATTCCAGCTGTCAACCCAGAATTGGAACTACTCTTCAGTACACATCTAGAAGTAACGCCACCAGGGAGCTGTGTTCCACAACACAACTTGGGGACAAAGACACACGTCTGTGCCAGTGGGAAAGGAAAGAAGCAGCAGTTGGCTTCTTAACTGAAATTCAGTGTTTGATCAGAGCAAGCCTTCCCACAGTCCTAAACGGACAGGTCCGGGCTAAAAGGAGGACTGACAACTCCTAATTTTAAGGGGAGGACGTGGGGAGGGAGGAAGGGAGTGAAAGCAGTGCAGAACTGATGATTTCGATAAAACACAGAATCAGTCTATTGGGGTGTGCTACATTACATATGACTTTGAAGGTAGTAGGTGAACGTTTCTTGTAAAAGTGAGATGAGTTTTGGAAGTGAGTCAGTGTCATACATGAACACATCTTGACACAGAACTCACTGCTGTATTGTTCTGAAACATGCTAAAAACTCTCATCAAGGAATGCAGCAATCTGGAGAAATCAGCACCACCATTTCTTCAAGGTAGTACAGATCTGTCCAGGCTGTAGGACATTTCTCCTCTGCAGTTTCTACAGAACCATGACACCATACGCCCTAACCCTACAGCTTTTGTCTTCCCTTATAAATTCTCTGATACTGAAGAGTGTCATTTCAGAGTTTCACAACAGGGATGCTTACAGCAACAAGTGAATTAACAGCAACCTTCCCAGCTTTTCCAAGGTTTAAGACTAGGGAAGGGCAAAGGATACCACAGGAAACAGGATTTCCCTCAATCCAAGAAGCTTTCCAAAAATCCACAGAACAGGGTTTGTGAAAGACAGGCATGGAAGTTAAATGGAGTAAAGAAGAATTCCTTACTTACCAAACAACAGGTACATCATTATAACGGGGAAAAACAACAAAGAAACAACAATAAATTAAGTTACAGAGACGTCCTTGCTCTGATCCATACCATACCACATGGACAGATAAAGTGTCATCTACCATGAACATTTCTATCTCTAAAGAAACTCAGTCTCTACCCCCCAGAAATATCCCAAATCCAAGTTACTTCAAATTTNAAAAAAAAAAACAGTAAGAAATACATCTCACTGATGGTTTTTCAAGAGTGAAATAAAGTACCATGAGCATACAGCTGGAGGAACCGATACTGTATTTCACTACATGAAACTAAAGAAAAGTCTCCTTAACTGTGTTGTATGCACTTTTGCAGCTTTACCAGCCCTTTATAGAAACAGATGTACACATTTACAGCTTTTCTTCTCCTATGAAACTGAAATTTAAAAAGCAAACAGCATTTGACGAATTTTATAACTCAAGAACAGTAACAGCAAACACTGACAGGCCATCTGAAAGGAGAAGGGAGAAAAGGGAAAAACAGCTCATCTGAAGTACTTGACTTTGAAAAGGCCATAAACAAGATTTGCAGGTGTCCCATCTACTACGCAGAATCTAGTCCAGAGTATACATATTCCTCAAACCTGAGGTTTACCAAGAAAAGCAGTAATTCTGGCAATTTCTGGTGAAAAGTGGAACTGGGACTCAAAAACTTTCTTTCAAATCCTCACATGAGATTAGGAACAAGTCAGGAAGAAGAGTGGGAAAAAAAGATAGAAAAACCACCACAAACTATTGTTGCCTATACTAGTGAGCAAAGCACAAGAAAGGACGGTATGTTTTTATACGGTTCATTTTCAGATAAGTTAAAAAGGAAATAACAGGCAAAAGCACAGAAGTAGCAGAGGTAACGTAACATCCTGTCAGTCGTAAGACTTATCTCAGTGCCTACAGATTATGTCATGCCAGAGTACACAAAAATCCATTAAAAAATCAATTTGGATGTTTCCTGTACGATTATCTCTCCTCTAGTTACAAAAAAAATTAAAAAAATTAAGTGTATCAGTGTTAAAAGATCTTCAGAAGAAGCTATAGTTCTTCAATTATCTGCATTAATTTTCCCCTCTCAATATCCTTGAAGGGGCTCTGTTGCAGGATGTGGAAATAATGCGATTGAATGTAAAACTGATACTTGAATTAGATGCTTTGGGACAGGAAGAAGACTCACTCACTTAGTGTCTCCCATCATCTTATCTAGCTTGCGAGAGATCTAATAACTGACAGAAAACTGGCCCAAGATATTGGCAACTGCACAGTGGGTATAGGCAGTGCTGATGGAAGAGCTAATCCAAGCTGACATTAATAAGGGCAAGCAACTGTACGGCAGGCAAATGACAGTATGATCCCATGTTGTGACTTGTGCCACATGCAAAGTATGTCTGCAGAGGAACAACCAAGGGTATAGCTGCGACATGCACTGGCAAGCCAAGTTAGGACAACAAAGACTAGCGTGCATCAGCAGTCATAGGTATGATCCTCTTGTAAACAAAGTTTCTCTCTTGAAACCTTAACACCCACGCTGATCCTCAATATATGGCTACCTACTGCAGCCGCAGGCTCATTGACACAGATAAGAGTGCTACCATACTATAGTCTGCCTTCACTTCTGTTTAAGAAGGAATTATCTCTGGTGAAAGATGTAAATCAAGCACGGCTGGCAGAAATACGATCCTACCACTTATTACCCACTAGCTTTCAAAGAATATAGTACTTATCTATGACCCTGTCTTCAAGATTTGAAGACGAATAAATTGACAGATTACCTGGTAATTATTTTGGTTTTGTGACAGCCTCAGTTGACTTGAAGATGTAAAATGAGGAGAAAAAGTACTTCTTGATGGATTAGCACTGTTATATAACGTACTGGATGTTGTATGCAATGAGGTCCGTGCAGGCAAGTGGTAGTCTCTGTTATGATACAGTATATTGTCAGGCACGTCCCTGGCATTCACCATCTGAGAACTACAGCTCACGTTTCTTCCTGGCCCAGACAAGGCCGCACTTTGGTTCTCTACTCGAACAGAACTGCTACTTTCACAGTATCTTGAATAGCTTTGTATTTGTGCTCCCATGGATGCTAGTTCTTCTTCTCTAGCATATTCATCATCCACATCACCAGTTTCCATCGCAATGGACAGACAGCTGCCTTCCACTGAGCAATGCTTCTGTGCTGCGCTTCCTCCCACAATTCTTTGTGGTTGATCTGTAACTGCCAGAGAAAACACCTCACGAATTTCCAGGTTTTGTGTGCTACAAGAAGGGTCTCTGGTATTAGCCCTTTGTCCAGGGGGCACATGCGATGCAAGAGCTGCATGTTCCGGTTTTTGTAACCTTTGACATCCCACGGGTTCAGCTTTACAGGGTCTGTGGCATATCATTGGTTTCTGAGGTAACACCAGCTCTGCAGTCTGGACTGATGAACCACCATAGCTTTTTTTAGTATGACTATATATGGAGTTCGCAGAATTCAGTACGCTTGTTTGTCTAGATAAAATAATAGTCTTTTCCCCTACTAATAGGGAAGCATTTTTACAGTGTGGTACTTGTCGTCCTATAGGGATGTGCTGCTGCTGAAAGTCTGTGTCATTTTTTCCTGGTAGTCTCGGAATAGAGGTTTTATGTATTTCTGCCATTGATGCATTTGTCTGCTTGGTGGATCCTTGCCTACTGGATGAACTAGCAGGACTGTATATACCAGTAACTATTACATCGTTATTAGAAGAGGTCCAAGAAGACTGCTGACTTTGGGATCGAGCAATATTTACCACATTTCTAACTGCTGCTTCTGGAGGTACTGAGGGAGTAGTAGGGGCAGTCCCTGGGGGAGTGCCTCCAGATTCTACAGCACTCTTGCTGCTCATCTTCCTTCTTTTATTGCCAACCCACGTCTGCAAACAACAAACAACAACGACAACAAACACAAAACAAAGCATTAAATAAGCAGAAAAAAATTAGGCAATTTCATTTTTAAGCAGATCTGATGAAACATTAAGTGTACAAGTTGAGACCCATGTTTACAAATATGTAAATCATTTACTGATTATGCAGAGTCTGAACAATGCAGGGTGCAAATCCACGTCTCATGCTTGGGATTCATATAGTAATACACATGAGAATCCCAGTCTTGATTCCAAACCCTTAGTTTCTCAAAAACCCTAACAGACTGTATCATGCCTCCTGTCCCAAAGTTATCCTTAAGATTTATTTCACTGGCATCCCTGTGACTAATTCCTGCAAATTTTAGTTTTTATATTTAGCACCTTGGGATCCTAAACTATCACTGAGATACATGTGGCTAAACTTACTTCTGAAAGAAGATTCCATAACCAAATAACTGACAGACAATTTTCAAAACTGCCTTGAACAGAAACTGTTAATTCTTGAATTTAGATGAGAGGACAAAAAGAAGAACAGCAACTTTTTCTGTTAGAGAATTATAAAACAATTTTGTAAAGTATTTAAGCCTATGGACTAATTCCTCTTCTGCCAGCTGCACAAGTCAAGATCTGATGTCAAAAAATGCTTTTGAAAGACACAGATAGACAAGATTAGGACTACTGGGGTTAGATTCCACCAGAAGTTTCCTATTATGGACATTTCTGAAAGTGAGAATGACAATATATGGATTTGTGTAAAAGATAGTACCTGCATTTTTCAAGCAGGTACTTCTTCTTCCCTGCTACAGGGGTTGGGCACAGGATAAAATATACTGCTGTTTTAAACACACAGAAAAGCATGTACTGCAAGTAACAAATTAAGATTTAGGTAAAAGAACTTAAGGGGAAATATTAACTTCAGTGTTTCAAGATAAAGAGAATTAATCTGGTAGGAGCATCAGTTCTAACACCGGCAGTGTAAGCACCACCTGACTACTCCTGGGAACTTTCATGATCAGCAAGACAAGACTTGTTAAATTCTGTCACCACACTATGTTTGTACTGAATGTGACAGCGTAAGTGAGCAGGACGCAAGCGCCAAAGAACTAAAAATAAGATTCTGCATCGGCTTATGGTTATTAAAAAGAATCATACATGCATACATAGATACGGTGAAAGTTTTCTGTACCACTATATCACTTGCTGCACACCTAAAACCAAACCAAAACAAGATCTCAACACTGAGCAACCCAAATCAGTTGATTTAATCAATAAACCACCTCACCCCACAACAAGGGAACTGCACTTAGTACCTATGTTGTTGGATTTCCAGCTCATTGCATGAAAGAAAGCAAGCTTTCTTCACATACTAACACCTGCTAAGGAAGTAAATAGATTTTCTACAGCAAAATGTGCATCCCTGTCATACAGAAATATCTTGATGTCTTCAATCCACTCAGTTTCATTGTCAAATTTTACAAAATGCCTAATTTGAAGTATTATTTATTGCATGCAATAAAAACCTCCGTTACTAGTGATAGAATTTAGCTTCACAAAACCAAGTTTAAACACAAAATTATAGCCACAGGCCTGAAGTTATTTTTATTGCATAAAACAAATTTAGACTAAATTTATTTTTCATTATTTCTTTTCAGTCACTAAACTTTCAAGATAGAAATTACAATTATGAGACACTGCAAATTTTGGGCCAGGAAAAGAGATTTTCCCCTTCCCCAAATCTCCTAACTGTATAAAACTAAAACCTGAAGTTTTTCTCACAGTTACTCTAAAAAGGAATTCATTCAAAGAAATGCGAGTAACTTGCTAGCACTACTATTCACCTGGGATTGAAGTACAGTTTCATAAAACAACAGCCCAAGCCAGATTTGCTGCTACTGAGGGTCCCATTCTCCTGATAACGTTCCCCGGTTCTTGCTCCCACCATATAACCTAAAGCACCTGAATGATCAGTGGGTGTAACTCCCCAAAAAGGCATAAAACTGAATCAGCAAAAAAAGAACAAAAGTTTTGGTAAGGTTCACAAATTGAACTGGGTTACTCCGAAATTAAATAAATGCAAGAGATGATCAGCACACAAAGAAAGAAAGTGAACAGGAAAGAATTGCATGACTGAGAGAAGGGAAAGATTTTAAAGCCTCCCATTTTTAGCACTGTGAGACATTATCTCATAGGAGAATTAGTTAAAACTATATCTTTAGACTGAAAGGGAAGCTCCAGATTGTTACTGGCTTGATAGTCATGATATTAACTAGGGATGTGACAGAGCAGTCATTAAGTACAAAATATCATGAGAAAATGGACACGAATCTGTGTTTCAACCAAGTGCCTCAATCAGCAAGTTTTGGAAGCAGTTTCACTAACACGCAAAGTGTTACTGAAATTCTTAACTGCTATTTAGGAGGACAAGCTCCTAGAAGAGACGACAAATCAAAAAAATCCATTGTTAGGAAAACTGCTTGGGATTTAAGAGACCTTGATTTTACATTCCCAGTTTGAATCAGGCAGAACTGGAATTTCAGATTGTCCCACAATCTAAATACACACCACAGAGTGACGATCAGTGGTGCTTGGCCATTAGTTTTAACCAGTTCCACCCTAAATCTGAAATAAGATGTCCTCAGGAGACCTTTCAAGAGGTGTAAAAGAATAATAAGCAGCTGTAAGCATTCTGTTACGGTAACACTTTCTGTTGTACTGGGGGGAGAACCACACAGGCCACCCTGATCAGTGCTCCTCAGCACTCAGTGATAACTACGAAAATCAGAATCGCAGAACTTTTGCACTTTAACAAGACATATGGCTCATACTTACTGCAAAGACAAAAAGAAACAACAGTAGAAGTATGTTAATATTAATGAACAAAAACATGCCATTCAAATCCTACATAGCTCAAATGCATCTCTATTAAATTTGAAGAGGGTTAGGGTATTTTCCCAGAAGTAAATCTTCCACGTTTCCTAACTTTGAAAGGGAGAGGCGTAGTTTATGTATGGCAGTAATAAAAATCTGTAGATGTTTACACCAAATCATAAATACGACTTTTCTTTCTTCCAACCCACCTCAAGATTAGAAAGACTGGATACAGTTCTACGAGATAAGGCTATAGAAATCCCAATTTGGGGAATTAATATACAGTTATGACATTTGAATTATATCATACAGTCAGGTAATTCATGTTCCTATTACAGTCATATCTACAAGTGTCAGCTGCAACCTACGCATCATTTGGTTAGACACTGTACAAAGAAGCATTAATCCCTGTCCAGAAGTCTTACAGGAAAAAAGAAGGGTAGGGTGGGAATTCAGAGGCAGAAAGGAGAGGTATGAAGAAGAGAAAGGTAAGATCACAAAAAAATATGACAAATGAAAGACAAAGAGTATTTTGCAAAGGGGTACATCAAAGGAAGAGAACTATGACACATTATTGAGGCAAGGGAAATAGAGAAGGAAAGAGTAATAAAAAGATGGAGAGTGAACGAGGACTGCAAGCAGAGGAGACTGGCTGCCTCCTCTAGGTCCTTCAATCAGAATAAAAATAGCAAAATAGGCCCCACTGCACCATCAGCATCCAGATTCTTGTTACAACTGTTTGTTCCAGGGAGTCTAAATTTCTGGCTGACTTTCAGAACTTCCTGAGCTCAGAAAGTAAGTTTAATATTTCCAAAGTATTTTGAGAGAGGGGAATCAAGTTAAGAATTAAGGGGCAGGAATGGCTGTTATTTTCAATATACCACAGGCACATGTCTAAGAAAAACCAGACTGGTCTTAGTCCTCCTCTACGTCCAGTGTTGCAGTAACTCCTGCTAGCTCCACTACCGCTGTAACTTTTTCAGTTATTGCTTCATGATTTCTATTTCTGCTCTCAGACAACAGCCATTTTATTGTCTAGTATTTCACAAAGGGATTATTCTTTCCCTTCCCATGGAATTCATACACTTTGGAAGAGCTTGTGTTAGCACTGTTGACATTCTTCTTCTATAAGAAAAGAATGTACTCACTGTAAATAACCATGCATGAGTACAATATTTATGACTGTGACACGGAATATGAATCTGGCAATCTGTTAAAAGAAAGACTTTCACATTTTTTCCCCAAATACATAAGGTTATAGAAATTGGTTTAACTTAAGAATAGTTTCCTAATAACATGACCTTTCTTTGACACAATACATCGCACAAAGTTTCTATATGGCAATTCTATTTGCAGTTTAATTTTAAAAATACAACCACAACACCATCAACAAAAGACAAAAAAATTAAAAAAACACTCCTTGTGCAATCCAGGCTTCTGCTTAATATAGCAACCATGTGATAACATTTCAGAGAAAACAGACTATAAACAGGCTCACTGGATAAAAATGAACATGTTATACATTCGTGAAGTCTGATTTAGAGACATGTATGAAGTTATAGACTTCAGACCTCTGAAGATATTTTACGTGAAGAAATGAATGTGTATAACTTTAACATACAAATTTGGAAGGCCTCAGTACTTACCCTGACTACACTGAAGTCCAGTTTAGTTTCTTGTGCACACTGTAATATGAGCTGAAAGCAATTTTTACTTTGATTTGTCATTCCATTTTCATAATAACGCTGTAATATCCTTTGTTGTTCTACAGTAAATACAGAACGCAGATTCATCTAAAAATAAAAGAAGATACTCTGAAAGTTGGAATAAAAACTGTAATACTTGTAGAATGCACAGGCTCTTATTTATGTTTGTGATAATGCTAAGTGCTGACATCTTTTCTTTATGGAATCCTTTACCAATACTTTTACTTACTTTCAAAAAAGACCTAAAAAAACAACAGTCAGCATTAGTGACGCCTTTGTGATGGACTCAAGTTTAACAGGTGAACTACATGTTTGGAACAACACCGAAAGCTTTTCGTAAACAAGTATTACATTGTACTGCTAAGTCCAAGAGTCTCTAGTTTCTGACAAAGAAAAACGTTTCCCACTTAAAAAAAGAAAAAAGGCATTAGGCAAAACAGAGTAGCACCAGCTGCTCCAACAGTATTGGCAGATTTGTGTCCCCTCCGCTACCAAAAAAAGAAGTCTGAGATAAAATGAAGGTTACAGACTGGCACAAGTAGTTTCCACCGTCTCTGACTTCACCAAGTCCTACCCTCCATTATGGCCAGTCATTCCTACTCCTCCTGCTATGTCAGCACCCACACTTTGCAGCTGCAAGGTCAAAAAGATCAAGGACCAGAACTGAAGACCAACTTGAAGAACAAAAACAAAAAAAAACAGAAAGGCTTTAGGGGTTCAGTCCAGCCCACTGCAATGCTAACACACTAACGTTAACACAAAGGAGGGACCACCCAAATCACAGCCTGCATTTGGAAAGGTGAAAGATACCATGAAACTGTACCCTAAGGCAATAAATCTGGTTTTTCTTTTTAAGAACACTTCAGGGTTGTTTTACAGCGGTATAAGCCAATGCTGGCTACTGAACCGAGCCCTGCGCCCAGCCCTCAGGAAGCCTTCCTGCCCCATGGCTTTATCCACGCTGCCCCAGGAGGAGCACTCCCGCCCGCGTCCCCCAGCCCGCCCCGTGCCCGCACGCTCCCGGGGTGCAGCCCCACGGCAGCCGAGAGGCAGACCCTGCCCTGGCAGAGGCACGCGGCGGAGAGGGCCAAGGCAGCCTCTTCGGCTGCAGGTTGCTGGAAGCGTTATACAGATGCAGCTTCATTACACATGAAATTCATACCTGAGATTGGAAAAGGCGAACTGCTGGATGCTGCCAAGTGCAAACAAACTACTGCAGAAGAGGCTCCATACTGGCAAAGCAAAGCTTCACACTTGTTATACGCTCTACGCAGGCAAATAACATACAACCCCATGGTTATCTAATTCCAGTTAATACTACCAAAACCGGTAAGAAAAGCCCCATCACCACAACATTTCCAAAATGGGGCCTTTATTTTGTCTTAAACAGAAGGCTGCCAGCTGAGACAAAGCAAGCCACTGTCCATGAACGGTCTGCATCTGACCTTGTGCTTCAGAAAAAAAACCATCACCAGCCACAAGTTATTTTTAATACTTTCAATATCTGCATCAAGATAATGCAGAACAAATTAAAGAATAAGAAACCATACCATCGCCTTGCAGGAAAATAAAGGGGATGGGGGGAACGCTTGTAGCTACCAAACTTTTAATTACTTTTTTTGGAAATTTCAGATGGAAAGGAGGAGAATGGAAATAATACTGAATCTTCGCAGAAGAACATCTAATGAAGCAAATAAAGAAAATCATTAAGGGTTCAAAAGCCTGAGCAGACACCCAACACCTTTCACAGTATTAAGACAATTATGCTACATAATGGTAATGGACATTTGAGTTCAATGAGTTTCTAAGAAAAAACACTGCATGTGACAGGACAACATCTAGTCTCTGTCCCCATCTCCCTCAAATCCACTCACCCACCTCCTGCTCATGCCACCAAATGCTCTTCTCCCCACCCCAAGCAAATTCACTAATGTAGAGTGAAGATGAATATCTAGAATTTGGAGTAAAGTGCTTGCAGGCTAGAGCTTTCACTTCAGAGCTTACTTTTCTCTATAAGGCAATACAATATGGCAGAAAATCCACTAACTACCAATTTGTAAAAATCACCGTTTGCTTTTCAATAATACCTAAAACACGGTTTTTCAATGACAATTCCACCTCCGTTCCCAATTGTTACTTTATGCTCTCCATTGAGTGCATTACTAAATGCAACACTACCAAAGTCAGGCATGCCAGAGCTGTGCATCCGCTGGAATCCATATTTAACTCACAGTCCAAGCTGGGCAAAGGAGACTCGTACTCTGAATACTCCGCTGTTGAAAGTAATTTATAGCAAGCTACACAGAAGACAATTACTGGCCTATTAACAAACCAATAAAGTTAATAAAAATCTACTTTTTAAAGTTAATAACAGTCTTCAGACCTCCCACGTGTATATGCACGATGATGCAGTCCCCGGCTGATTTATGCTACTTTTAAGGAATGCGTAAGAGCTGATTTTGTGAACGCCCCTCCCCATGATTGGCAGGGCCCAGCTTATACTTCTGTGTCTGCTACTCTTTCAGTACCAGTGGTCCTGTTTTATTTAGATGAGATCAGCGCCCACAAATGACCTCATCACAAATAGTTATGAGCCCTCCATCCTTCCAGATCCAGAAGATCCTATGTATGGAGGTGCTGGAGCTATTGGATGACAGGCTTCAACAAGAAGCATGCTCTCCGAATAGTTCAACTGCAATGAAGACTCCTCCATCTGCAAGATAAATTTTTAGTGGTGACCTGCAAGTGTCCTTATGTATTTCTGTACCCAAATCTACTTCTGTGTTGAAATATTTTCATTGTTGTACTTGACATCTATAGTTTAGATAAGGACAGAGTGCAGCACTTTGATGAAATCTCTTCATCTTCAGATAAATCTATATGCATTGCATGAAAGACTTCATCTACCTAAATTCAAAAAAGATCATACTCTGGTTTATTAAACATCTCATTTTTGCAGTGCCTTTTAATCACTTGGAAATTATATCTGCCAACCAAAATATTGATAAGATTCCTTAGCTCCTTTTGCCTTCAAGTCTGATCAAGTACAGCTCAGCATCTGTGCGGAGGCAATCAGAAATGGATTTAAATAAATAGATTGCAGGACACTACCAACGCAGAGTTATGGAAGTTGAGTCATAACTTTATTGTTGGAATGCAAACTCAACTTTCGAATGAGCAAGTAAGAATTTATTAATGCTTTTTGTATTTTATACTGAACCCTAGGTCAACAAAGAGTTCTGTACCATCTCCCACTGCCGCACCTATCCACACACATATTTACCAAAACTACAGAAGGGACATTAAAATATTATTTCCAGTTCCAACTGACAAAAACCATCATTAGCTATCCTGCTCTGTAAGTCAATCTTATTCATTCTGCTCTGCCAATTAATGCATAGAATCATAGAATATCCTGAGCTGGAAGAGACCCACCAGGATCACCGAGTCCAACTCCAGGCTCTACATAGGACCACCAAAAAATGAGACCATGTGTCTGAGGGCGTTGTCCAAGTGCTTCTTGAACTCCATCAGGCTCGGTGCTGTGACCACTGCCCTGGGGAGCCTGTTCACTGAAGTTTTTAAAAACCGCCTTTACCAAAGGCAACAGAAACATAGCGGTAAATTGCAGAATACACCAGAGCACACAGCGTTAGGCGTGCTTATGCAGGCAGCTATATTCGCCCAGCAGAACACTAGGTTCAAATTCAACTCAAAGCAAACCAACCAATTCTGTGGCCTTCCACTACAGCCATTCTATTACATCCCACAATACTTTCACCTGAACTATAGTTGTTCAGTATAACACTTATTAACAAGTAGATGTTAAGCTCTAGACAGTACAAGGGATAGATTATCTCACACATGAGTGCTGTATGTTGAGGTTAAGTCCAAGAAACCCATCCCAGCCCCCTTAGAAGCTGCAGAGCGTTTGTTGCTATTTGGGTTGCAGCTGTAGCAAAACCTCACAAGATACGTTCTCTGTTCATAGCTGGGCAGGAAATACGACTTCTCATTAAGATCTCAGATTACACAGAAGAGAAAGGAAATCAGGAATCACCCTAATTTCAGACAGTAAGTTATTTTTGTTTGGTTTTGGTCTTTTTTTTTTTTCAACTGCCTACATAATTTCTAACTAGGTATAAGAGATCACAAGATTATTACTATTATTTCTACTAATAATAGTAGAACTTCCAAGCATTCTGTGTCAAGACAAAACTGGCATGCTGTCTTCACACAAGTGGGTAGGATGTTTAGCAACATTTCTTCTCTTGCAGGCTAAAAGAAAACAGTGACAGCACATGATCTGTAAAGTCTAGATGGAAATCAGTTTGCTATCAGCAGTTCCTAAGTGCTTATTTAGAATATCTTGAACAGTACCCTGTGCTGAATAATCCAATTACTGAATGTTTGGAAGCTCCATTAGACAGCCATACAAACTCCCAAACCATCAAACACCAAGCTGAGCGGTGCAGTTGGTACACCAGAAGGGAGGGATGCCATCCATAGGGACCTGGAAAAGCATGAGGTGGGCCCACACAAACCTGATGAGGTTCAACAAGTCCCAGTACAACGTGCTGCACCTGGGTCAGCGCAATCCCAGACACGAGCACAGACTGGGAGAAGAACTCACTGAGAGCAGCCCTGCGGAGAACGACTTGGGGGTTCTGGTGGACAAGAAGCTCGACATGAGCTGGCAGCGTGGGCTCGCAGCCCAGAAGGCCAGCTGCATCCTGGGCTGCATCAACAGAGGCCCGGGCAGCAGGACGAGGGAGGTGGTTGTCCCTCCCTGCTCTGCCCTCGCTCAAGGCCAGGCTGGATGGGGCTTTGGGCAGCCTGGGCTGGTGGGAGGTGTCCCTGCCATGGCAGGGGGGTGGCACTGGGCGGGCTTCAAGGTCCCTTCCAACCCAGACCATTCTATGATGATCATGTTAATCCATGAGGTGTTGCCTCTGCACATCCCATCTTCACAGGTAAGTTTTGCTTATTTCCACACCTGTCAGACCCACCATTTATCTACATTAAGTACACTGCGCATTCAGGCATCTACAAGGGGAAAATGTTACTTTGATACAACAACCATACAGGGTATATTCATCCAAGTATTACACTGAGGCTTTTTTGAGAAGCATTACTTATTTAGCATCAGTTTTCATAGCCATACCAGATATCAATCAGATATCAATTCTTAGATTTTCATTAACACTGGAGATCCCCGACCGTCAGTGGAAATATACACAAAGTGGAGATAACTTACAAAGTGCTGACATCACTAAGCAGTAATGCAGCCGCGGTAGTATCAAGGGAATCAGCAGTTCATATGCCTTCATAATGAACTCAGTATTATTCAGGACAATCTCTATAACTTCAAAGGAAATAATCTCCTTTTCCCAAATTGTGTACCCACAAAGCACTCCAGTTTCTTCAAATTTCTCAATTTTCAATTTTATCTTGAACCTCAGACTCCAAGTTAGAAATCCACACGGATTCTTGTCATAATTTAATCTCTGACTTGCCAAACTTAGAAAACACACATTGGAGTGTTTCGGAAAACCAGGTGTCCAGCTGGTGGGCAACACACTGAAACTGAAAAGCGTTTGTTACAGAAAAGACACTGTAAAATTTGTTAAATTCAGGCAAAGCAGTATGCAAAGAGAAACTCCACAAACCTTCAATAAAATGTAGGAGTAACAAAGCAATATATGTATATATTTTTTTAAAAACAATTCAACATTTGCCTGCTATATTAATAAAAAAAAGGTAGCTTTGACAAGTATGCTGATGTCTAAGTGACAGTGCTGAGAATAATCTATTACAAATGAAAAAAAATGGGTTTCCTGTAAGTATTTCCTTCACAACTGCTACGTGTCCTAAGCCAACTAACATCATTCAGCTTCCTGGTCTGGCTGCCTCCCACTCCTCAATCTTTGGTAACCCCTTCAAGATAAAGATGTTGATCCTCATTCCCTTTCTAAGCTGAACACTAATTGAAAAAAATAATAATAGCACCAGAAGAACCCCTTCTCCATATGCAGTCCAAGTATGTAGTCCACGTCCAATGTAGTCCAAGTGCTGAAGTCAGGCCCTGGGGATCCCAGGCTCGTGAGAGGTAAGAACAGACAGGAACTCCATGCCCTTCAGTTTCTCCAAGACTGCTGAACATGAGCCTCAGGAAGGACCATCAATCCCACTAACACACTTCAGCCTGTCACACTGGCTCCTCATCAGGTGAGATCAAGGTTATTCTTACAGCCAAACTTACAGCATTTGAACAACTTTTCCCAAAGTATCCACCTTCTTTCCCTCTCTGTGGCAAGAGCGAACACAAGTGGAAAGGGGAGAACATGGAACAATTAAAGCCAAGTTGGCTTCTAAGGCAGTAGTGCATTTGGTTTACGAAACAAGTACTTAGCATAATGACAATCCCACACAGTTTGCTACAACTGCCTAGTTCTTCCGCTCTAGCTACTTTATTCATCATCCAGAATTAAAAATCTCTCCAGGGAGACCTGGTGAAGCCCACAGATGTATTTTTAGAAACTACCGAAAACAATTTGGTGTCAAGCAGTATCACAAGAGAAGGAACAACAATAAGAAAATGGGAATATTCCTGTGCCAATGATTCCCAGGTTTATTCAAGAGTTATTTATTTGTTCTGCAATGACTACTTGAAAGGTCTAGGGGGAAAAAAGGAAATATAAAAGCAGAAAGAAAAATATATTTCTGTAGTCCAAAATCTGTCTATAATGTATATCATTGTAGACAAAGTCTCTAAATATTAAGGTTGCTGAGCCAAGTAAACCTACTTCCAAGGTAGGTCTTTGTAGAATATTGCATTGAAAATACCTATTCATTTGAAAGATGGGAAACAAAAACTTAAGGATATTCCTCTCATTTCAAACAGTAACAGAAATCAGTCTTGGAGCTGAAATTATACTTAAGAAAATTTTCACTCAGAGTACAAGCCACAAGTAACCATGTAAAAAAATCTTTACATTATAAACCATTATAAAACCATTGAGGATTAACACACAGCATCAAAAGGGAACAAGCAGTTTTTTCTTAATCTCAGCACAACACAAGCATTTGTTTGGGGAAAAAAAGCCATCTTGTAAAAGCCCATAAGTCTGCTACTATTTTAATCTGTCCATCCACAAGTACAAGAAAATCAGCGCCCTCCTCATTTCATTTTTTCTTTCCATCCACAGACCTCCAGTGGTACAAAACAACAAGACTCGGCGCCGATACAAATCTGAGACAAAACTACAACTATAGTAAGAAAGCTATTATATACATAAATAAAACAAGACTGCAGCAGTGACACTATTAACTACAGCTTCAGAAACCTGACCTGTACCAGTAATCGCTTAATTCACTTCCTGTGTCTGCCAAAAGCTGAGTTTTTTCACACATCTCAAGGGGAAAGGAAAATAAAACAAAAAACAATGAACACACCCCCCCACACACACTTACACAATGTGTGTGAAGATACTGGACGTACATCCAGCAGCAGTGTTTAACACCCTGGACTTGTAGGTTACTGCCTCTTTCCCACACGTGCCAAAACAGTTACAACTACACCACTGTAAGCGTAATAGATTATGCTTATAGTTGGGCGAGTGGAATACACAACCCGTCTTGTAAAACTACTTTTAAATCACCATGACTTACAGCCCAGTTGCTTCCTTCTCCACCAAGTACAGCATTTGTAATACAGCATTATAGTTCTACTTGTAAGGCTCAGTCCTTCGTTAGGGACAAATTAGCTCTCAGAAACTTAACAACAGCATAACCTATGACAACTACTCTGCAGGTTTATGCATCCCGTCTAACTTTACATCTGCGTACGGGACTTCTGACTTCAGCTGCATTAGCCACGTTTTAAATTAATCATGTACACCAGCACTTGTAAGACCCTCATCAGGGAAAAAGGGAAAAAAGGAAAGGAATACTAGAACTCAGTTTTACTCTGGAGATACCAGCTGCTTCAAGGATATCAAACTACTTTTGCTTACCACTTAAAGACTTTGCTAAGGTCTAGGGCTTTTTAATCTATCTTCAGATAAATTTTTCTAACAGAATATAAGAACAACAAGAGTAAAAAAGGTCCTTGCAGCAATAAATTATGCAACTATACTAAAACCAGGAAACTGTCAAAGATGGTTTTATTCCAAGTGTGGAGAACTACCCACTAGATGTAGGTAATGAGGTTATCTTTATCTTGTAAAAGTGCTTATTCCAACCATATTCTGCACAAGTCAGCCTACTGTGCCCAGTTGGTGTAATTGCATAACATAGGAGGGGATGGTTTGGGACCATTCAAACTATGTCTCAGTTGTTATACTCATGAATTATCATTGCTTTAAATGAACGCCTATGCTCATTCACAACACATAGGCATCTATCTTAATTAAACTCAGAGAGAAAACCAACAGTATTAGTTACTTAAGAGGGTACACGAAAACACAACAGGTACTGTGAACCTGTCTTAACACTTTATCAACAGCGTGCAACCAAAAATACAGCATTACGTCACTCCAAAAAAAGACGAAAAACATATATAATGATGTTAACAACAAGTTTAGTTTAAAACAGTGGTACAATGCCCTTTAATTCACAAGCGTGGTATTTCTTTGTATTTGCAAGACTTTGAAATGCTCGCTAGCTTGAACTCACAGGCATGCAACTTCAGGTGCACAGCTGTATCAAAAAAGGAGTGTGATTCCACAATGAGGCAAGCCACAGAACACATATGTTCGTACTCATAGGATCAAAACCTCTGGGCTAAGAGAACGCAGGCGTTCAGGGCTGCAGGCTGCTTGCTTTTATTCCCTGTAAGCGGGGCAAGCCTACGTGCAGCTGAAGCGCTTCCAGAGGCGATACCTCCACTGGTGCCACCGTACCTCCAGAGCACCGCAGGCTGCACAGCCAGCACACTTCGTCCTCCTCATTCCCTTCCACGTACTCGAGCGCTAAAATTTTAAAGCAAGAGAACACCCTGCTCAACTGCCACCAGGACTGGCTTTGTCTGGCACAGAACCGGGCACTCCTTGGCCTTTAGAGGCAGAAATCCTGGAGGGGAGCGAGCCTGCAACGGCTCCTGGCCCCTTCCCTGCTGCTCGCCCCCTCCTGCCCCACTCGCGCGCGGGGGCCCCGCGGGCCTCACTCCACGAGGCAACGATGGGCTTTCCTCTCGCTCCCCGCTGTCCCCCGCAAAGCCTTCACCTGCAGCACCTCAGGCTCAGGGAGCTGCCCCCTGCGAGAGGGGTAAGACAGGGGCACACAAAGCCCGAGAAAGACAGCGGGGACGGCCGCGACCACCGACCCCGCCGCTGAGGGGAGGGGAGGANGGCGGGGGGGGGGGAGGGTGCTCTCCGCGCATGCGCACAACCCTACCCGCAGCCCCGAGCCCGGCCCCGCGGCCGCGGCGCACTGCGCACGCGCGGCTGCCCTCCCTCGGCCGGCCGCGGCCTGAACCCGCGCCCGCGGCGCTGGGAGTGCG
>VXAL01004036.1:126393-160006 GCA_013399475.1 Chauna torquata | reverse complement strand
TGGCGGCGCTGTGAGGGGGAAATGGGCGCTGAGGGGCTGGCTGAGCAGCGTTCACCGGGCTCTGCAGCTCGTCACTGCGCTGCCCAGGGCAGAGCCGTAGGTGCGCCCGGTAGGATCCGAACGATCAGCGGAGGACGGGGCTCTCGGTTACGTGAGCCTTACAACGGTGGAGAAACCAACTTTTTACTGCGTGGCGGGAAGACTGCAGCCCGGCGCCCTTCTGCGCCGGCGCTCGCGGTCACGCCAGCGGCACGCCGCCAGCCGTCGCACCCAGCGACGCCGCGCGGGGAAGTTGTGCCCCCAGAGGCGCCAGCCTCCGGCCTGGCCTGGCCCGGCCTGGCCTGGCCTGGCTTCCCGGCCGAAAGGGAGCCCAGCCACCGAGCGAGCGGGGAGTTCGGCGCCGCGCACGCGGGCTGGGCGATAGAACACGCACTCGAAGTCCTGTGAAGCCGTTATGTGGTGGCTCTGCCGCCGTAGCACTAAGAAGTCTGTCAGATTTGCGGCCCTGTTGTGTTAATTAAGAAACGCCTAGGTGTGCCATGTCCCTGTCAGTATTTTACGCTGCAAGTCCTGGTGTAAAAATAATATGGCAGATGATTAATTTTGTGCCGTGTTTTTAATCTGGACATGTCGAACATTCCTGCAGGACTGAAATAGAAGAACTGCTGCTGATAGAGAGGAGAAAAGCAGGCAATCTGAGTGTATATTTATTTTAAAATTACAGTAAGTTATGAATATCGCTTAAAAACCTTAAAACCAGTTTTTGACATATTTAACTTTGCTTCCAGCCACTAACATTTTGTGTATGGCTTCCATATAGCAGCAAGATGAGCTACGTGTTTGCTCATTCACAAATAAAGTCTGTTCTTCTGGAGCGTCCCCTGGTAGTTGAATAGTAGTTCATGTTCTGTCTACATTGTAATTACATTTCCTTTACCACATTGGAAAGTCAATCAATCAGTTAATAAAGCTTAATTTACCTAAAGATTTTATGATACTGACACTGTTTTCAGCAAAGTGCCAGTCTTTATTTAGCTCTACTGCTTTATGTAGCAGAAGGTGGACCAAGGCAGCTGGTTAGCCTCAGAGAATTTCCTCAAGTAAAGCACATCTGCCCCGGCAGAGCTGACCCTGACCGCTCTGCCGCGTCCTGACCAAGAACCACACCGACTGCAACTGCCCGCTGCGGCGGGGAGCCCACCAGTACCACCGTGTGCGGGCTGAGGTGCGACAGGGCAGGTCCCCCGTGCCCTGTGCTCTGCTGCCAGAACGACACAGAGCATCTAGCGCTGCTCACTGATGTCTCCGCTGCTTGCTCACTTACAACTCCCGCAGTTGTTGGGAGATGGCTTGAAAGTAAGCAGATGTGTGCGTGGCATTGGACAAGTGCTTTGAATCAGGGGCTGTGTTTTCCTATCTGCCATTACGCTAATACACCAGATACATTAGTACTGTATTTCCCTCGTATCATAGCCAGTAATGGAGTGGTGCAGTGGGAATTGGGCAAATGGGATGGTCCAGCTGAAAAGATGGTGTTCTGGGTGGGATTTGTTGCCTGCTGGCTCAGCTCGACAGGTCACTGGTGCAGCACATTGGCTTGATCCACCTTGGAAAAACAGCATGAAGAAGCAGCTGAGGATGGGGAAAGAGGGGGAGTATCCCTTTGGGTAGCAGCCCCCAGTCATTTTGAATTAGATGTAGCAGTGAACACCCTCAATTCAATAACAGGATCTTGTGGATGGCCCATGTATTTTAAATCCTAAATCTTGTATTATGCTGCTTTTTGCCCTAGATAAATTCCCTTTCTGATGCCATCAACTCTTAGCTCGTAAAAATTAAATAAAGCAATCATGAAAACACTACACCACTTTTACAGAAAACACTGTTTTGGAATTCACTATGGAATGATTCCAGAGAAAACTGCGACATTTTCTTCTCACATTATCTGGAATTTCAGGGAAAAAAATGGTAAGAGAGTCTCTCAAAAATCCTTTGAGAAAGATACGGTGATATTTGATAAAATACAGCTTATTAAACTTTTTAAACAATAATAGAAGGTAATATTTCAAGGGCTCTTGTCTGCCTAACAATGGGCTCACAGGTGCTCTTTCTACCATTTATATCAAAAAGTCATAGAACCATTCTTGAAGGAGACATCAGCTGTGTATTTATGTTATCAAAGAATCTAATATGCAGGCTTGTCACCACATGAAAGATTTATGGATCACAGTAACAAATTTGTCTCAGTATAAAAGGTAAGACTAAGAGCTTAAGCAGAAAAGTCTATATTCAGCAAGAAGAATAGGAAAAGAAAAAAAGTTAAAGGCAATTTGAAAAAAATAATGCGAGTGGTACGTGTGCAGTAGAAGAGGAGTAGTGCCCAACAGTGCATAGGAGTTACTTTACAATATAGAAGAGTAAACTGAACGTACAGGTTAAAAAAAGGTAGGAGAGAGACAAGCAAGTCGAAGGGCTCCTCTGAAAGTGCTGGGACAGGCTGGAAGCCCAGGGCTGTATCTTGGTGGTGTGTGCTCAGAACCTCAAGTCACTGCTTCTACCAGAAAGCATTAAAAATGCACGGTGCCTGAGGTGGCTGTTTGCAGTAGCTGAGTGACAAGCCCCAGAAAGAACTTCATACTCTTTACTTCCTTCCTTGGTAGTGCCTCTCAGTGAGACAGACCTTGAGGGAAAAGCTGTAACAGGATGAAATAAAGCAAATATTCTTCTATTGCAACCAGATCCACATGCCTTCTCATTCATTAATAACAGGTTTAAATTAACAGAGGCTGGCAAATTGGTCCACTGGTTTAAACAGTAGCCCGGGACATAAAAGGACTCCGTACATGAGGGAATTAGCATCAAAGTGAGACTCTGTGATGTAGCTACTTTGTATTAGCTCATTAAACTAATTAGCTCAGCTTACTTATTAGTTACTTGGCTCAATACAGGTTCCTTCTTCTACATAGCAGAGAAAGAATCTCTCAGAAGGACATGCACTGGCCTCAGTTTCTCAGCGCCGTGGCTGCACATGGCCTGCTTTAAAGGCAGCCACTGGGTGCGAGTATCACATTTCCCGTACTGGATACGGAATAGGTCAGAAGCCCGATTTTGTGCTCCGCGGTCAGGAACCAGACTGTAAAATCACACCAGTCTTCTCATCCCCCATCCCAAGCTCTTCGCCCTTTTTCCAGCAGTTCATGCCATGTTCAGATTTTGGTAGATCGTACAAGTAAGATGGGTCTCTGCAAGGGTGCACAAGAAGCATCCCATGGGGAGGGTTTGACGTGTGGCCCACGGATGCTGAACCGGCTGCTCCACACCTGAATGCATTTGGCCTCACGCTTTAGAACGACTGCTAATACTTCCACTTCTTGGCTTTCTGTTGAATTTGGAAAAGAACAGGAAAGCCAAACAAAACAACCCACTGAAAAGAGACTTTTCTTAGGGCAGCTTTGCTCAATTCATTATGCCTGAAAGAGCATAGTTTCTAAGCCAGACCTGAGGGTGACCTGATGGAGTCAGCAGCCTGATAGGGGAAGGTGAAAAGCGGGGTGGAAAGGAACAATAAAACGTTTCACCACAAGTTTGGGTTGCAATTTAGTGTGATGATTCCTGATTGCAAATGAAGTAAGGCATAAAGTCATGCAGCTATATAGCATCAGCCAAAAAGGGACCTCATCTTGTCATTGAATTTGTCCTCTTGTCCCAAAAAAGTGTCAAACTTGTGCTTGGGAAACTGTATGGAAGAATCAGCATTGAAAACTGCAGTTATTCAGTGCTTGACTGTCCTTCCCGTTAGAAAATTTTTGCTAACATTCATCCTGAATCTTCGATTAAGTTGAACCCACAAACCAGATTTATTAAACTTCAGGCTCAAGACTGAGAGTAAAAAACTGACAGTAAAAAACCTGTTCACACCTTTCATTTTGTCAAAAAACCATTCTAACAGTTTTCTGAGCAGTTCTTCAACCAGTTCTGAGGCTTTGGTTCCCCAGCTTCACTACAAGAACAGTGACGATGCCAAAAGCCTTGCTAAAGTCAAGCTATGTGACATTTACTGCTTCATGTCTTCACAAGGCTCATTATTCTGTCACAGAGGAAACTTGGATTGCTTTGATACGATTTATTTTTGAGAAATCCAAGTTGCTTGCTATTCATTTACTTGTTTCCATCAAAATGTGTATGCCGTTGTTGTATCAACACAACTGGCTTTGCACAGGTACAAGTTGCTCAGAAAGACAGGCCTTTTGGGTTAGTTGCCTGCTCTTTCACAGATTTCCTTCTTAATGAACAGTCACTTGAAATGACAACAATGTTATTTGTCCATTTTACAGAAATGTTGTAAAGAGGCACTAGAGATCAGGAGGCACAGGGGTGTAATTAAAGATCTGCTAAATCAAGAGTTTCCTTGTGAAATAGCGATGGGGGCATGATTACAGCGTGTAAAACTTACTAAAAATGTTAATGTGGAAAATTCCATACAGCACCTTTTCTGCATCTACAAACACAGCCTGAAGTAGCGGTCTTATGAGATTTACAAATTTTCCACCTTCTTTGAACTTGGTTTTGCCACATTAATTAAAATTAACTGTTAATCCTCACCCAGTGCATAAACAAAGCTCCCATAAACTGAATCTGCAAATATGTCCCTTATGCTAGTATGCAAAAAACAGCTGGTGCTTGTGGAAAAAAACCACACAGGCTAAAAGACTCAGAGCCTGTCTGTGTACATATTTTAGGGATTTGTTCCACTTTTTTACTTCTTACAATATTTTTTATGAAAATCAGGAATGCTGTTTCTTTTTATTTTTATTACCTTTGAGTATTTTTCTTACGAAGAGCTATGCAAATTATGAACTTGTGGAACACATAAAAATGCTATACACCAAAAATAAAAAGAAGAGAGAGAATTATTGAATACTGGTCTTCCACCAATTAGTATTCCTAGCATAAACAGTTTTATAGCACAAAATAAATAAATAAATAAATAATAAAAAAAAGTGAAAACAAAACAGTAGGGACAGGAGGAAGAAAAGAACTGGGGAGGGAACCTACAATGTTTTTTTCCTGCCTTTCATCCCTCTGCAATTGACCTGTTCTTAAAAGCCTTTACAAATGAATGGACTGTGATGCGTATTGCACAGAATCCATCAGTCTGCTGTTTCAGACTTCATTATTACAGACTTCCTGAAAGGAGGGGTATTTATTTTCCAAAGTAATAAAAAATTATACCCCACAACCAGTAAATCTTTTTGAAGCCATTCACTCTTCTGTGGATGCCTTGGCTTTACAGGCCACAATGCAGCTGTATGTTTTCAGCTTAAGTGAACTCTTCGGAGTCTTACTGCTTTTCAGAACAGTATAGGAACTTGCTCCATTCCAGTTTTCCCACATTATCATTCTCACAATTTTTCCTTCCACTACTTGAAGTCTCATAATACGAATCTACAGATGCATGGAACAAAATGAGATGGGTACTTCTCATACCTCGCTCATGCAGAAGTTGATTTGTGATATCAATTATAGCAAATATCAATATAAATGGCCTGGCAAATCCATACATCCCCCTTTTTTTTGGTAATTTCACACCCCACTGCAAGCCCCTACTCAACTGGTAAGTTGAATCACCTAAAGGTGAAGCAGAAGGAATTCTTACTGCCCACAATTTTTTAGAAAATCAACTGAGAAAATTTTGAGATGGAATCTTCAAAGCATTTATTAGGTTAGGCAGCAGTTTCCTTTTGTTTGATTTATACTTCTCCAGAGATTAAGAAGGTTTTCCTTACTTCAGGTTTTTCTTAAATCAGGTCTCCCACAAACACACATTCTTCTGTTGCTTCTTTTCTAACTGAGGACTCACACTTTTGTGTGTCCACTAAAGCTCATGCCTACCCACGCTGTCACTAGCTCCTCACCTTTATTCTTTATCCCTGACCAGCATGTAAGGGCCTGGAAAGAGTTTTTTACCCTAAAAATAGGATAAGTACAAGTGTTGTTCTGAGTCCTTGGGAATAAAGGAAATAGCCATCAACCACCAGTTTAGTCAAGTATTTCTCCGTGGTTTTGTCTTCTTGTTTGAATTAATCAAGATAACTTTTCTCCCCAGTCACAGCATGCCAAAGTAAGCAAAAGCAATAAAACCATGACTATAGACTAGATTTCATTCTAAAAGATACAGTATCATAAAAGCAAAGATGAAGACAACAGCCATCAAGTATGCAGATAATATAACAGTACAAAGCATCTCACCTTCCTCAATAGCTCCTCATTCACATTGAAAAAGGGTGAAAATCTGAGGGATTCAGAGGAAATTCTTTGAAGGGGAAATGGTAAACCTTTTTGCCATAGGCATGGAAAGCGTGGAACTGCTAAAACAATATAAACACCACTCTTGCTAAACTCATAGCCTTCACATGACCTTCATGTGTTTCCAAAAGGACAAGACCAGCTAAAAATGCTAGTTCTGTCACTACAGAATCTAAGAAGCTAAAGAAATTGTAGACAGTTTCCACCCACATTGAATTGATCCATCTATCAATTTGCAGGTGGAAGTTCAAGAAAAGGCCTAGAGTTGCAATCTTTACTGCATAATCCTGTAATTCTTAATGCACTTGAAGCGCACATGTTCTACACAGCCCGTGTTCTGCACTACGAAGGAGTGCTACTGTCTTAGAACTTTCAGGCTGCAAACTTAAAATGTATAAATTCTTCCTCACCTTCCATTCAGTATCACTACTAACTCAGCTATATGCCATCTTCAAAAGACTGGCTGTATGTCACACTGATATGCCTCTTGACATTTTTGGAAGTGGAAAATAAGCTGCATTCCTGAACAGTCTGTTCCTCAGTTTACTATATATATATTTTTTTTAGTGTGAGAGTAGCAGAGGTTTGTGGGTTTTTTTCCGTGTCTACAGTAAAACACATTTTCATCCTTAGCTATTTCATAAAAAGTATTTTTTTGTGAATATTTCTAAAAGCACAGCCTGGTTCCTAAAGTTTGGTGAGACCAAGTATACCTGGTGAAGTGTCCTTGGGAGAGAACCCCTGTCTTTTGTAGATAAAATATCCTGCTTTGTTCTATCCCATAGCATCGCATATATTCTGCAAAAGGGCTGTGTAAGATTAAATCTTATCACAAACTGCTATCACTCATTAGAAACTTATCTTCATGACAAATATGTTTACAAAATAATCTTCCATTTCTGTCTTTGAGATAATAAAATTGAAGTATTGATGGTTTGATGGCAAATAGTATTCCCTTCCTACTAACCCTGTGGTTTTATTTTATCTACATACAGAGGAATTTGTTTACATGCAAATTACGTGTTTCATGGAAGAAGACAGTCATTTCAAAGCTTTGCAGGCACTTTTGTATTAATCGTTATTTGTTTAAACAATTTCTTTAAATGAAGTCCTACTTGTGGTAGGACTACATTCTTGATTCCGATCTGTTTTGCTTCATACATATAATCTTGTTTAATCTCAGTCCAAATACAATGGAATAATGTATCATTAAAGGGAAGATTTTTTAAGAGGAGAAGATGGTTATATACTTTTCCCAATCGCTGCAGCTATCTACTGGCAATACAGTTTGTACTGTTGGATTCCTAATAGATGCTCCTTCTTGAACAACCATATCTAGAAAATGCCCTTTTATCTCTCTTCAGTCAAGACAGGATGCCAAATCTTTTTTAGATACAGGCCTAGCTGCTGTCACCAATGCACGTTATCATAAGGCAATGCTGCTCTGGTGATGCACTTGAAAGCAGCATTTGGTGCAGAAATAGAGTTGTCTCCTCTTAAAAGCGAGATAAGAGTACAGAAGCACAGGACAAAATGTGTTGGATAAAATCAAAAGCCTTTTTAGCCTAATATCCTGTCTCTGACAATGGCTGACAGTAGATGTTTTGGTTAAAGAACATGAGTAACTCATGCATAGAGTGATCCACTCATTTGTAATTCATCAGTGCTTTAGATAATAGAAATACTGTTTTTATCATACTTTAATGCACCAAAGATGAGCTGTGGGAATTTGAGTTTCCTGACAGTATCGACGTATCACTGTTTGCCACATGCGTGCTGACATAGCAGGAACTTCCAGCTATGAAACCTGGAATATTTACTAAAACAAGTTTTTTGTTGCTACTTTACTCTTGTATAGTGTATCTGTTTCATGCTGTTGGGTCACTTACAGTTTTCTTAATTAATATTAATCATCAGTGTTCATCAGTATCAAGAACTAATTTTGATCCTTGTATTTTCCAAAGGAAATTTGGCATTTTATATGCAATCATTTTATAATAATAATATATTATACACTCACATGGACATTTTGATCCATTTCATCCCCACAGTCTTCTGTCGTAGGAATCCTGTTGCTTCATCCAGTACAACATTTTATCAGTCGTTCTCATTCCACCTTATTTTTCTCCATGTAGTAAATAGAATCAAAGATCAAAAAAGCACTGTTAGACTTTAAAAGTAAGTCCCTATTCAAAGCTTCATGTTTCAATAATATCATTCATATGCCCTTTTCATTATCAGATATATTTTAGGAGACTATTTTATATTACATGGAATGCAACCAGCATTACATTAGTGATGTATCAGTTTCAGCAATTGTATGAGTTATGCTTTTTTATTCTGTAGGGAATAAAATCAGGGCAACTCTGCATTGCATTAGAGATCCTTATTTACCACTGTTCTGAAAACTGCCTTTTCCTAAATAGATGCAAAACTGAAAAACAAACAAACAAACAAAAACACTAGCACATTAAGATAATAATATGTGGTGAATGATGGTAAACTGCTTGCTCTATAGTGGCATACAGAGTGACACGTATAGTCATGCCACTCTGTTAAAAATGCAACTGAGAATTCTGGTTTGGAATACGTTGCCCTTCCAGCGTATGTTCAAATGCAACATTTTTGAGTCAGAGTGAGGTCTGCACCACCAACACTTAAAATCTGCAGTTCAGTCAGCTTGTCACTTGGTTTCCTCTGAAAATACTAGTAGAAAACTCCAAACAAATGTGTATTTGTAACTAACCACCCAACAATTTGGGAAACGTTTAACCAGGTACAGTAAGAGTATGTATAGATGGGTAGCAGTGATTCATGAGAGAGTCTTAGCTCCCCCGGAATGACTCCAGAAATCATTTAAATTAAAAATTTGAACCAGAAAAGGTGCAATCAGTGGCATCTGGAAAGATGGCCAGGCACACTCGTGTCTATCTAACATGACAGTTAAGATACCAATGGCCCAGAGCAGCCTCACCAGGGCCCTCCCACCCCCGCATGCCAGCCCCCCAGGGCACCTCGGTCCTGCTGTGAGACCCTGCCCGTGGGGAGCCTCCCCTGCTCCTGGCCTCAGGGAGCAGCCGCCTCTGCTGTGCCCTAACATTATATGAAGAGTAGAACAATCTTTTTTTTTGGTATAATATGGAAAACAACAACAACAACAACAATAGCTGTTAGCAGTCTATTTCAATAAATATCCAAAAGCAAAACCAGCAGCAACCTGTCATGCTACGCAATTGAAGGATTTGCTTGGAGGACAAAAGAAGGGTATAGCGTGCTGCAACCCATCGAGCTTAACCTTCCATTAACTAATCAATTTCTAACTCTAGGAATTAAAAAAATGGAGAGTCAAGCAGTGGTCAACACATCATACTTCTACAATTTCAGAGGAAGCATTGCTTCAAAGCTCAGTTTTTTAACAGCAAAATGGAAACCAGACTACAAGGGAGATGCCAAATATCGCTGCTTGCTAAGGGAAAACAAGGCAGTGAAACAGGCCCATGAATGTCTTGAAGAACGAATGTGCTTTTGTAAGTATAAAGCATGGAAATAAATAAATTAATAATATTTGTCATCAATCAGATGTTGTAGGTACAGCACAGCAAACTGCAAGTCTCTGATGCGTTGCGGTAGGAGAGATATCCTTTGTGTGTCTTAGAAAGGGGAGAGAAAGGTGGCTTTGTGCCATACCGCAAACACATTTTTCCCTGAGCTACTTGATACATCTACAGACATGGTTCAGCCTTGTGCAGGTATGTCACTGTAGTTTGCAAAAGCAGTAGCGTAGCACTGTTCCCAGGTTAATTTGCTATGCCCTTCAGCAAGGATTAGAAAAGATGTGAAAGCATCCAAAGCCAGGGAGGATTCAAGAAAAGCAAACAGCCCAACTTCTGTGGCAGACTCCGCTGCCTGGGACTGTACGTAAGCAGGATCTGTGTCAGCTGCATCGATAGGCCTTAATGTAAGTTATTTTATTTTAGGCAAACATTTGCAAATTAACTTCTTGTATTTGTAGCATCATTTGGGAAAGGAAAAAAAGGAGTATCTTACCAGCAATGTTGTTATCTGAACTGTACAGAAACATTTAGACCTTTCAAACTAAATGTCAAGTTGTTCCTATGGAGTCAAATTATTCCAAATTTAAGATAATTAGCATAACTGCTTTCCAACTAAAACCAGGCCTTTATGCTTTGCTTAAATGGTATTAATACATGAATACATTCTGATTGACACAGCCCATTTTTTTTGTTCCTGTAGGAAGGAAAAGAGAAGTTATAAGCCCAAATGATTTTTTACTCCAGGCAACAAAATTCTTCATGGACATAAATATGTCACAGAAATTCTAATGAATGCTTTCACAGGAATTTGCTAGTTTAACCAAGAAAATTCAATATAGAGGAAATTCTGAGGAAAGCCAGCAAATAATCAGAAGAAAATCTGTATGACTGTCAGACTTATAAACCTGGGTGGCCTCCAGGGCATTCCTCATCAGCCTGCCTGCGGGGTCACCCCTGCCTCGCTCCGAGTCAGGAGCTTGGGGTGGTTCCTGGGGTCTGGGCCACCAGGCCTCGAACTTCATTCCTTTCGATGGGAAGCACTGTCATACTCATGAGATACAAACACAACTTTCCCATTTTCATACAGCACTATCTTATGCACAGATGCAGCTACCGGAAAGGTGTATGGCACACATTTTCTTCTCAGGTACACTGATGCAGGTGACCCAATAAGCCAGCTGTGCTGTGAAATGATTTTCTGCTCTCCTGTCAGAAGTACCTCCTGAAGCTGTACCCATTTAAACTACCTCTCCACTGGTGAACCGATCCGCCGCAACCTTACATATGACTTTTGATTGCATTATAAACAAGTATTGCAAGTATAAATATTCTGTTTTTAAAAACAGAACATCATGGATGAACTTACTCTGCATGAATGTCTCTTTGGTATAGACAGTTGCAAAGTATTAGCCATCGAATAGCTATGTTTTAATATGTAAATCAGGAAAACCTGCCTGAAATAAAGTGTTTTATCAAACAAATCTGAAGAAATGTAGAGGCAGGGCAAAAAATGCCCATTTAGTTATAAAAGCAGCAGCAATTCAAATTCCTTTTCTGTATTCCAAATCTGCAGCAAATGTTTGCTGCTGGAATTCTGTATATATATACATATTTGAAGGCGGACTTTGTGCCATGATAAATTTACAAGTTGTCTAAACTGCAAACTGTAGCCTCATACAAGTATTTCAGGAACAAAAGATGAGAAAATGACTATCCAAAAGTAGTAAGCATGATAATAAAAGAAAAGAATAAGAAAGGAGAGACAACGTTTCAGTACAAACCTGTGTGCAGGGAAGCAAGGGTTTATATGCATAGGAGAAGTTGGCTGCAGCACATTTACTCTTACCTTTCATTCTCAGGCAGAACTAAGGTTGGGAGCACAATTCCAAGCCTGTCTTCTGTTCTGAGTCTGCACCAAGTGAAGTCATGCGTTCAGGGTGTTGCCATCCACACTTTATTTACATAGAAATACATTTTATTATATGTTTTTAGCAATTTCTTGATTATTATACAGATTTTATACATTTTATAAAGCTTTTCCCCTGATTTTATGCATTTAATAACTTTCCACGTTTGCGAGCGTATTGACTGGTTAATTACCAGTTGATCACTTACTGAAATAAAAAAAAATCCACCTACAACAAAATTAAATATATTGATTAAGCTTTTAAATGCTTTCAAAAAGTTCAGAAATTCTATAGTGCATTAGTAAATTTTTTTTCCTGTGTTGCATTTTTAAGAGGTACAAAGAAATGGATAAGCAGGTCAACAGAACCGCCAGTTTTGGATCTAGCTAGACTTGCCTTTGTCTCCAAAATTTTTTTAGCAAATCTAAAATAGAATGTCAATTAAACATTTTAGATAACGGATTTTATTTGGAATGTAATATAATAAATACTCACCTTCTTTTTGTATAAAATGGTACTACAGAGTCTATGACAGTTTGCATCAGCATACCTGAAAAAGATGTTAGGACAAATTTAGCAAGGTGTTTGAAAAAAGGCAACATATTTTTGTCAAGAATAATAACACTTCACTCTCTTGAGAGTAATTTACCTAAGAGCTAAAAGAAAAAAGCAGCAGATGTACCTTTACTATATTAAGTTTTAATACAGAAATATATTCTTTTCCTAAGCCAACTGGGAAACGTGATCCAGCTGAAATGACTGTAAGATGCTGGACACAACTGATTAGAAAGGAATACTCAGATGGTAGTTACTGTTATTCAACCACAAGACTGTCACAACAGACACATAAAGGAGAAGACCCACATTCTAGAAAATGGAAATTTAATTCTGTTGTTTTGTGTAAAAATTTCAATCCTCTCCCTGTCACACCTGTATGTTGCGGAGATGGCCTTGTGAAATGTTCAGCTTTGTGCTGTGGATAAAATATTTTCATTTTAGTCACTGAATGGAGAGCTCCCAGACTTACTAAACCAGGCAGAGGATCAAACTCAGGCACTGGGTAAGCAGGTATGGTGTCGTGAAAGCTTACCCTGATTTTGCATCAGCATCACTGTCTCAGTGCTACTCAGTGGCAAAGCATTGATCAAAAGATTAAAATCAAATAATATTTTACACCTATTAACTATTACTGCTAAAATTGTACAAAGGGGAATGCTTATAAAAAGCATAAAAAATTTCTTTGCCTGGGGAGCAGTTTATTGTCAAAGACATACATCTGCAATAAGTTAAAGAAAGAATTTTAAAATGCTATCTCAACAAAAGAAGTCACAGCCTATGCCTCCAGTGCCACATCCTAAATCTAATCAACAATTAAAATCTGGATTTGGTAAAAAAAAATAAAAAATAAAAATAAAAAAAAATCCTGTCCTTTAGCAATAGGACTGGATGCCAAAAGAACCCTTCAGTTTAGGAAAGATACCATAAGACAGTCCTTACAAGACATATTACTTGTGCATACAAGTACTTACAATCCTGTGTACACCTTTTGCACTTCAAAAAGGAATTCACATTGAAATTTATGTGTTGAAAAGTTTCAAATAATTCTCAAACGAAGGAGTTCCACTAAATGGCGTACTCACTCAAATAACAGGAGAATGTAGTTAGAATGCTGGTGCTGGCAGTGTAAGAGTGAAGATGTGCATGTCTTTGGAAAGTAAGTCTACTGCTTTGGCATTTTCAGCAAACATCATTTAACGAGGATACAGTACTCTGTTTTTGAAATCTTTTCTATGAAACATCCTGGCTAAACATTAGATTATAATCAGATTGTGTGCCTGGAGAACCAGGCACCAGCTGGGTGGACAGCCAGTGGCCTTTTCAAATTCTTCAAGGCAGACACTGCAGCCTACAACACTGTGCCAGCTGGGTCAATGGCCTAAGCCAAATCATTCAAATGTCTTTGCTTAGCTGTCAGTTTTGAAAATATCCTCAGTGGCCACTTACACTTGTATCCACGGCTGACAAAAGAAAGTTTAAAAAATGTAGACAGAACACCATGCTTCCAGCTCCCAAATCATCTATGTAAAATACTTGGACAGTGTGTAGATAAAATACACAGAGAATATGAAGTGCAGTTATTTGTAAAATTTATTTATAAAATTAATTGCCATATAAAGTTGTACTTTTCATTAGGCTACTCCAACTGCTAGCTCTCAAATACATTTTTATTTCTTTTTGTGACAGGATGACTTCATCTCTTGAGGTCATGGGCTGAAGTATTGCCAAGGATCCTCTCCAGAAAAACAGCCAGACTCACCTAACTTCTGCATGTATAATGATCAGCAATTAAGTTATTAATGTGAAGAGTTCTTTTTGGAAATTCCAACTGTATTTTATTTGGAAATAGTAAGTTTAAACAAAGGTTTCATATTAGATACCTAAAAAACTTTATTTAAACATTTGAATGAATGTGAAACAAGCCCAGACTAAATGCCCTCCAGCTGAATGAAGCACTTGCATAAAGCAGAGTGTGCAAAGAAACTCTGAGCCTATAGAGTCAAAAGTGCAGCAAAGGAGAAAGTAGGCAGTTGTAAAATCATCAAAACATCCCTTTTTCTTGAGATCAAAACTGGAAAGATAGCAAAAACATGAGTCACAATTCCTGGAAAGTTTTGATGCATTTTAATAGCAAAAGAATTAACTTTTACCTTCTATGTATATTACAGTTATAAACAAGACAAAGTCCTACCTGAAAACTTCATCAATGATGTATTAGTAATTGGTTTACATGGCTATTTGCAGTAAATTAATATATTTCAAAATTAATCTTTTTTCTGTCACCTTTTCATGTCTCAAAATGACGTACATTTTTGTTTAAGTGTGAAATAATGTAATTTAGAATTTTAGGGAGAAAAGCTTTCAACAAAGTGTTCGGCCTAAACTATTTTTTATCTTAGTGTTTTCTGTGAATAAGTAGAAATATGAAAATGAACTGTGCTTTAATAAAACACTAAAAGAGCTTTTTCCCTTAGGAAATTATAAGTATCTGTATATGTGGGCATAACACTCAATTAACATGAAAAATGTTAAGTTTCATGATGATGTAGTGTGCAAAAGCAGCAATACCACAAAATTAGTGAGCTATAAAAAGGTGTAAGAACTTTCTTAGGAAGATACATGATTGTAGAAATGTAGACGTATATTAAAAAGATATGATGCAGAAATGCTGAGAATGTGGCACTTCATCAGTAAAACATGCAGCCAGCATTAAACAAAAGCAACGGTGTTCTGTTTTAGTTTAGAATGCAAAATGAATTTACAAACAATAGATGGAACTAGTATTCATAGTTTCATAGATAGATGAATGAAATCAGTATTTTTTCTAACTCTTTCAAATGAATTTAAGTCAGCTGCACGGTCTCTCCTCTTTACCAAAGAGGTGAGAAAATGTTAAATGGGTAGCTTATAGGATGAAAAGTTATTGTCCCGAGATTAGCCTTGGAGGAACTATAACAAAGAGTCAAATAATATTGGAATATATGGCTTAGATTTTTATTTAAACTTGAACTAGATGCTGCAGGTGTGAGTGTCCATGCCTTCAGCCAGCACCTGTTGCTCCTCTGTGCTTCTGCGGCTGCTTGCAAACTGCAGCATCGTACCTGTCCCAAATAAAAGAGGAAAACTGGCACCAAGGTCAAAGTGAGAAAGGAGGGAGAAATGAGCTGAGAAGTCAAGCATGAGGAGCCCTAATCTCAGCTAAACCCAGGGAGAAGTTTTCAGCTACATTTACGATGTCTTATTTTAATCTCCCTAATAATGAAAAGCAGACCCAAGAAGGCACAAGGACTGGAATCTGAATTCAGTCTGAAAGTAGGGGGAAATAGTCACTAAAATCACTGAGCTCTTCCAGACAGAAGGCACAGGGCCTTCTCTACAGGGACCATTAAATAAGGGTCACGTTCTTACCAGGATTCTTGTTTGTCTCACCTTTTCACAGCACTGGCTCACAGTGCTAACCACCTGCAGAGAGGTTTTATAGCCAAAAATGTCTGCTGCTGCTGCTACTGCACTGAACTGAAAAAAAAAAACCCAAACCAACAACAAAAAAAACCCAACCTGAACAGCAGGAGATGTTCTCCTTCAGACAAAACCTTTGTTTTGCAGTTGGTGGACTGAATTCTACTGGGAAATGAACACAGAGGCCTGAGGAATAAAAATAGTAAAAGTCAGTGACACGGGAAATTGCTGATGGGTATGTAGCAGGACTCCAAGGGCAAGGCTAAGTCTCAGCCATATCTGTGTTAAAAGTGTTTTGGCTCTTTTTTTAGGATCAGGTGTTTCGATACTTGCAGCCATTAGGATGCATTTCTAATCATTCTCATAGGCCAGGAACAAGCCCCATTAAGAGAAGAGCTTAAAACACAGGTTTCTATCACTCTGAAGAGTCTGTGAAAGAGAAGACAGACTCCTTGTGCAGACCTGAAAAGAAAATAGCTCTTGCAAGGACTTGGAGGACACAGGTCCCAAGGAACACTCAGTAGCTGGCTATCATCAGAAGCCAGAGAGCATTTAAAGGATTGCTGTAACTCCTGGAAACCCCTGAAACAAAGAAAGATGAAAAGACTTTTCCCAGACTTTAACGCCAGGGCTGTGGTTGATCTTTGTTGGCCAAAGAACATATTGTCAAGATGGTTCTTCTCTCCCAGGGAACAAAAGCACTACTTTTGGCTGGAGAGCTGTCGAGACACCCGACAGAAGGGAGGAATCGCCACAGGTTGGGAGGAGGAAGGGCGAGGAGGAGCTGCAGATGGCCGGGGTTTCAGACGCAGCTATTTGTATAAACAAGGCTTCTGGAGGGCAGGTCTTTATTTTGGAGCTGAGCTCATGCAATTTGTGGCTACAGGAGAGTGAGAGAGAAATGAAAGCTGACTGAACCACAGCTACAGAGCTTTTTCAGTTCTCAATAATTAGTTTAAATCTACTTCCACTTGATCAGAGCACGTATGGTCACCATCTAAAGAGTTTAAGGCTGTCCAAGTGCATTTTTAAGAGAAAGGAAAACATGATGTTGTTTGCTTCCCAAGCTCTTTAAAAATGAAGCTACCATTGCATGTAAGAGAGAGCAGAGCTGTGTGAAAAGAAAAGAGCAAAGGAAGAGTCCTGACAAATGAATTATGTGAGGAAAAGCAGTTGTTAATACGAAGGCTCCTGGTTAAGAGCAAAGAGCATGCTGCTGCAATGTATCAGAAACCACAGCAGGAAATATCACCGTCATCTTTTCGGTCTTTTTCAATGTTAAAGGAACGTAATTTGGGAAGACAGGGGAGAGAGCTTTTTACTCTGCATCTTTATTTTGTGTCAATGTTACCTGTGGCACTACAGAGAGGACCAACAAATTCTAGCTCTGCATTTAAACCCAATCTTTCATCCACCAGTCATTCACAGGTATATCAAGAGCAGTATAGGAAGCTTCACATATTAAATTCTCTGAAGTAAACATGGTGAAGGCTGAAGTGAATGTTTGGATGTTCAGCTACTCTGGCAGGTATAAGCAGCCTACATTAATTTTCTTTTTTTTTAGCTTTCAGATCATTATATCTCTTTTTCTGTTCTCAATATTAAGGCAACAAAAAATTGGCTGTAGTCATGTGCTGGGAATATCTCTGTAGTCACCAAACTGGCAGTCCTCCCGGCAAATCTTTAGTCTAACTAAACATCATGAATGAAGAGGCTATTGGAGTACAAAGTAGGAACATAATCTCTGAGGTTTTAACCAAGGCATTAGAAAGACCTAATAATAGCAGGGATTTGCAGAGATGCTAAGACAAAGCAGAAGCCATCTTGAGAATGCCTTCAAGAAAAGCTTTGCCTGTCACCAGTCACTTGGCGACATGAAAGAGAAGCTTGGATTGAGAATCACACAGAAAAATGAAGGTGGCATAATAATTATTGTTATAGTTTTATGAACCTGACATCCTGCTTGCCAGCACATCTTGAGTGACCCCATCAGATATCTCTGCAAGGCAAAAATGACTCTTTTAATATTTAAGCCCAAGTTCAAATATTTCGGTAAGGCAAATTTTACCAGAGAATGACAGAGAAGAAGATGATGTTGAAGAGCAAAAGAATAAAATGTCTTTTCTCAGTGGAATACTTCTCCACATCATTGCCTTGATTGTACTCCAGCGCTCTCCTGTATGCTTGAACTTGAGCTCTTCTCTGCTCTACCACCAGAGTGAGTGTCCCTCAATGGCAAATAACGCCCATTTGCAGTGCTGCTGGACTGTTTTCTTCTAACAATAAATGTTGCAAAAATATACAGACCATGTTCCCCGAAGGCATTAGGAAAATCAACGGGCAATTTTGTTTCAAAGCCTGCTTTCCAGCCTGCAAATAATGAATAACAAGGGAATCTGGTATCAATAGTTTGGAAGTTTTATTACTATTGCCAAGTTTCCTATTATTGTTGTTGTTTTCCAAAGTCATATGGTTTACCTAATGTAGTGAGAAGCAGATGGTTTATTGCTTATAAGTGGTTATATGATTCTTGCAGAGGAAGTATATTAAACACTTTTTCTGTTTTTATCAAATAAATATTTTCCATTTATTTCCTAGAAGAAGGGGAAAGGCAAAAATAAACTATATTGTATACAAATGAATATGAATATATTGATAGGAAATGAAACATATATTAGTAACAAATATTCTAATATTTTGTTTTCTTAAAAGAAGCTAAAGTTAACAACCACTCAAATTTTAAAGTTCATACATAGAGAGACTTTAGACCCAAAAATAGGAGTTATGAAAATGCAGTCTGATCTAAATAATACCTATGTAGTAAAGGCCATTGACCATATGCAATAATTTTGGCATCACCCTGTCAATTTCTGTTAAGCTGGAACATATTTTGGGAAGAGATTCTCCAGTTTTGACTTCAGAAATTCTCATGTCGACCCTGTGACTTTTGGTACTACAAGCCCTATGTTTTGGAAAACTTTAGAGAGTGAATCCGTTCTGACCTTAGAATTGTGGAAAACAGTGGTGGGAGGAACCCTGAGAGGTCCCCAAGTTCTTCTTCCTACTGCAAGGTACATGGAGCCTGCCTTTGGAGACTCAGCATTAGCTAACTCAGAAGAGGATCTCCATTGCCTTCGCCAATGTAATGCTTCAGGCACATGAAGCTGGCAACAAAGCTGGCTTCGATCCATCAGGAGTCCTTCAGGAAGTTACAAACACCTTACAATCTATCTTCTCTTTTGAAATTAAATAACTGATACTCACACTTGATAAAAGGTCTCCATTCACAAACATTGATTCTGTGCAAGCAGCAAGGACAACTTCATAAACCAACATGAACCTACGTTATGCAAATTCCGTATTGCTCTATCCCTTCCCTCCTTGCATGCCCACTACACCATGCCCACTACTGCGCATTGAGGGGCAGCACAGTACCAGATCCCTGAAGTGCAGGTCCTAAGGCTTTACCATGTAATTCAGGCATCACGATGTCAGCTTTAGTAAGCATCTGTACTGGACAGATCTTAACCAGCTCTGCTGCTGCTCTCTGCATCGTCTACCCCGTGTCTGCCTAATGCAATTGGATCCCCTCTGAAGGTAACAGGTTGCATGTGAGACTCAAATAGACTTGCTGCAAGATACTCCTGTTCTGTAACTTCGTTACACTATCCTGTCAATTCTGAATTTAGCAAAACTTTGTAGTTATTTCCTGAGGAATTCTGTGCAGAAGAATTACAAGAAAGGATCTTTTGTACTTGTTCCCCTTTTATGAAACACGATGGCAAGCTGAAGAGATTAATTATGCAGGCTGAAGAGAGAAATTATGCAGCTGAGGTACCTGTACAACTAATCGTCTTTGTTTTCCAGCAGCTGAAAGTTAAGACTTACCTAAATATCTGTATCCTCATGAAGTTTACTCTTCTGCAGGGAGGAACAAGTGTCTAGTTCCAGTGGTACAAGTCTCTGTATAAAAGCATCTTCCTTGGCTCGGTTGAAGCATATTTGACAAATGCACTTCTTCAAGGTACCTTCTTTTTGTGTCTATGCTTTGAAGATCGTCACAGTGACTCACAGGTTTGAGAGTGCCCACTTACAGGAGCTGTTTAGAAGACTGTAAACATGTTGACAATATTATCAAGCAGACTAAAAATAAAACAGAAGATCCTGTTTCCTTTAATATGAAAACATTTCAGTATTCTCTGCTCAGAAAACCATTTGCAATCTTTGTTAAAGCAACAGCTAGTTCATCTTCCATGGGAAAAATTTATTCCTGCTGTAACTTCACAGTGTCTTCACCAAGGTCAATATATTTACATTAGCGAAGAACTATATTCCTTATGTTAATTATTTTTGTATGGTTTTAGATACCTTTGTCATAAACACACTCAGAGTATGTTGAAAACACTGGCTATGGCTGCAAAAAAGTGATCTTTTTTTTTTTTTTTCCCCAGAAATGTATAATCTAGAGAATCCATCTTACATAAACCACTACTGATGTCAAGGCATTGTTACATACCTAAAGGGCAATTTCTGAAAAAAATAAATGATGATAAAAGTGATGGCAAGATAGGATGAAATTTGTGCTGCCTCTGTCCATACTGTACCTGTTTTGTGGCTAAATAGAGGACTTCAATCTCAAGAGATGTCAGAGCAGGAGCTTTCATGAACACTAAAATATATTAAGAAAAAAGCACCACACAAAAACATCTCAGAAATGTCAAGACATATTTTTAGCAAGTGATTATAAAATAATTCTCCTGTAGTGCTGAAAAACTGAGTTTCTTGCATTTTTGCAATGCTACTCATTATTTCCAAACCATTTTAAGGGTGTTTTCATACCCAATTAATGTAAGATATCATTTGTTATCACTAACACACATTAATAAAACAGTTATATCACCTAATGGAGCATGAAAAATACAAATTTCTAATGAAGCTCCATGTAAAAGTTGGAATACCAATACGATACTTCTGACTGAATATCAGAGCCCGCAGCGGGTTCCTATAAAAATACTAGGAGACGTTATAACAGCAAGCATTTGCAGTAAATATTAATTGCTTGCTTCCTACTTTATAAGGCAAAAAGATTTCTTGCTTTCAAATTCGAAAATTTTCGGCAACTGCCCGTCGCTGAGAAGCAGCGCCGGTGAAGCCCCGCCGGAGCGCCCGCAGCCCTCGTTCGGGCTCCGCCGGGGCAGGAAAATCGCGCAGGCGGGGGACGGGGCCGCCCGCAGCCCCNTGCCGCCCCGGGGCCGAAACGCCTCCCAGCGCCGGCGGGGGCCGCCGCGGGAGGGCACGCAGCCTATGCTGACTTAGTGTACCTGGCCGTGTTTTTAAGCCGGGGGGTGTTCCTCGTGAAGGAAGCTTTATTGCTCTCACACAGATGCACCGAAGGCAGGTTTCTTGCCCTCCATCTTCGAAACACGAGAGTCTCGTAAGGGTTTCGACGCGAAGAAGAGGTTGTGTAAAAGTAGCATCAGGAAGAAGCCAGCTCAGAACTGAGCAAAACTAATAATTTAGCTATGTTCTGTTTTGCTTTGCTTTGGTTTTAAAAAAAAAGTGCTTTTCAGCAGAAAGTAGCTGTGTAATACGTGAATGTTACATGATAAAAAACTTCACTGATAACCAAGAGGTCACCAGTCATTTCTGTAGAGATTTTGCTGTGTATTTCCATTAGTAATATAAATTATAAATGTCCTAAGCTATAACATTACATACCACTTTTTCAGGGCATTCATGACCTATTTAACCTGAAACTGCACGTTTATGTTTTCCATAATAGCTATCAGATACTATGTCAAGGTTTTCTTAAGCTTGCTTGCTTATAAAGGACTTATTTCACAACATACAGGTTATTCCTTCATCAATATAATTGTTACAAAATGAAAAATGTAAGAAATATAAATGGTTGCTCTCTGTGTTATGCCAACTACACTACTATGTTTGAGCATAATCACTAATTGGAAAGTTATCACCGGCCATGAAACACACAAGAACATTTAACTGCCTCCCACGGTGACCATGAAAAGACAGAGAATGATGGTTTAATTAGTAATCCCAGAGATACCAGGCAATGCTCAGAAGCTAAAGAACTACCAGCACTACCGTGGTGAAGAAGGAGCAACTTGAAACCTTTCAGCCAGTCCGCCCGGTCTTAGGCCTTTGCTGACAGAGACGACAGCAGCGACTGTGACCTGAAACAACCAGATTAGGTTATGCAGGCCTTTGACAACAACTGTGTGCCATGCAGTGAAAGGTCTGTTTCCTTTCTCAGTTTCAAATGCTTTATTTTGCTCCAATGCCTATGCAGACTTCAGTCAGAAAGTATTTCTCATTTACATGACCTAGATAGAATAATAGTGAGAAAGATGTTCCTTGATCTTTTTTTCTGTTGGTTTGCTGTACTCAGCCTGGAAGAAAAACGTAATCATGGGAATGCATTGTTTCTTTTATGTCGGTATTAGGAAGCAATACAAGAGAGATTGGGGCATAGATCCAGGCAGAAGCCTTGCAATAAATGGACAGAAAAACACATGGAATAACTTTAGGGATTACAGAGTTTTGCTTACATTTTTAAAAGTTTCTTGTTTAGTGACTTTTCAAACTTGATTTTACTATAGTGACCCACAGCTGACAATAACTGTAAACTAGCCAATTTAACTCTAGCACTATTATGTTGAGAACCACATCAATAGTAAGGATGATAGCTCAATGCAACGGGTGTGTTATTCCATGATTACTCATTTCAGAGTCATTACCTCAGCTGGCATACTGGACGACCTATATTAAAAAGTGCTACACACTGACTTGAACCGTGCTTACTGAAATAGCCTGAACACATCTTGACTCCATTTGGCCTTAACTATTGCTCAGTTGTATTCACTACTGAGATTTGTGGTTGGTCACAGGTTCCTTTTCTGATCTAGACAAGACCTTCCTATCTTCCTGTGCCATTCTCTTATGGCAGTGGGTGAGAAATAAATCTTTCTTGAAATAAAAAAAAAAAAAAAAAAAGCAAAGGAAATACCCAGGCACAATCTTCCATGCACTGTCACGATGGACATGTCTATGAAATAAGTTGGGGGAGCCTTTTTCTGGGTTTAGAATGATTACTGACAAGCTATAGCTATGCTCACTGATCTATGCAGCAGATAATGAAGCTGAATGTATGAATAAATCATCTGCTGAGGAAGGAGAGAAACAAAGTTACTATTTTTAACAACTTTAAATATTTCATTCCAATAAGCAGTACAAAAAGTAGATGGTTGCCCAAAAGTTTGTAGAATCCCAATATACACAGAAACTGTGACTAGTAAGAAGAAGGAAAAACACAGGAGATGGACGAGCAACATGGTGGCGAATAACAGTATGAGTAATGAAAATGCAAACCATCTCTGTGGTGGGGGACCTCAGTAACAGGACATGGAAAAGTTAAAAAAAATCTCATTCTGAAGATGAAAGTACTGATTCTAAAATAATACGTCTGGGGCCTCTTTTGTCATCCAAGCACAATTAAAATGAATGGAAGTATGCCCAGTGACACTGATGAGCTTTGAATTCAGGCTCCATCCTCTTGCAAAACTATGTCAAAATATACAAAAAATGTCTGCCCAGTCAAGCATGGGTAGGAAATGTGAGACAAAAGGACATTGACAGAGTGTCTGTCAAATTCTAGGAATTAGGGAAATAGTCCAAGCAATCATGAATGAAGATATTTTCCTGTAATTATGCCCAAATACTGAATTCATACACAAAATAGTTTATCTCAAATTCTTCCATGTTTTCATTAAACTCAAAAGAATTCAAGAGAGGTGATAATTTTGTAAAAATAATTTTAAGAATAGCCCTAAAACAAACAGCTTGCACAGTTTCCAATAGCTAACAAATATTTATTCTGCATATCTCAGTTCTAGTCCAGTATTACCTAGAAAGAGAAGTATTGCCTGTTTGAAATCTTTGTCATTACTACGTCCATTATAAACAGCTATTTAGACAGAACTAAAGCTACCGAAAGTGGTCTCCCAAAACTCAGAGGAAGCTGACATGCTCTTCAGCTGGAAACAGCAAACAGCCTTCTTGAAGGAGAATTGATGTGAATCCTTTCGAATAGGAGATCTGTGCTCTGAGCACTCAAAATACATCATAGAATACTAATCACACTACTTTCCAAAGCAAAAGAAAAATAAAAAAGGATAAAGTGCATCACTGAACTGAGAATGGTACAGCTCTTTGGAGACACTTCAGGGGGAAAAAAAGGATGCCTGTCTGCATCCTTGTCCATATAGACTTAAAGAAGATCCCTGAAACACCACAGCACAAATATTCCATTTGTCTTTTATGTTCCCTCATATGAGAAAGAGAGGACAGATCTCAACCCAGGTAAATTAACAGTCCTAGTGGAGTGAGGGAGACATGGTATAAATATCATTTTCTTATTCTAATATGCTGGTGGAACTTGCAACAGTGCAGGAAGAAAAGGCACGGATGAAATATTACTGGAAGGAAAGGTGGAACTGCTTTGTTCTGTCTTTTTTCTGGAGTCTGAGTTTTCACCCCTAAGATAAAATAGTGAGGCTGCATATCTCAGACAATGGATTGAACAGAAAGCACGCACCTCCTCAACCACATGATGCAGAACACACGCTGCATGAGGTGCAAAGAATCACAAAAGGGTCCAGAAAGTGCTGTTTGGCACATCTCATTAAAATGCTTCACCTTCATCTTTTGAAAGGGTAGTAAACTTCAGTATTAGGAATATTTAAAACATTTTTATCCCTAACAAAAGGGAGACATTGTCTAATAGTCCCAGTGCTTTGAATCGAAATACTTGCTACACTTGTCAGTGTTAAGAGTGCTGTAGCAGTAAAAATTGACTCCAACCTTCTATGCTATCATTTTTCAGTACAAAATGAGAAGCTCATAGGAGGAAATATACTGACTGTGAATGTGGCCAAAAGAAAAGAGAGTTTTATTCCAATAGTTTCATCTTATGTGAGACTTTTTATCCTGTGTTTGACATTCTGAATTACATGATTATATAGGATAAGACTCCAGCAACATTTTGCATTGTAAAGATGGAGATACTCAGCATTTTGCCAGATGCCAAGCGATATTCTTATATTTCTATCTTCTCTTTAAATTGAGTGACAGTCAGCATATTCACAATGAAGCCAAGACAATCTGCTATCAAGTTACAGTAGTGATATTTTCCCCGATGAAGATCCCAGAGCTTGTTGGAATAAAGCTCCTTAAAACTCAGTGCCTGGAATAGCTCCAGCTCGAATTGCTCTCTGTGTAATATAATTTTATATTTGTGCCAGTCTAATAAGTAGATCACTGGGTAGAGGCTTTTGTAAGTAAGTCTATACGTACTGCACCATTTCCTGGTTCAGTGTGCTCCAGTGTGTTGCAGGCTGAGTGCAGTGGGGGAGGTGCCAGAGCTGATCAAGCAGTGTAATTTTATACATTACTGAATCAGTGCAGGAGGAACCTGGGGGGACAAAGCATCATCTCGTCTTTGGACTGCACTGTAAAATCCTACAGCTCTCTTATCCCAGCCATGCTCTGATACATTTTTTCTCTCCTTTTTCTGATTTTGGTGTGAATGATAAAGTGATCTGATGATGGCTCTCGTTATGGAACCTATTAGCAAGTGGACGCCCAAGCAAGTAGTGGATTGGATGAAAGGTATGATCATTTATTGCCATGTATTGTCTGTACTGTGGATACTTGCAATTTACGTATCTGCTCCTGTATTCTTTGTTTTGGGAAGAGTTTATTCAGTTTTAATAACCCATATGCTGCTTTGCACAGTAGTTTTTAGAGACACGACGGAAGAGCGAGGCTGTTTAAGCTGTACAGCATGTTGCCGGAATTTCTGCCGAGAACTGAGCAGGGATCTAATGCATTTGTTGGTAAATGCAGACATCAAGTGTTTGTGTCTCATGACTCCATTATGCATCGCACAGTGTAACGTTATTATGTTTGGTTGCTTTAAATTTGCCCTGATTAGGTCTGTTTTGCTCAAATCAGGTGATCTGATGCAGTGGCTGTGCAGCACTTGTGTGTAGTTTAGGGTAATACAAGGAGCATAAAGTGCTGGTGACCGGACCGAGGAATTCTGATCCTTTGGTGACATGTCCTGATTTGTTCAGGCTTCCCGGCTTCTCTGGCTCGTACCGCCGCTGTGCCTAGCGCACCCGCGTCCCCGGCAGTCCCTGGTACCGTGGACAGTGCAGCCTGCGCCGTATGTGGGGCGCGCGAGGGGGGACGCGCGGGGCTGAGCACAGCCTCGCTGGGGAAACTCTTCCAGATAACTTGACAGGAATGACGATTTCCCTGCATGTTTGCAGTTTCACAACACTGCCATAAGCTGTGACATGTTTTGCTTTATAATGCTCAGCTGTGCTACACACAGCTTGGTTTGGATGGGAGGGTGAAGAATTGTTCACAATGATAAGTGTTTTAAATTGCTCCTGAGTGGGGAAAAATGTATTTACACAGTATAATGCATTACTGTTATATACTGCTTCTGATGAGCTGTCTTAGAGACAAACGGTTTCTACTGTAAAGGATCTCCATTATATAAGGAAAAGAGGTGCAAATTTTATTTGCATGTTACTCACAGAAATAATTTCTGTAATGTGATTACTGAACTTACTGGAGGGATGAATTGGATGCCCACTATAATGTCCTTCAAGCTTTCAGTGTGTTATCATTAATAAGGGAATGGCTTAGATTTCATTTTGCTGAGATACATCTCCATACTTAACTGAAATTGGGCTGCTGAGGTGCTCATCAAAAACATTACAATTACGAGCAAACTATTCTTTTACAAGCATACAGTATCGTGAAATGAATGGTATCGAAGGGAATGCATGTAGTTTGTATCTCGGGTGTTTGTCAGCTCAGGTTCATTGCGAGGTCTCGAGCAGGTCATCAGGATGGATCCCAAAGCCATGAGATGTCGGACTGGTTCCTATACTACAATGTCATTACTTGAAATCAATACCTAATGTATGTGCAGACGAGAGTTTTCTGATCTACACCTTTATTTTCAGTATGTAAAAGATTTAAAAAGTAGACAGATCATTACGCTATTTTCACTGATGAGTTAAATTATAATGTAAATTAAATGTCAAAGTGTGTATAATACTTGTTGCTAAATTTAAAAATAGTCCCTGCTACTTGTTTATCCTTTTTGATGTAAACTAATTTCATCTTGGGTAAAACTAGCCATAGTGTGTGTAGTACACACCACAGGAAGCAAGAAGATCGTACAAAATATACTGAGTTGTCTGACAGTTAAATTTCTATAAAAAGACCGCATACTGCATCCACAAGGAAGTCTGGAGTAGACAAGATTGTCAGTTTTGTGCCTCTGGGCTTAAGCATAAATACAACGCAATGAACACTGAAGTATTCACTAGATAGGTATTTTCCTTGGTAACATGAGTACTACAAATCCACAAACAGTAAAGTTGCACATATATACATTTTCACCGTGCCACTGTCACAAGCCTCTGTTTTATCCCAACATATACTTTTAAAATCATACTTCAATTATAGGCAAAGAAAAGACCTAACAAACACAAATGGAAGCGTGCCAAAATTAGTTTAAAACTACTTGGAAATCCCTAACTTTACAAAAATTGCCCAGTTGTGGCCACTGTCCCCCTGTAATTTATGTATATGCTGTATGTTAGCTCCATTAGCTATAGTCTTTCTTCTAAACAGCTCCGAATGCATTACAGAGGTCGAAGTCCTGCCCAGGTAGTAATACTCAAGTGATGATGTAGCTTTTATGTATGTCATCTACACTGAAAGGCACACTGCTTTAGCAGGATTAAAAGGTATAGTGAAGACATTTTAGAGAAATGCCACACTATAAATGTGGAATATTATCTTTACTATAGAAAGCAACATGTTGATAAAAGTTGTATCTAATATTGCAAGTGTAAAATACCTTTTCGGTCCTTAGAAATATGTAGTAAATTAGCATTATAGGTAAAGGTTGCAAATTACAGCATATTTCATAGGGAAATAATGTCTTTTTTTTTTTTATGTGCATTTATCATAATTATTTAAGCTACTGTAACTTACTTTCAAAAACTGTTAGTACAGTACATGGTTTGAAATTAACCAGTAGTGAGTACTAGCAGCATTTAATAATTGAAGAGAAGCTGGGAGAAAGACACAAAAATGATGTTAATAGCTTGAGACCTGGCTACCCAGAATGCCTCCTGATTACAGTGCGCTATTATCAGAAGCGGCTGTAGCCTAAGCTCCAACCGAGAGGAGACACCCTTCTGTTCTTTTCCTTAAGGAAATGTTACTTGCCAAAAAAGTAAAACTTACTAGGCTCTAAGAAACATTATTATGACAAGTTGGCATCTTGTATTTATCCACAGTTCCTATCTCGGGAATGCATTCATCTGGAATTCAGCTCGGGCACCGCCTCTGATGTTGTGGACAACCTGAAAAGGCCATGCAAGTCTTTAGAAATTGATTCTTGAGGCTTACAGAGGATCTGGAAATTAAGGCTTGGGATACCTCTGTATTAAAGAAATTGTCTTTAGAGTGTACAAAAATATTTTGTAAAGATTAGCAAATACACAGCAGAAGGCACTGTGATTAAAAAGGAAGTTTTCAAAGGAGTAGGCAACATGAACTGTGAAGTTACTTTTAACAAAAGTTTTCAGTCACTATTCCTTTTTTTCCCAAAATTTTCTAAAATTTTAAATTTATTTAAACATTTTTCACTTCAGAAAATGAGCCAGTATTTCTCCTGGTACATATCCATTTTCTTACGTAACTCAAATGTTTTCCTGAGTATATGTACTATGGACTCAAGAAGTTAATTGAAGAGAAAGAACTTTACATTGCCTTGCTCAAGTTCCACTTTGGCACAGTTGGGAAAACAAGTATTATCTGTAAAGCTTGCAAGCGTATTAATAATCACAATAATTTTCAGGCTGGTTCTGTTTTTCCTCTGATTAACATGTGAATGTGATTAAATGACAAAATGCACATCAATATTTACATCTGTCACGCTTTGACCTGGAGACTTTGAATGCTTGCTGGCCTACGAAGCCCCGCGCTTACTATGAAACTCAAAGACCCTTTGCAGTTGCCAGTGAGCGCTCCCAAACCAAAGGCCATCTATTTTAATACGTATGCATGCACTATGGAAGGTAATCCTGTACAGAATTTGGGGGTTTTAGAGGGGGAGAGGGGAAGCGCTACTTTACACCTGGCTCTCTTTTGCACTTACAACTAATGAGCACATGACAGTTTGTGCTTTCATTGTAAGTAGAATCTAAATGGCTTTCTCTGTACTTTCACAAATAGCAGCATTTAAGATTTTGTACTTCCCAAATGAAGCAGTTTACAAGTAGGTCATTTAAAACATGAACTCTGTTACAGTGAAGTGACACCTGTGTACAAATAAATACTAACATTTCAAAACAATCCAATGAAACAAAATGAAATACAATGCAATGAAATACAGCTGTGACTTTCAGAGAATGGAATGTTATTAAACATGTAAAAATTAAATAGGAAGCCCGTTATTTCTCAAGTACCTGTAAGTAATAATTCCACATGGAGTCCATTATTCAAAGTCTTGGGAATTGACAGTAATGTTTGTCTGCCCAAACAGCCTGCAGTGGAGGTTTCTCTTGTAATGCTTTAGATACTCATTTCACAACTGCAACCAATTTTTTCCCCTTAAATCTAGAATTTCTCCACTCTCAACAGGAGATGCAGACATGAAAAAAAAAAACTAATTCAGTTGGTAAACTGATTAACTGTGCTGCACTGATCCTGTGCGGAATAATTATATGTTTAGCTGAAGGGTTTTCCTTAGCATGTAATTCCCTGATTTCAAGCTGGCTCGTAAAAGAGAAAGGAAGGGAGCGGGGGGGAGCCAAGAGCAGGGAAGCTGATGACGTGAGAGGACTTGTTAGCATTCACATCACGCAGCGCTCCGGCAAACCCCTTCTCAGTCTCCTTTTGCTTTTCATTAGATCGCTACCTATTCTGTAGCAGTATGTCATGAACAGGGAGTCCTCTATTTACAGAGTGTAATATATAAAATCTTGGAGTGTACTGGAGGCACAGCTAAATATTATGATCTACTGCAAAGGCAGCCTTACAGGAACTGAGCTGGATGATACTTAGCTTCCTTGATCCCCCTTTATGACCTTAGAATCCCGTAATGCAAGAACTTGACTTCACAAGATACAATTTGAAACTTGAGTAGATAGCCCAGGTCATACCTTATTTAGAAAAATGTAGGTTTGATAGCATCCTTTCAGTTCTATCTATAGACAAATAGGCTTGTAAGAGAACTGAGAGCCACAGAGATGTCCTCAGAATTAGCACTGAATTTTCAAGCAGTTCTAAAACAAAGGTTTCATCATTTTCCTTCTATTCTCACCAATTTCAAAACTGAAACAAACAGCTTACTCTTGAGGCTCCCCCTTGGATTACCGTGTTCCACTAGCACCACATTTCCAGTTATCGCTAGAAAGTCATTGAATCAGAGTTGTCTGCAATTCTTCTCTGATTCTTCTTCAGTTTCAAACTTTAATACTTCTTAGTAATAAATTTTGGCAACAACCACTCTGTTGAATGTTGGGTTCTAGCCAATGAAAAACTATGATATCTTAATATAATATTAAGCAGGAAAAGTTGGTGCTAACAAATACCTGACTTACGAGTTCAGCTCCAGGATTCTCAATCAGAAGCCCAAAAACCCCAACTCTTCCTATAGCGATGAGGGAGTGGCACAGAAACGAAGAGAAAGAAAGAGAAGAGCTAGGCTGGATAGCTGGAAGAACAGCCCTAGGGAGTCAGGATTTCTGTTCCTGCTGCCGCCCTCCTTCCAGCAGCAGCTACTGCACCACACAGTTTGGCCCCTCCCTAAGCAAGGGGAGCACCAACAACGTGGATTTCCAGAGCTTTGCCGTGGGCGTTGTCAGTAGTGGGGACCTACCTGCCTGTAGTTTGCAGCTGTTTGCTGCCAAAGGCACTGGCTATTTTCCCTCTACTCAGTCTTAATCCTTGCTCATCAGTGATCTTTGTAGCTAAAATCTCAGGTCTCTGAGAACAGTTATATTTCTGAATGATCTTTATATTAATCATAACTGCTTTCTCTTTTTTAACAATTCCCTCACAGAATGTTAACTATAGATGTGTTCTCACATACATGTATGGATCTATATGAACAGCAAGTATGAGAATGAACTTGGTCTCCCAGCTTTGGATTGTGTTTGCTGCCAAAGTGTAATACCAAGAGAGGGGAAATATCCATTAGACCATACTGGTATCTGTCGTACCTGATTTATCCCATCATACATTTAGTTTTTACTATTAACCTGAGTCAATTACCTAATCAAAAATTGAAATAGAACAGGAGTAGAAAATGAGAAGGAACTTCAAAGAAGCTGGGATAAGGTCTGGAGTTTACAACACAGACCCAAACTGGTAGTCAACAGCTACAGAGTCAGTGAGTACAATGTAAAAACAATGCTTTTACCTGTGTAGAAAAGACAACTACATGCTAAACTATTGGATCTAAAAGGACCAGCAGAGCACACCTCTAAGTTGACTACTTTGCAATATGAGTGATTAAGATTAGATTTCAAGAAACAGCTTCCTAATATTAGCTACAGTTAAGTGTTGGAATAAGAAACCTGGGCAGGTTTGGACATTTCCTTTGTAGGAAGTTTTGAACGCAGCCAAGAACTGCTGAGACAAACATCCCTCTGCATCAGTCCATGTACTCAGCCTGTGCTCAGGAGAATGGCCTAATGCCTTCTGAAGACTTCTGCCAGGCCAGACAAGAGCTTGTAACGGTTTCTTGCACATGTATGACTCTCATCTTTGATACGTGTGAAATCGTCTCAAAGAGATTATAGCTCTAGCTTCCTTCTGGATATTTCATGGTCTGTACTTTCCAGAACACCTGTGTGAGAAGAATATCCTAACTGCAAATATAGGTAGGTGCCTGGGATGAATCTCCATTTCAAATATTCTGAGAAGTAATGTCAATGGGAAGATTGGATTGGGGGGGGTTGCACCTTGATTAGGAGAGAATATGAAAAAATCGGACACCAACTGCCATCTAAAAGTTCAGGATCTCAGCTCACTGTCTCTTGGAAAGGAAGTCTTGCCAGGTAAGTTGCTCTGTCATGATGAACAAAGATGATATGAGAATACATTGGTGTTTTCTTTAATTTTTTTCCTTTAATTATTTATTTCTCTTTAATTTTTAAATTTCTCTTTCATTGCCTTGATTTTCTTTAAATTCTTTTTTAATTCTCATTTGCTTCTAAAACATTTGCATATCACTAAGTATTTACAAAAGTCACTGGCAAAAAGACCTGGCAAGCATGTCATGGTTCTATTATCATGTACCGTATATGTGGAATCTGAAAAGAGATGCTTTTAATATTGACTATACATTGTAGGCAATCAATGTATATGTATGATGTGTACACATAACAGGAAAAATATTTAACTCTAGTGAAAGCCTAGCAAAACCAAGCGAGAAACTTCAGAGAGTATTCAAAACCAAACCCAATACTCTGTGCAAAATGTTTAAAGTTCAAAACTGTTAATGTTGTATTTTATAAGAAGCTAAAGGCATAGTCTCCTGAGAGCAGCAGACATTGTATTACTCAGAGTTTTTGTATCAGAAGAAATATATATCCATTCCACTTCTACTAACACTGGAACCAAAAGCTCCATTCTTTTCAACCTGAGAGGTTAAGATATCATAGACAGCTCAGAAGATTGTCAAGATAACCAAGACCCAGTACCCCCAAGGCTTTAACTACATCCCTTTAACTCAGCCTGTGTAGTGCTGGTAGCCAGTACAGACAATGGAACATGTTGCTGAGTCCATCACTCCATTTTCTGCCTTCCCAGGAACCATGCAGCCATATTTAGTGTCACGACAAGCTGAACAGGGTATTGTAAGAAGGCCTTCATATCTCAAGTCCATGTCCATGTAATATTCAATAGAATATTACATCATATCATATATATATATACACCATATATATCCGCATATCCTATATAGTCCATGCAATATTTTATAGAAATTACTTGGCTGAGGTATTTCTGCATCACTATCACTATCACCTCATTTTTACTAGGACTTTTGAGGATGAATTAGAATCTAGTCTATATATCTTCCAAGAACTGACTGTGGATTATAACTACCCCCATAAAAGATTTCAGCAACACTAGCAATTTAACAGTCTGTATTTATTATCTGGAGATTGAGGGATATATTCCAAATTTTCCCCATCTGTAAAACATATACATTCAGACTGTTTTAAATAAACATAATTCTGTTCTGCTTGCAGAGAAAAGTCTGAGCGGAATGAATGTCTTGCCAGTCACATTTATCACGTGTAACTAATCTTCCAGGTCATTATGTAAAGAGATTTATTTTATTGTCTTGAACCTTAATACAGGCAGCCAGACATGATTGTCATACATTGCTGTATCTGGTAACCAGTTCTTAAGACACATTATGCAAAATTCCCACCTTTCTTCAAATTCTGACCACTACAGGCAGAACAGATTGGCAATGCAAATTCAGAAGAGAACAACCTTCTCCAGATCTCCACTATTTCATGATGTATTTTATTAGGAAGCAAAATTCTGAATAAATTGGATCCTGTGGATGACACTTTCAGATCATATTAAATGAGGCACTGTACATCAAGAAACTGCAAAGGTATTGGATGCTGCTTGAGCAATAATATTTCAATAAACTTTATATTTCATATATGACATTTATATTATATATAA
>VXAL01004036.1:79424-125623 GCA_013399475.1 Chauna torquata | reverse complement strand
AAAAAAAAAAAAAGGAAAGTACTTTGAAGAACTTATCCTTTTAATGTCATTCTTTCTGAGAACAGCTGTCCCACCATGCTGACAGAAACGGAGATTGTTGTTCTGCTGGTGAAATTAGTGACATTGATGATACTAAATGAAGCATTGTACCACAGAATAATAGTTTATAGTATGGACTATTGCTGAACAATGATGTACGTTCATTGCCTCTCTCCAGCTTAATTTTGTAGATATCTTCTAAATGCTACTTCTGCAGTTCACTTTTCCTAATAAATCTGAAACTTTCCAGTGGTACCCTGATGCTATGTAGTGATGACAGGAGTTGGAAAGACGGAGCTTAGTGAGTTATCATTATAGGATTCAGAGCGAGGAAAAAATTGTAAGGTTGTTTTTGTGAAGAGCTCTAGTGATGATTCAAAATTAAATTATTCCTGATTAACTAATACTCAAATGGCTCCCAACAAGTATCCTTGTTGACCTTCTATAGCGATGCACTCAGAAAAATTCAAGGCCAATGCAAATTTGGTTTTGCCTACTCAAATTCTCCACCAGCTGTTCTCCAGTAAGCATGAATTATAGAAAGACTGTGCTACGTTTTAGTTATAGCGCAGGTGATGTTTAAGATAAAAATTTAGCAGATGATAATTTTACAAAATACACTCAGCTTGCTCTGTTCCCTACAAACATGTCCACCTTTTTCATTCTAAGCATCATGCAAAGACTAGAACAGTTCTACAGATTTTAGGAGGCAGTAATTGTGTCTTCTGTAACTGTACTGAAACTACTACAACTATAGAAAGGATTAATTTGACACATCTGTTTTTTAACTTATATGGAAAACTACCTGTTTGATTTAAGACAGACAGTAGTGTCACCAGCCTGACAACTCAGACATAGCAATTATCACTTGAAAGAAAAGCATGTTATAGCTCGCTCTCTTCACCAGCTTCCTCCGTTCTCTTTTCTTCTCCCTCCTCCTGTTTATTCATATTATTCTCTAGCAGTATGTTTCTTGCCTTTTTCAAAATCAGATGGACAGTAAGCATCAGATTGTGAAGTAATTCATTCATTTAACACTAAAAAATACTAGCTCTGGCCTTATATATCTTGGGGAGTAGAGGGTTGCAGTGATTTGGAAGTGAACTGCATTCAAAATCCAGAAGAAAGCTACGAAGGGAGAACAACGGGAGAAAAGAATGGAAGAAACAATGTGGGGATGATAAAATCCTTTTCTCCCCTCTCCCCAGTATTCTCCAGCCTGTGTCTGGTCCTGCATGGGAGTTTTTACTGTCGTGTAGTACGGAGTTCAGGTGGTTTACTAAATAATACAAACCTCAGCTGCTGTGCCATGCTGCCTTTCTTGAAATGCAAATATTTCTGCTCTTTCAAAACAACAGAGACTTGTCCATACTAAGCATTAGCAGATAACAAAAAACAAATGACATCAGCAGGTTTTGATCTCAGGCTTGGCAAACCAGAGATGGTTCTGTATATTTCAAATGTGTGCAATTCTACCAAAGTATTCTTTTATAACTAAAGGTCCACCATTTTGACAGCCTCATATCGCTTAAAGAAAGTTAAAAACCTCCTACTTCCTACTTGAGTAGGAAAAACCTGCCTAAAGAGCCCTAGCACAACTTCTGGCAGCTTTAAGGTGCAGTTGGAAGAAGTCCTATATTAATGTTTCATCGGCTCTGCATTAAAATCTATTGTGAATATTAAGGATGCTTCTCACCTCACTTTCAGACTGTGAAATTTTGTTTCCCTGGAAGGCACAGGGGAGGTGGTTCAAAAATGGTATCAACTTCTCAAATTCTTTGCAATGGGTAGGAACATCTCTTGTACTAAATAGGAATGTGCTGCAGTGGGCACATTCCTAAAAGCAGGAAAGACATATGTAGGCATCTGCAACTGATCACTCAGCATGAACAATGAGCTCATATTGAACATGTCCTAAATTATAGAACACTAAGCAGAGATTTTAGTTGCCCACTGTCAAGAGATTTTAATTGTTCATTGCCACGCCACACTGAGAATTTTCCTTAGTTATGCAGAGAACAACTTTATGATTTACAGAGGTAAAAGGCATTTAAAGCAGAGAAGAAACACTTTGAACCTTGCATTTTAACCATATAACTGGAAGAAACTAGTAGAAAAAAGTAAGAGAAGTTCAGAAGTAACAGAGAAGTTTAGAATATTCACTAATTGAATTTCATATAAAAAGAAATGGATCCACTTAGTGCAGTAGTTCAGAGATGCTGCATTTCCAGAAATAAATTTTGGAGAATGAAGAGAACTAGCAAACAATTCATCAAAAATACAATAAATAATTCATCGAAATAATAAAACAGAGAAATTATAACCATAAATAGAGGGGAAATTTTCATAAAGGTAATAAAAAAACAGATAAAGGATAAGTTTATATAATTTTAATTTTCTTAGAAAAATGGAGGAAAACACTTCTTGAGACTTTCAAAGGTGGACTTAAAAACACTAGGAAATGTGCTAAGGAAACCATCATTCACTGAAAGAAAGATGGACTGGGGGATCTTATTGGCTATTTCTTGTTCCTCTGAAGACCCTCAGGAAAAATTAATAATAGCTTTTGTGGTGACAGCAGAAATAATGACTTGCATATCAGCAATGAGAAAATATTTTAACCAGAAATGAAATTGCTTAAATGATCAGTCAAAAGAAGTGTTTGAATTCAATCTCTGAATCATTCCAAAAAGCCAAGATCACTTAGAACATGAAAAAAGATTTCCTAACCCCTACTTATCGTTAGCTGCTCTTTGATTGTTTTCTCCACTGTTAAGTTCCATAAATTTTACGTATCTAAAGGTAGTTCTGTAGTTATTTCTTTAATAAGGCCTCCTTTATGAGCTCATTTAGCGCCAAAATAGCATGATTTATTCTTAAAATATTTTGTATATTTACATTTTCTTTTATGAACAGCATTTGCAATAAAAGGATGTTGATATATGAGGAATCCTGGCATTTCTTATAAATTAATTCCATATAACTCTTGCCATTTTTCAAAGGCATTGGTTTTCAAAGGCATTTAAGTATCTCATGTATGCCTTTGACAGGTCTCCAGCTTCCATGTCATATGTCCAGGCAGAAATTCCATGTGAACCAAAGCTGTTTGGTTCTTCTGAGTAATGTCAGACTGGCCCACTGATTGTAGGGCATATGAAATGACTCGCTCTAGTGCTTTTTTTTTTTTTCATCTAATGTCATACTTAATTTGAACTTCTGGAATTCTCATAAAATCTGTTCTTTCAAATCTCATTAGTATCCCATATTTGAGCTGAAACAATGGACAATATTTCAATTTTTGCTTGCAAAATGGTAAGCTGTCACATAGAAGGACGATGTCACCAGCAAAATTAAACCTTATAGCATACTCTTAGCTATGTAATGCCATCCTGGAACAGTCTGTATTTGCTCTTATAATGAAGCAAAGGACGATGGTGAAAGAGCAGAGGCAAATAACCTGCATCTATGGTTAAGCCTAGTAGGCATTCATGCAAGCTTGAGTTAATATTATCTGAGCAAGCCACATCCTGGATTACTTTATCTTAATGCTGTTGAGAAGCTTAATGAAAATGATTAAGAGTGGGCCACAATCATATACAAAATTCATAAATGACACAGAATACTGAAATATATATTATAACTTTGCAACAGTTCAAGAAACACCAGAATTAATTATGATGGACCAATCAGACCATCACTAATAAATATGGAATCAATGGATTTCTGTACTCCACAGCTACCGTCCCCAAAACATGGTACTAAAGCTCCATATCTAAGCAATGCCTAAGTGATAACAGAATCTGCATTTCTGAGTTTCGGTGCAGATAAAGAACACAGAAGGTTTCTCAGCAAACAAAACCAAAAAACAACAGTTAGTGAATATGCTAAAATATTGGCCAATTTCTTACTCTAAAAAAGTAGATTTTGAAAAGAGAACTGTGATTCATTGCAGAGTGAAAAATGAACAAGGTTTGCAAATTACATCCAAAAAGTACAGAGGAGATTGAAGGAAAACTTATTTGTGGTGTTCAGGTCTGAAGGTCATTTTACCATTTTCTGTAGGCAAGATTATTCAATAAACTTGATTTGCAAGTCTAAATAGCCAACCAAGCTCTGTGATAAATTCATGTGATGCCTCAAAATTATTGTAAGTTGTGTACGTGTATTTAAAGAAAGCACATGGTCTTCCTTAAGGTCCATCCCACAGTCTTTTTATCTGTACAAATCTTAGGAAAGGGGCATTATCTGAGATTTTTACTGAAAAATTAGAAATTCAGTTGTATTTGTAGACCATTGAGGCACTACTATCTGTTGCTTTCAATCCAAATGACTGTCAAAAGCACTTGAACCCTGAAACAGAATAAGAAGAGCATGTTTTGTTATTAAATTTTCTGTAATAGATCATCCTAAAGCTAACTGACATTGAGTTCATATTAGTGAATCTTGCATACAGCTAGACATGGTCCACAAAAATCAGTCTAGTAAATAAGAGACAACTACGTAAAAATAAATCCATTATTACAGCATAGCATTCTTTTTACAGTAGTGCCAGTGTATCTTGCACACTGGCTGTTCTGGGTAAGGTGATAAAACTGACTGAGCAATATAATTAAGAAATACTCTCAAGGGACCCTTTAGATCACAGTATCCATTGGTATATTCTCTTTTTAATGTAGGATCATTAGCATCTTGCTGCTTGTTAGGTTCTTCTCTTTTTCAGATCAAGTAACCTGGCACAAAGCAGTATTTACTATCAAAGAGTAATGCTAACATTATATGCAGTGCTGTTTGGGGACTACTAGAGCTTTTCTGGGCTCTGGTGTCTCCCATATAGCAGTATTTCATCACAGAACTCTGCTTTTGCATGGTTCAAGGCATTTTTTGATTGCTAAAGAGAATGCCCACAATGACAGGCAGAGTTGGTAGGGACCGAAGGAGATATGAGAAGTTCAAACTAAGTATGATGCAGATAAAGGTTCTGAGCTTTACAGGTAATAAATATTTCAAGAGCAACAATTTTTAATAGTGGCAGGAAGATATGGTGAAATGCAGAGAAATGGCAGGTATTACTGTTAGCATCTGTAGCTCATGAAAGTTATAAAATTTCATTTTGGACACTTGCACTTTAGAATCACAATCATTGTTGCACAGTGCAGGGAAACTGTTTCAGAAAATAACACCTGGCTAGCAATTGCTTCATTGGGGAAATCACAGCTCCAAGATTGAAGTGTTTTTCTGCACACATATAGCCCGTTAATCAAGGTAAAATCTGAAGCACATTATTCATCATATTTGCTGTGTTTGGATTTGAAGTGATGAGAATTAAAATAATTATCTTGACTATTATTATTAAGTAATATGAAATGGTTCCTCTGAAGGAAAAAATATGATTGGGTCTGCGAAGGTTCAGACATCTGGTACAAGCATATGGGCTGGGAATCATTAGCTAATTGTTACAAAAATACAACAAAAACGTCTTTTTAATGATAGAATTGAGGCTTTCAGGAAGCCTAGCTCCATGTGCTTTCCTCTTGAATGAAAGCTCCTTACTGTCCCTGTTATGCCTCGCAGCCCTCTGAAAGCATACAAACAATTCAACTACAGTGCTTGTCAAGTTAGACATTACTTATTTTGAAACATATTCAAAATAGAAAATAACATATACCTATTGTCAAAATTAATTTTCAAAAAAATGTTTTATGTTGCACTCATTTTTGTGTCATGAATTGTCTTCTCTTCTAATCATGTGCATGTTCTGGATTTATATTGCATGGTGATGCAAACAGTACAAATCTACTTAGTATGAATGTACTAATATAAGACTTGGTACAAACGCTCAGGTGTATTATTAGAAGACATACATGGGTACGTGTCTTAAGGTAAGCTAGAGAAAACATAACAGTTGTATTTTGTATGGTCCGGAAAGAAGTCTAGTGAACTACGGAAAAGGAAAATGAGGAGATGATTGTTCTTGCATGGTCCCTGAGTTTCTCTGCTAACTTGAGAGAGTCTCTCCAGTGGCCACTGTTTCCTCTTGTGCATTTAGAAAGCAACCTGTTGTGCTAAAGGGACTACATCTTATTACAAGTATGTGCAGCATGAGCATAAGGAATCTTGATTCAGTAGTAAGTATATCTGATGATTTTTCACCTAATGATATTGTGCTATTACCTCTAAGTCACAATGGAGAACCTTTATCTTTTTTAAGACCAAAGAACCCTTATAGGCATCTCTGATAGGTCACACACTAATTCATGCCCCAGCATAAAGCAGGAATTATATAGAGAAACAAAATCACATAGTCTGGTCATCATAAGCCAAGTACTTTGTGAACCACAGCCTCTGGGCAAATATAATATTAATTCTCTGTTCCCTTTTTTGTGTATTTTGATTTCATCTTTGATTCTGTTAAGCTAAAACATCTTCACAATTTATTCAACAAACATGACTTGCTACAATCTTCTGTATTCTGGTAATTTAAGAAAAAAAGCCTTGGGCTACATAGCATTATTAACATTGAGAATGCCTGCTGTTTCTCAGGTATCTGTCAGTTCAGCATAAGGAAAAAGCTAATTATGTTAAGCAGGTCAGTCAGGAAGAAATCTGAAATTCTACACAGCAGTTAGAAATCAGTGTCCATTGACTTCAGCTGAAATTTGCCGCTGCAGAAATACGCGGCTGAAAAAGAATACACTGGTAAAAATACATACTGCCAATATTTAACAGTGTAACTTATCAGACTTTAATTTCAAGTAGTGCAAGCAAATCAAGGAGTTGATTTGCATAGGATGAGAAGGATGGTGAGGAAAATAAGATGTGAATAACAGGAAAAAAAACGGAAGTATGCGAGTAGATATCCTCTTTCTTGATACAACAAAGTTTTTCTGTTTAAAAAGTGGATAAGAATTATAGAAAACTTCTCAGATGCTGGACAAGAAGTCCTAAGTAATTATATTGTGATATATTCTGTATTTTTGTAAAATATTTATTAATTTAAAAAGGCTTAAATTACACTTGGGGGTGTCAAATCCCTTTGGAATTCAAAAGTATTTAAATAATACAGTCAAATTACTTATGTTAAAGAAAAACTGCTAGATTAAAAACATAGAAAATTCTATAAAAATATTGATTTCCTCTATCATGTGGTGCCAATACAAATTTTAATAAAGTGAAATGTTTTACTATCCTGTCTACTTTTTCCAGTGTTGATTGCTTAATGTTGCCATTTTATTTATTTTGAAGGATTCAACAGGTTAGACAGTTTTACTTTACAGCACTGTTTAGTTTAGAAATGACACAGGATGAATACTTGAATTCAAAACAAATTTTCCCATTTCAAATAAAAAATGGAAATTTTGTTTTAATGAAGTGACCTGACGGTATTCGAAACTTTCATCTACTTATTTGAGTAGGGTACATGAAAAGTATTCCTATTAGTCTTATATAGTTACCTATTTGCATTGCAGATTAGTCCAAAAGACAAAAGTCTGCTTATAGCAACTTTCTCCTGTAGTAGTAAATGGGGATCCGCTTACCCCATTAGTAAATGGGATCAAATTTTTTTTTTTTTAAATAGATTACATTTTTTAGAATAGAATATCCATGTTAGACTTTGGAATGTTATACTAAAAAGTAGGAAATAGAGTATGAATACTTTGCAACTGCTGTCTTTACCTAGCAAATGAAATGCAATGAATACAATTTTCCAATGAATTTGGAAATTTAACCAACCATACAAATCAAATAATTTATTGACAACACATGGCTGCAAGACAGCAAGATTTCCAGAAACTCCCATGTGAACTGACTGATTTCTCTACGACTATTTATTAGTGAATTTGGTTTGGACCATCGCTAAATACATACAAATAGAAATACATGTGCAACCTTCTATTTCAGTAGTCACTGTAGGAAACAGCAAAGATACTAGCAAAACAAAGTGGAGCCTCACATAAAAAGCGTAGTAAAGAGAAAACTTTACTACATTCTATGGCAAAGTGCAGCATCAAATTAAATCAGCAGTTAAAATAATATTCTTAGATATTAATAAATATGTTGCAATGGACTATTTAGAAATGACAGTATATATTTATGAAAAAACATTTCTAGGGATATGATGCCTCATTCTCCTATCACTCCTACCAATGTAAATCATTGATATATTTTCACTGTAAATCATTGCATCAAGTTGCCAGTGGATTTATGCTGCATTGTTTACAAAAACTGCTTACAAAACCAATCTGGTTTAGAAACAGAAGGAATTCTTTCTTGTTAAATGTAAAGGAAACTCCACCTTAATTTCTTGTGTCAGATAATTAAAAGTACTTTATTCATCAACATCAATATCACACGTACTGAATGGTCACTTAAATCAATGGGACTGCTTGCAAAATACGGTACTATTTAGTATATTGCTATGTCTATGAACAAGCACACTTAAATTGATAGTTCGCTGCAACTGAAGTGCCCCAATGGTGAAGACACTTATTATCTTTTCAAAAAAGACAATGTAAAATTTGTAGACTTACTGAACCAAAAGAACATTGGCTCTGTGAACCTAAAAAGCTCTTGTGGTGATCATTTGTTTGTTCCTGTGTACCTCCAGACACCTATAGGCTTAGCTTGGCTGTAATCCCATACCTAATTCAAGCAGAAAGTCCTTGACTCCAGCAAAATCATTTAATAGCGGTTTTACAGTTTTACTAATTTTTTTTTTTTTAAACTGCATTAGTTCACATTTTTACTGCTTCAAGAGAATCAGATCCTCAGAGCTAAACTTGCATGTTAAATGATGCATTAGACATACACTTTTGTTATTTAAGTATAGTCTACCTGGACATTTCAATTAGAAAAAGTAACCTTGTTTTTATTTTTGGGTCCAAGCAGAGTTTTCCAAAAGCAACTACATTCTAAATATGCCTTAAGTTGCTCCAGTCCCAAAAGAGATGCAGAAACAGCAGAAAAGAAAAGCTAATTCAGTTAATAAAAATGATTAACTGTGCTGCATTGATCGTGGCTAAACTGATTACACATTTAGTTTAAGGTTTTCCTTAGCATGCAGTTCCCTGTATTCAAGCTGGCTTGAAAAAGAAGGGAGAATAGAAAGTACAGCAGGGAAGCTGATGACGTGAATGGGCTTCTTAACATTCACATCACACAGGGCTCTGGCAAACCCCTTTCAATCTTTGTGCTTTTCATTAAATCACTACCTGCTTTGTAGCAGCTTTTCTCAAACAGAGATTCTCTTACATTTACATAAAATAAACGCTGGCAATGTGCTCAGTATCTGTGGGATTGACATGCATACGGGCTTCTTTGATGTTATCTTTTAAAAAAAATGCATAGCATGAAATTCAGAAAGGAGGAGGAGCAGGCTGAGGAAGACATCAAATAAGACAGACAATTCTGGAACACTGTGTCTGAAGAGCCAACTCTTTAGGAAAGATATAGCTGGGTCTTTGCAATATATGTAGTTACCCCATGGAAAGCATTGGCCTAGAATGTTGACAATTTTCAAAAATAGAAGATGCAAGGATCAAACAAACATCAAAACAAACAAAATCTTTCCTCAACCAGTATGTACACTAAGCCAATAAATTTAGGCACCAAAGGAGAATTACAGCAAAATGAAAAGTCCTCTGCCATAGAACTCCCCAGACTACACAAAAGCTCTGTCCTCTTTTTTGTCAAAACACTTTAGTCTTCCCTTTTTAGCTAGGAAATACAGAACTCTTAAGCCAAATATTACTCTAACAGTATAGCGCATCTCCTTAGCCAAATTTTCCATATTCCTTTCTGCACTGAGAATCTAGCACTGGTCTTGAATCCTGATACCTAAGCAAGTATCTAATTACAGACTCTCCTACATTTTGCCTGGGGTGCCACCCTTTGATCACAGCAGTAGCTGAAGCCTGCAGGCCACGTGCTTGCAGAAGAGGTGACGCATGCCAGATCTGCGTGCCTTTTTTGAAGCGACACAGTTATGCTAATGGTAAAACAGAACCAGGAAATTTTGCTGTCAGGGCAAGGATACCAGGTTATTTTCGTATTTCCAGTGAACAATATTTTCAATCTCCATTGAAAAGCTGAAAACAATAGTTTCTTCGTACATTAATTACAGGTGTGGAACTTCCAAACCTAAAGCCATGGGTAAAGTCCAAAAATGTAACAATTTCAGGGGTATGTTGCTTAATATTGTTAAGAAACTTCCCATTTTTCTCATTCTCTTATTTCCAAAAAAACCACAGATGTGGAAAACCATCTCCTCATAACCAGTCCTATACTCAAAAATATTTGTGTAACAATTTAATAGAGTAAAAAACCTTGCTTAATTTCCTGCTAATTATGCACTGCATAGGCCTTTAAGACAAAAAAAATACACTTAGTGTAGGGCATTAACTGAATATGTAAAGTTTGCACATATCTCTCTTGGTACTCTATGCATTATAGATTTTAATTAGTTTATGAATGTGGAGGAGGCACTTTTTTGCATTTCAAGTCAAAACAGGTTACCCAGCCTAACTTTTTTTTTTTTAATTGAAGTATTTATACTATTTTTTCCTGAATTCAGTCTCCCATGGAGTTCAGCTGAAGCCAAATCAACTCTTGTAATCACCAGTTTATAGAGGTCTTCAGAAGTGCACAGAAGGCTGGAGTAAAGTCCACTCAAAGTCACACAATTTTTCCATTTTCTTGGACCAAGGCAAGAATGTCGTCAAAGGCAAGGTTTGCATGAGAACAGAACCTAATAAACACATGTGATTGCCCTGATAGGTAAATATATAAATTATAAATGGGATCTCCACTTTGCAAAAGAGGATTGCTATTATAAGCATCATAAAAGTGATACCACAAAGCTATAGGGAGCAACTGGAGCAGAAATCAATATACGCAGCAAGTGGGCTTTTATGAACCAAGCTGCCAAAAGAAATGACAGAAAGGTCATGAGGGGAGGTGCAGATGAACAACTGCTATACAAAAATAACTTATCTGTACTAAGAATTACAAAACTGGATTACAAATATCGGAGATCAACACCTCTCAGAATTGTATGGTATCTGGGATATCATCATACGATTTCTCTGGCGGTTCTTTCAGACACTGATGCAGACACCTCTGGTTGTCCCTTCTGATGGATGACAACTACATGGAAGGTCAGTTCAGAAAAAAAAATGATAGAATGTACTTTTTTTGAATAGGTTTTATAGATACATCTTCTCCTAAATCTTACAGGCTCCCAACTGACCATATCATTTATCAATTCCAGAAGAAAAACAACAGATTTAAAGGTAACCTTCAGTACAATTACAATCCAGTTGTATGCTTTTCAGTGAAACACCGGCTAGGAAAATAGTATTGTTTACTTTAGACACATCTGTTGCACCGTTGTGGTCAGTAGCTCTTACTGTGCATCTACATCATGTCCTCACTGCGGTGCTAGTTCAAAATCAGGCTCATTTAGGAACATTTACAATTCAAAAAAGTACCCAAGTAGCAGAGAAGAACTGTGCTACCAGAACCCATTTCCTTACTAATGTGACTGTCAGCAACATTCAAGTGTCAAACCTACACAGACTGACTCGCTACCTTGAACTTGGAGCATCTGGTTACCTGTGTTTTCAGCAAGCGTGGAATGAGCATGGTTCTTATTTAGTAATACACTTACTACTAAATATGAATGGTGAGATCCCCAAAAAAGGTTAGGATCATTTAAAAGAAACATTTTCCAGAAGGTTTTACACCTGCAGTCATAATGTAAACTGGATCTTTAATTGCTTCCTGTTTTGATACAGTCAATGTTATGTAATGTGTGGTCAAGAATTGTACCAGAATCTGTGGAACTGAGGACTTTCACATGTTGTATGTGGGTATCTATATCAAATTCACAGAATCATAGAATATCCTGAGTCAGAAGGCACCCAACAAGGATCATTGAGTCTAACTCCTTGCTCTGCACAGGACCACCCAAAAAATCAGACCATATATCTGAGAGAGTTACGGGACGAGTTGAGAATTATGGGACCAATTGTCCCACAACTAACAATAATCAAACCTTTTTCTCCCTAACAGCTAACTTTTAGCATTTTACAGACTCCTATTATTTCTTGATCACATTTAATTTTACAAGTACAATTTGCCCAATTTTCAGAATATAGACTGCATCTTTACATCAAAAATTACCTTTTTCACCAAGAGGACTTCACTCTGAAGAAATACCTGTGATACAATAGCCTCTGGTGGCATTTGGCTCATCTGGCTGGAAAATAAAAATTGGTTTTGCTTGCAACTTAAATTACCACAGTCATCACATTAACAGTTTGGCAGTTATAACTTTTACTGAATTCACTTCCATCTCAAAAAGAGTCTTTTCTCCTGATTTCCTAACCTGGTTCCTTAGAAAGACTTTTGAATTGGGCTGCTGGCAAGAATGAAGTAATGCTTCAGCCATTACTGGTTACTTTTTAAATAATTTTATCCTTTAGGAAAAAAATTTGAAGGTACAACTCACTGCTTAAATATTGTAGGTCTAAACGTTAAGTATGAAAGCTGAAAGACCTCTTTTTCAGTTTTACTTTAAGTTTCAAACTTGTTTAGATGGTTCTTGACCAGTTAATTTGTCTTGACAGCTCTCAGGGTCACATTTAGTTTATCCCCATAGGTGCCTTGTTCTTTAGGAGAATAAACAGCATTTGTCTCATCCACTTGCCTTTGATTTCCATATTTGTGTGAATAACTTTAAAATCATCATAATAATGAGAAATAGTCTTAAATAAAATGTTTGTATCTCCCTTAAGTGTTGCCTCAAAGATCCCTTGATGGGCAAAAGGACCACTGAGTATCCTAAATGCTGAAAACTTCTAATCTAACTACATCCTTGAAAAAGGAATACATCTTCCTTTATAATGTCTCAAATATTTTCATAGAAATATTTACATTATAGCTATTGGAACAGCTCTATTTATTTAATTTGTCTAAAATGATGATACCACAGAAAGCACTGGATGACATCAAGCCACCGTAAAGGAACAAAATCAGAAAACACATGAACTAATAGAAATCCAGTTTAAATTTGTGTAGGTAGAAAGTGTTTAACTTGCTTTTTAAAAAGACATCAAAACCCAAACTAAACTATTTGTGACGTCATGGAAAATCTTTGAAAAAGAGGTGCAAGAAGATATCATCTAATATCACAACTGTTTGTAAAGTAAAAGCAAATAACATGTAGATGAGTACAGACATCTCAGGAAGCTTGTGACAACAGACGGGTGACTAGAATGGGCTGGGTTCACCACAGTAACTTTGTAAAAATATATCCATATACTGATTAAAAACAAAACAAAATTGATTTACAGTTCAAAATGGCAGAGGACTTTTCACACCATGTATATGGAGTCCCTCAGCCATAGCACACTGCAGCCTTTTTTATTACTTTTGGCTGTGGTCTTCCACATATAAAGAAATGCCTTTCCCTGTGACTGTAAACTGCATATCAGCACATTCTATGTCAATCGTATCCACTTGAAAACCCCTCACTTCAGATAGGAATATTCAGCAAATCATCTCTCTTAATAACTGGGGTCTACAGCTGCAAAAGAGACATATTATACAACACATAAAAGACTTCATACTGTCTACAAAGCAGGACCCTATGGGTTTGCACATGAGTGTCAGTGATATTGGGTTTACATGAGTGTTAGTGACATTGGAAAATATGATCAGGGTAGAACATGGAATTACAAGGCAAAAAAGGCTTTAGCTCATAGCTCTTTCAATAGTTGTCTTTGAAACTCTTCTACTCCAAGAACCCGGACAGCTAGATAGCGTTTCCATCTGTAGATGAGAAAAGCTGTAAATAGGTTTAAGATGTTTTGAGTCCCCCGAGATTTAACAGAGTTACAGATCTTGCTTACACAGAAAATATGACTTTAACACAAGTTCCCACCAGCCTGAATTATATACAAAGCAAACACTGTTCACTTTGAAGCTGGAAGCAAGACTGAGTGTGCATAATGAAGGACAATCAGTTCATATCAAGATTGCCACAGCAAGCAAACTGTCCAGACTGTATGCCTACATGTTATAATAGCAAAAACACACCAAACTCTACAGAGGAAGGATGCATCTGGCATTTTTCCAGAATAAAGAAGTTGGTAAAAACAATAACATTTCCACCCTCCCCCCACAAAAAAGAGAGAATTAGATAAGTATTAAGAGTACTAAAAGCAAGAGAAGCAGATTCAGAATGTCTGGCAGTGAAATGCAGTAGGCTTAAACAGTGGAACGCTAATTGATAAGATACTGAAAGAGCTGGCTGTAAAGGACAAAAAAAGTAGGATTACATCATAAGGGCAAGATCTCAGTAGTGCACCTAGAAGATCTTAACAGGATCATATCTGGAACTGGAAAAGAACACACACAAAGTTATGAAGGTAATGTCTAAAATTATTTTGCTTAATTAAGTTACCAGCCTCTGAATTGAGAAAAGAATTATATGCATAATACCAAAGGCAATCAAAGAGACAACTGTATTTAATAAAGCAATAAGAACAGCTGACAATATCTGTTTGCATAAATTGGTAACATTTTATCAAGATACAATTTACAGAATCAGTTCTCCAACATTTCAGTCCACTGTTTCTTAGAATGAATGCAGAGCCATAAGTAAAAGCTATCCTAACTCAGAAACAGGTAACATTCTCGAATGAACTGAAGAAATGAAGTAAACTCTCTAAGGGAAAATTATCTCAATATATTTTATTTCCAGCAGGCTCAGTGATTAACACAAAAACTTTAAAATGAGAGGCAGCATGTTCAAAAACACATTAATACTTCAGGGACTTATATTCCACCAACTATAACTAGGAACATAGCGGTTTACACCAGCTAAAGAGAAGCATGGTTTTCACAAGCAGCTATACGTCTTCAGGATCAGTTCCTGTGAAAATTATCTGGATTAGTTTAAACAGTCTTAATGGTAGGTTTTTAACCAGGAGTATTTTGACAGTCGAGTTAAGGAAAAACTATGTGTATGCTTCTTCCTAGAGATCTGATGAAGGAAGGATAAATAACCTCTGATAGAGGTCAAAGAAACGTGATGAAAAGATATCAACCAACCTGTATGCTGGGTGGGTTGCGTACCTCTTGACATGGCAGTGAAACAGCCTGAATAGCACATCTGACAGTGGTCTCAGATCCTAACTCATTTAGATGGTTTTGGAATTTTACCTTGATTTTCTTCTAATTAGTCTTCAGGCTTGAAGACTATCTATAAGCTTTCTGTTATTCATACTAACACAGAGGTTACCTGATTTTGCTAATGGAAGCCTGAAAACTGACAAGGATAGTCCCTAGAAAACGATATGGTCTTTGGTTCATGTGTCTTGTACATTAGTGGAGATGGGAAATTATTGCAGCCACTGACTCCAAATCAAGAGTCATTACACACAACTAATATTTACATAAAATTATGTTAAAAGGGAGGAGCGGAGACCCACAAAAGGAGTAAGAGAGGAGGTGAAGCTGATGGAGTCTACACTGATCTTTTTTGTCAGCTTTCCAGGTAGAGTCAGTTAATGAATGCCAAAGAGTTTCAAGCTCAGCAGACAAATGGATTCTTCTCTTAAGACTATAGAAAGAAAAGCATGCAGGCTGGCTTTTCAAGCGTATTTCCATGAGAGATGCAATGGACAAATTGTATGAAGACATACCACTAAACTTTATTTAGATCCTTCAGTCAGACTTGATTAACTGCATCTGTTTAGATAGCTTTCACAGGTTATTTAAATTCAGTCCAATGTGTTACATGTTCAAATTACTTGCAATAGCCCTGTCACATCATAGTGGCTCAGCAGGTGGTCTCAAAATGAGGCAGAGGCTAGCAATCAGTAACTTGGTCAGGACTATATACCTGAAATGTGTTTCACAGGTTGTACTAACATTATTACATATTTATACAACAGCTCTTCATGATTTATCAAATTATTCAAACTAATTTTTTAAAATTAGGTCTGAATTTTCTTACTCACCTAGTATTTTGTCAGTATTTCCAAAGTCCTCAGTTAATGCAAGCTTTGATAACCTGGAATAACAATATATAAAATGAAGACCTACAAAACTGTACCTTTAAGATATTCACTAACATGTAAACAATTTATTTTATGAAATAAAAGCAGATTAGACATACCTCCTAAAACAGAACTGTATTACTATAAATTAATTCTATTTCTACAGTATATAATGTATAATTTTCTTATTTATATAAATATGAAAAATACAGATTATATATGAATGTGTTACTATATAAAGAATATGCAATAAATCATGTCTAAATTACATATTATCTATACTGTAATGTATATCAGGATATTAGGTAGACATCATATATGCTAATATTTAATTTATAAGTTATAGTATATTGTATATTATAATACAATAACGTATTAGACTACTTATTATAAAGTAATGTTATGTATCTACAGTAGAAAGATATTTCTTTAAAGTTACTGAAACATTTGTAATTACCATTCGAATTCTGATTGCTCCAAAAATTACCAGAAATAAATGGATCAATTATTTACTTTCATACTTTGCTGGCTTCTGTGATGTTTTTCTTGGTTTATAAGGCAATGAATGAAGAAAGTTGTGTAGGTGCTATTAAATGCAAATTCACATGCATATGTGAACAATTTTATATGGACTATTTTTTCCAAGCTGAGGCAAAAGTTAGCAAAAGAACAATTTGGTTTCATAGAGATGTCACAAAAGTAAGGGACAGATAGTTTCTTGTTTAATAGTTCAAAAAGCTATTGTCTTCTACTTGTAAGAAACCCAGAAATATTCTGCAATATAACCAAATAACTCATAAAATATATATTGCTTGACAAAATACTATATTTTTCAAAATAAACATTTCTTTTTTTCCTTTTGTAGAAAAAAATGGCCCACAGGTTCTAACAGTAAAATTTTAGATGTTTACACTACTTTGGGGCCTAAATCCCCAATGCTACATTTGAATAGATCTTTTTAGATTACAGAGCTTAAGATGGGATACCTTGTGGGACCTTAGTTATTATAGGTAATAAGAACAGTATTATTTGCCATATCCTAATGAGTAACAATATAAAACCTTAGGAATACAAGATGATCAATCGGTGCAAGACAGAGGGCAGAGGATGGAAAAAAAAAACTACAACTAAGAAGAGTAAAACTAAATAAAATACTGAATTAATCCAAATGCTAGTTGCAATTTTTTATGTAACTGTTTTGTAAATTACAGTCAGTATCTATTGAATGATTTTCATATTTGATCTCATCAAAAAAATGGCTGCTGCAATATGATAATCAGGCCAATTTCTTTTAGTCAATAATTGCTTAAATTTATGACTAAACAAAAGAAACCTTGAATAAAGCTGAAGTTAGAAAGACCTTCTCTGGGTTGAATCATCTCTATGGAATGGGATAGAGATAATGATGAAAAATATTGACTATAAGTCTTTATTCCGAGTCAAATAATGTTTGCTTCTGCAGAATGCAGAAAAGAGGTTTGGTGACAAAGGAGTACTCTTACTTTGAGATATATACAAATAGTTAATTACACCACATTGGCTAATAATAAGGAAGATAAAAATGTTAAAGTTTTGTGTTTTTTAACATCAGACTGACACTACACAGCAGCAGTGAAAGCATAAATTAGTAGAGATCAGTTTTTAGACAGTAGCCTTACTTTCTGCAGCTGTAAATAACAGAAGGCATGAAATTATACACAAAATTATCTTTGACCACAAGAAGTGAGACTAAGTTACAGGCAGGGTAAAACCCTGACCCAGTGATAATTCTATAATTTGCTACTCTGATAAATGGATTTATGAAAATTGGTAAAATAAATTAGTCCCAAAATCATATTCGATTTAAACATAATAAAATAGTTAATAGTCCTCTAACATAACATTCCTTTTCTGAATTCTCCCCCCCTCCCCTAAACTAGCTATTTATTGCTATAGTGCACTGGTTCAGGTGCACAGGGTAGAAAAGGAAACGAAAAGAAAAAGATCGTCATTGAAATAGCGTGTCTCTATTTAAAGCTACATATGTACAATTCAGTGCGAGGTAACCTTTTCATATGAACTCAACTTAAATAAAACTCCAAAAATACTTCATTAAGTTGTGTATACATACATCTCTCCTTGCCCTACACCGTTTATACTTGTGTAAAATGTCACAAAATGTGCTTCTTCAAGAAATATTACATTTTCTACAGGAAATAGGTTTTCAAATTTAAGTAGGAAAATACAAATTCAATGATAGATACACTTAATTAAATAATTTAATATTTAGTATGTAAAAATAAAGATCAAACCATTTATTTGCATTTTACACATATACAGTATATAGCAACACTTCATTCACTATTCTCTATAATTAATAAAAAAATAGAGATGTTATCACTTCCATGAATGGTTATACAAATACTGTGTCACACTGCATTTAGTCAACACAAGCATGCTATTAATATTGTAGTTTAAAATCAGACAGGCTTTTTAAAATACGATTTTCTTCTTCAAACAAGTGTAATGTTATACAATAGCGTAATTTAGAAGAAAAGCCATACTATTTTGGTAAACAAGCAGAGAGATTTTCAGTGCCAAATCAGCACAAAATGGCTTCTAAGAACAGTAACATTACTGTTTGGTAGAAAGATTGTTTCTTCCCCCCCCCAGCTCCAAAAATGTGAAATTCAAATTTTAGGTCTTCAGTTATGACTGCAGCAGTGTGTGTGTGTGTGCCTGTGAGAACACATATGCATGATATGGCAGTGACTATGTGAAGTGCTCCATATAAAAATAAATCAATAATAATGAAATTGTTTGTCTCATTGCTTTTAGAATACTGCTATCCTGAACTTCACGTGCTTTCTGCAAACTCCTTGGCCATGAAAAAACTATAAAACTTATTTGGCTGATCTTATCTTTTTTCACAAAACTAGTGCAGAAGTAAGAATAAATGTCTTTACTATTATTTTGATAATATCAGTTATTATTCCATCTTGTTACTACTGACAGCACATAAATGTATAACCAGCACTCAAAAGGTGAGTTGTCCGGAAAGAATGACCAACATAAATATACAAGTGCAAGTTGAATACTAAAATGCTCAGTCTTTGGAAAAAGTCTTACAATGAACCCGATTCAGTCAGATAGTGAGGTCATGCCTTGTTGGTAACTTTCATAGTAGTATCCATACATGAGAAACTGAATTAATATCCTTAGAGTTCAGTTAAAAATAAAAAATAAAAAGGACATACTTCTTGGATTGCTGCAGAGATACATATGTATGTGTGCACATTCTTATGTGTACACGCCTCATGCATTCCTGTGCATGAATGTCTCAATAGAGCTATAAATAGCTGTGTTGACAGACATTAGTATACATATTCCTGTAAAGTGATAGTGTCAAATGTTTTATCTTTTTGCTTTTAAACTAGGCAGATTCAATTACAGACATGCTAGCACAATATGAATTAACCCAAAGGCAAATATGTTTGTATTTGTCCTAGTTGTCCGCCATGACCTTCAGTGTGCAGACATAATGACTATTTGAAGTTTTTACCTCTCTCTTTCCTGTGCAATTCTTCCACTTGAGAGGTGGGATGCTACTGTCTTTTCCTTTTTTACTACATGCTTAATAAATTCCTTTCTCCAGAGCTTCCTTTTTCGCAAAATAACCTGAAACCAAATGAAATCAAAGCAAGAGAAACATGAAAACAATGTATAGGTCTCTATCTTATTTGCCTAGCTTTATTTTCTACCTTGTATTACACATTTTTATGTGTTTAAACTGTATTCCAGAAGTCTAGGGAAAAGAAAATCCATGCCAAGAGTCTGAAAAGTTTTCTGCACCAGGCTGAAGTAGGTTGCTGAATGGTACTTGCCTATCAGCCATTAAAATTCCATAAATCTATCTATAGTATCCACCTAGCATGTTGCAAATGTTAGCATTGCACAGATTCTAATTACAAAGAACTGGTTATTTATTCAGTATTTTTTTCCTCAAAAAAAGGTTTTGAATTGATTCTGTCAAGCATTTGAACATGTGCAAATAGTACTATTTTAAATATACAACCAAAATTACTCAGCTCTAAGAAACCTATTTTAATGATTACGTTTGCACAATAGGTCCAAAACTAACACCAAACTGCACTTAGGAAATACGAGTAATCTGCTGTTGAGGTACACATCCGATATCCTGAGCATATAGAAACACTTCAGCTGTAAGAGCAGAAGAGATCCTGAAGGTTGCAAACTGGTTCTCCCTGTAGCCTCCAGAAGGCTGCTCTGAAAAACATTCAGAACTCCCTTTGATCTCTAATATACAGAACAACCTGTGAGTAGACGGTTCAGTAAAACTTCTTTGCACTACCATCTCAAGCTCCTTTTACCAAAGCTGTAGCAGTCATCACTGATGATCTTCATGGCATAATTAGCTTACCTGGTGCATATATAACAAGACTATTCAGGAAACCAGCACCAGTTTCAGGTAATTGCTGTATGTATCAATAAAACAATGCCACCTTGCACTACTTTCTTACAGTGTTTTTTGTTTGTTTTACAAACTCTTGTTTAACAGAAGATGTATTTTGTTTTTAGATAAAGTACTTGTTCTGATGCAACCTGCTGCACTTGAAATTACAGATCAATTTCTGCACCTTAGAATGAAAAGAACAGAGATTTCAGCAAAACAGTGACATAAACAAGCCATATAAAGCTGTGGTGCATTATCTTTGTTTCTTTTGTGCCATTTGTGCTTGTTTGTAGTATATAAAAAAAAGACAGCGGGCATGAAACCCATGGAAGAGCATGGAAATCGCTGCAGCAGACCTCTCCCTGCCGATCTTTCCCTGTGGCACCAGTGCCTGGCTGTAACGGCGAAGCTGGGACCACAGCCCCAGGCGCTGCAGTGCAGCCTGTCCTCAGGGACTGCTGGAATACTTGTGCCACCTGGACAGTTACGGTTTCCATTAGATCACTCCCATGCCCAGGAAAATGTATATGTGAGTTCGGCAGAAATTACCTGTTTATTTTACCTTATATGCTTGTCCATAATCACATTCATTTTTAATGATTATGTAATAAAATCATTGAAGTATGCACGAGTACCTAGTAACTGGGCCTAAACTTGCCTGTCCCTCCCTACTCTTCATGACAGGCCTGAGTGGCAGGGCCAGGAAATGGTATAAAACACACTCGACAGAAAACACACATGATATAAAACAAACACATACAGACATTGAGTTAATTGCCTAGGTCTCCAGGATAAACAAAAGCTCTCAGGTAAAACTTGCTGCTGATTTTCATATGGACATCAGGTGTATAAGAGACTGGACATTTCTGATGGATATAAAAGGTTATTCTCATTAAATAATTTACAATTAAAAAATAGAAAGAAAAAGATAATATTGCATACTAAATAATGCTAATGTTATAGTTACAGCAACATAATCATGTCAGGAAAAGACACTTTAAATTAATGAATCTAATATGAATCTGTATGGCCTCAACACACTTTTCTTTAAGGTTTCCACTCCTAAGTAACCTATTTATGTGAACAACCTCCACATATTTTGCTGTGCTAAAGTATACTGTATTGGATATAGAAAATACAATAGACAATATATTTAAGAAAACATAATATGGTTTAGAAATTGGATTGCTCAGTAAGCAATTCCTGCCTCTACAGTTAATTTCATTTTCCCTATTCAGAGATAAGGGACTAATGAAGCAATTCCACAGCCAAACACACAGCAATATTTTTGTACTTCATCCAGTTTGGAATGGGGAAAACTGAGGCCGCAGCTTTACCCGCGGGACCGCATGCAGGGAGAGGCAGAGGTGAAATCCAGGGCACCCTTACCTCAGAGCTGGCCCCAAGGGCATGACATGATGTCCCCACCACTGAGGTATCGTAGCAACTCAGCAGGGAGCATCACAGCCATACTTCCCCACCTCGAAGGGCACACTTGAAGCCCAGCAGCTCTTCCCTCTGTGAGGAGAAGGAGGATGAAGGCGGGGCTTCCCCTCAGGGCAGCCTGAGGTACCCCACAGCAGGGACCCCCACCCGCTTCTCAGCTGCTCAGCGTTAGGGTCAAACCGGCTACTAAAGGTAGGCCCAAGGGGACACAGGGCTGCTGCTGAGGCTGTGTGTGGGGCAGCAGCAGGATGGCGGAGTGCAGCAGTGCCTCAGGTGTGAGGGCTGTGCCATGTGGGGATGGTGGCGGGCACTTTAATGGTAGAATGGAAATAGAGGGCTGATGCTGTGGGAGGAGGGTGTATTTTTGGCAACAACATGGGCCCACTGGGCAATAAAACTAAGTAGTTTTATTAAAACTGGTAGTGGGATGGTAAAGGAAAACAGGAATGTGAGTAAAAGTGGGCCTGAAGGGCTTGGGGGTGAGTGAACGGTGGGGACTCCCATGCTGCTCCAGAGCTTTCATGTCACTTTTCTCCTCATAGATTGAGGTTTAGGGGAAGAAATTCAGGCTTGTGTCTGGTGACTAATTGGAAGGTCAGTTCAGAATACACACACATACATAAATATATATATACACACACATTAGGAGAAAGAATGGCAACAAAGCATAAGGGCACAAACTGTGTGCAAAATGAATGGGGAGAGCAGTGTAATGAACAGCTGTGTGGAGAGGGCTTGGACGTGGGCCTGGAGCAAGAGGATGGGCCACTGCTGCAAGTGACTTATGCATATGCACCAATGTAGTTGTACACTGTGCTGAACACATTTACAATAGAACTACTTAGGATGAAATAATTCCAGCAAGTGGTTGTGTGGAATGAATGCTCACTGAAGTGAGTGGGTGGGAGTAGGACAAACAGAGGCAATGCGGTGAGACTAAACACGTATTTGTGCAAATGCATGTAAACTAGATATTGCTGTTATTTTTGAAATATTGATGAGGAGCTACTAAAATCATTGCAGTCAGTCACATCTTTTGGTCTGGTTTGTTTCCTGTATTGAGCAAAGAATAGAGATTGAGTAAATATCAGCTGTTAAACAAAAAAGAAACCCACACTAACTTCTAACCTCATCTGCACCTTGATTTCCTGCTATAATCTTTTTCCAAGCAGCTTTATACCCCTTCTTCTAAAAGGCACGGCTCACTGCAGTACTTGTGATTTCTCCCTTGGATATTATTGACTTAAAAAATACCTCTTCTCAGCCATAGTCTGTTCAGCATGTGCCTGTCTGTTCATATACCAATAACTCCATAATTATCTAATGTCCTAAGAGAATGCAATGCAATAAAAATCCAAATCACATTTTAAATTCAGTATTTGTTGTAAATTTGTGTGTATATAATTTTCTAGAAAATGATGAGGTATATTCAAGTTAAAATTACATTATTTTTAGCTGTTGAGGAAAGCACTAGTCCATTATTTTCCATTCCTTTTCTAGTTTCTTACAATCTATATGCACTGCAGTTAGGCTTTTGTGATAAATAGCTCTGCAGAGAGTAAAAGCTTGCTCATTTTCTTTGATTTCATCAGCAATCACCTCACAGTTATTCAGGCTGCAGGTGCAGAAACATGGAGCTGGTTCCCCTTGAGCTGCGTGGGTGTGAAAGCGACATAGCTGTGCTCGATGCAGTGCTGTGATACACGGCTTTCGTGACTTAGGTCAGTGCTCGCTGCGGGATCGCTGCCTCTGCAGCCTGCGACGTTCCCGATTCTTCTGTGCTCTCTGTAGTTTGATACTCATGTGTTTGTGTAACTAATAATTTTTTGCTTCATTTATGTTACCAGAACTCTCAATTACTGTGAGTAATTGAAAGGTGATTGTTTTTGGTGTTCTGGCAACTTGGTGTGATTTTGGAACAGATTTTACAGTCATTTTCCCCTGGAAAACTAATGACAGTTCTTGCAAATATACGAAGTGTTGTGGGTTTGAGGAAATTGAGCTAGAACCTATGTCAAAAACAGGTTGGCAGCTGTTTCAACCTATGTTTCATTTGCATTGTTTACCTCAGATAAATTTGAAACAGGTTCAGTCAATGTACATTGCCATTTTTGCTTCACAGATAGCTTCTTGCTTCCAAAACAGTATTTTTTTTTCCTTAAGAAGAAATTAAATATACTTTGAACATCAGAACTTAGGAAGTAGTCATGTAGAAAAACAAATATTTTAAGAAGTGTTTTGGGTATTAATAGTCAGACATGAATCTCATTTTAACTGTAACAAGTAGTGTAAATGTTCCAGGACTGACTCATACTTTGTATGTGTGCCAAGAATGACGTGAGTAAATATATCCCGAAGCCAACTCATTTTCAGTAGACTATTGTTTACTGGCATTTGATATATTTTAGCAGCATTTGTCACAACTCTTCAGATAAGGTTCAGTCAGAAGGCCAGTTATATTTGCTATTTTTCATTTTTTTCATTTTTTTTTGCAGACTGTCTCATGCAGGTTTGTTTACAAACTGGAACACTTGACATGAAATAAAATAGTGCCACAAAATTTCAGGAGAAAATGCTTATTACAGATATCCACTTAAAGTCTACAGGTTTTAGCATTTTTCAGCCTCAGTAGTGGTGAAGTTTCGAAGCTCTGAATGCCAATAAAGGTTGAAAATAAGTTCAATTCGTATTTAAGATTCAGAATATAATTTGGGAGCACTTGTACTACTATTCTTAGATGTACTTGGTTTCCAAGATCTAATGCTGGGGTGGGATTTATAGCAAGGTCTGGGTGAGATGCTAGGCTACTACATCACAGAGGCTTTTAGAGAAAAATGAAATTGTGTATTTTATGTTCTATTCATTACATGGAATTAAAATCAAAGCAACATACCTGAAAGCTTTTAATGTGAGGAGGAACACACACAGTTTCTAAAAGACTTCAGTTACAGCTTCAACATTCCTAGCATACTATAGGTAACAAAATGCTCTGGAAATCAAGTCCTTTGTAATTTCAGTTCAGGACTGTTTGTTTTTGTTTTCGTGTATAATTTGAAAACAGGCAGTGTTTTTATTTTAAGCAATCATTAAGTGTAAAAAAAATAATAATAATAGAATGTTTGAGTATTATATATAATTCTTTTAAAATTCTGTTGTTTTTTTCGTAAGAGAATGAGATGGTGAATCCTACTCGGCAGTGCAAACCGTCACGTCAGTTTCTGACTCCCGCAGTTACTACAGCAGGTTTTCAGATCTCTGGGCACCAGACAAGGAGCTCTTCTTTGAATCTCAAAAGAGAGAGCTTTACAGCAGAGATGTGCCTTGAAGCTGGAACACTTATTCATGGATCAATGGGTGGCATTGCTTGAGAGAAGCTAGCAGCCTTGCAGTCTTATTCCTGTCAGTATTTTTTGATGTGAGGCTGGAGGAGATTTGTCTAACACTTGAAAGGAGTCTTGGGATGGGGGGAAAAAAAAGAGATCAAACAAAGGCCTGATTATATATCGTTTAAATAGGAGCTTCGGGGGCATATATATAGCAATTTTTAAATATTAATCTTATAGCCCTTATTTCTCTCTGCAAGCAGCAAGATTATACTTCTGTAAGTAAACAAACACATAATGGTCAAACTGAGTTAAGGTGGAGAGGCCTGCTAGGCAAGCTATTAATTTGATATTCATGCGGGTTAGAAAAAAAAAAGGGCTTTTACCATATGCCTTGGAATTTCAAAGGGATGCATTACATTGGACCTGTTTGCCTCCTGGTTAGACCTATAAATTTCCTTTTTGCAGGGACAATGTTATCTGGATGTAATTTTTTTTGTTATACTGCTATGGAAAGAGGAATATGGAACTCAAATGTGAGCACTTTTATAAGAAAATAACCTACTTCAGGGGCTTGCACCATCAGAAATGGTTCCAACATGAAATCACGCTCTTAGCTGAAATTGGTACATTAGAGCAAAACCTGTGCCTTTATCAGAGCACATGGCAGCAGTCTTGGCAAGACTTATTTTGGGATTTTTTTTTATTGGAGAGAGTGTACAATAATTAGCTAGTCAGATTTTGTTTGCAACTATTCTGTAATATTTGGTCTAAATTAGGGTTATATAGGATTTAAATGTTGCTCAAAGTATTTCCACATTTTGCTGTGGTAAAAATCTTGAAATGTAACATAAGGCAGTACTCTTTTACTGAATCTCTAACCATGCTGCTCAAATAGCTCTTACAAAATCATTCTTAAATGGTGTACAAACTCTAAAACTAAACCGGGCAAATTTAACACTTTAAAATGCTATAAAAAGTGTTGTTAACTGTATCTACTTCTGATGATTTTAGCTTGAACATACTGTTTTTCTGAGAGCAGTCTTGGCATGTTCTTTAAGTTATTTTTAAAAGTTCGGTTTTTTTAGCATTCAGAAAGGAGTCAATGTAATGCAAATAAGTGAAAAGTCTGTACTGAAAACTGAATCGTACACACAAATCCAAAATAACTTCAGATAAATAGGCAGCCAGCCAAGTTATCTGACCCACAATAACTAAGCTGGTTCTGTTCTTCTTCTTGGTGTTTTATTTCTAGGCTTGCTCATTTTATTTCTAGGCTACGTTGTGAACATCAGTGCAACAGTTTTCACAAATACATTAATTATGAATGTACAGACATAGGGAATTAAGACTGCAGCCTTGATTTCTTCAGTCCAGAAATACAGTTCTCTACCACTTGAAGTAAAGGAAAGCCTTATTATCTTCCAGTGGTAGAACTTTTACATCTTCCTTATGGATTGATCTCTTGGGAGCAATTTCAATGTTTATAATCAGAAAGCCATTGCATTCCTCCATGGCCACTCATCTCAACCCTGAAGAATGACAACCAGCACATGGAGTCCTAGGAGTAATGTTGTTCCAGTCTTGCCAGTTTGAAAAAATAATGTATATGGTCTTTCATGTGGAATGAAAAACTAGTTCAAACTGCATGTTGGTGCCTAGTTTCCGTTTCTTATTTGCTTGGCATGCTATGCTTACATTTTTGCAGTTGTATCTAATGGTACAAAAAGCAATTTATTCCAGAGGTTCAGTGAATGTGAAGACTCAATCAAATCTAGGATTGGAAGCCTGAAACTCCTTTTTTTGGTATTAAGAATCCAAAGCATACTGTGATTAGCATTTGGTTATTAGCACTTTGTAAAACTTCCTAGTTTTCTAGAATAAGCAGTTATGTCCAATTCATTCCTTCATAGTAAAAAAGGATCACCACATTGGCTCAGAAATCAAATACGTGGAGCTGAGCAAAACTCATTCCCAAATAGCAAACTGTGTTCCTGCTGATTTTTTTCTTTTTTGAGGGGGAAAGATCTGTAATGTACTCAAGTGAAGGATAATTTACCTGAATGTAAATACATACTTTGTGCTGCATGATAGGTAGAGCAACAGTCCCAGATGACAAACCGGTTTTAAAACATTCACTGATAGAAGTGAATCTTCCTACTTTGTCAAGTAGGACTCTGAATGACAGATGCTGACCTATATATTTTCTAAAAGATCTCTAAAACTTGCTCCCAGTTAGTAGATGGTGGTAATGCCTTAATGGCTTTGTGATTCTAAGAGTTATTCATGCTCCAGTTTTTCCCCTCTGTGCTCGTGCCAGCAGTGTGGCACTAGTATTCTCTGAAGGGGGGGTGTTGAACAACAAAATTTGTATAAATGGAGGTGTGTTTGAACCAGAGCTCTATTGCAAGACCTTAAACAGTAGGAACTATGTAATCTTTATATATTTTTTGGTTTCTCAATAGATATAAACAAAGACATCCTGAAATTTAAATTCATTTTTCATGTATTATAGTATTTTCTCTATAAATATATTAAAGTAACAAGGGAAAGGGTTGTGCATTGAGTAGTTATGCAATTGTTCTATTTGGTATATTTATAGAGATAATTAGAGACATTCTAAATTAAATGTAACTTTTCCCTAATCTTTTTTTTACTTTTAGCTTCTTACTTGACAACATTTTCAAGCTATGTTAAATTCTGTGATCTGATAGAGAAGAAACTGTAGATTTTAAAGTATATTCTAAAACATTGCAGATGCATGTTGGCTTGAATCTGGAAGGCTAGAAAGGGGAGTAAGTGGATATTTGCTCATTTTAATTCATGTTCTCAAAGTGAATTTATCCAGAACATAAAATATGAATACTTTTTTTTTTACTAAGGTATGCAGAATATGAAATAGGATAGGTCTGCCTCTCCATGAGTTTGCTTAAATAAAGCAAAATACTTGAGTAGTTTTTGAAGGAAAACTAAACAATTAATACTTCTATTTAAAAAATGAAAGTATTATGGCCATAATAAGACTTTTTAACTTTTAGTTTTTGTTTTGAGAGCTTCAAATATTTTCAGCATTATCTGAGTTCTTGAATAACATGTGGAATTGGAATAAGGGAAAATAAACCTAGCACCCATTGTATATTTTTGCCCCCAAAGGAAATTTTTTTCCAGAACTACATTTATTTGCTACATTTTTTCTATATACATACAATGTATTTTTACCAAAATGAACAAGTATTCATCCTATACAGTACTTGTTTCTCCTGCCTGATGATACTGTAATTAAATATTTTTTCAGGGTGTAGACCGTATTTGTCAGGGCTGAAAGGAAGACTATGTATTTATTACTGCCAGACATAACCGTAGAATTCTTTTGCTGATAACAGTTTAAATTCTAGCCATAAGTCAATGTCTGCTCCCAGTTTGGAAGTGTTGCTAGTTAGAAATGTTTAAAGATTCCTTGACTGTTTTAATTTTAGAAGGTGGAATAGAAACCTTCTCTCACTGTAACTATAACAGTCTGAGTTGCAAGTAGACTCATTTACTATACCTCTTCATTTTTTTAATTTTTAATTTTTTGGCTGATATTGGTGGAGAATTCTAGTCACACATAATGAATGGATTTAAGAAGAAATAGCTTTTTACAAGGCTAATGAGAAGTTATGAGTGAAAATAACAAAATAGTATAGGGAACCTTGCCATCTTTTAAAAAACAGCGAAACATGGGGGTCCTGCATAACTGATTTTTCATGGCTGCATTAAATACCATTTTGGTGCTGACTTACTGCCTGATTGCATGGCTAGCAGACATCTGCAGGCAATTTTGGCAAATTCTGCTGACATTTGTCCCATATATGAGGAATTCTGCTGGACATTAGTTTTAATGCACAAGCTGTAAAACATTACACTTTGGAGTATGATTATGTTTATGCAACATTTCCCTCCAAAATAAGGAGCACTATGTATAATTTGCCAAGTGCCTCATTAGATATTATATTACTCTTTTCTATGCTTATTCAGACATGGTTCTGAGCCTTGATTTGTTTTGAACACGGTAAACTCTTTCAAGTTCCTGCTGAGCCAGTGACTATTTTTTGAAAAGAAAAAAAAAGGCTGACATGAAGTTAGGTTTAAGGATGTGACTATGAGTATTTCAGATGAAGAACGCAGTGAGCTGGTTTTAGATCTCCTTGTTAACAGGAAAATGTATTCAGGAAGCGTCAATAATGAGCTTGCTAATAATGTAACAGGAAGCTGATGCTCAGGTTGATGTACCCACTTCTATTAAAAGTTTAAATGTAATTTTAGAAATCCTGTTTAATTATGAAAGTTGACATGCTAATGATAGCATCTTCCTATTGGATTTGCTGGAGAAGTCTTAGATGTAAGAGAAGTGAAGGATTGACCTTTCTCCGGTGCAGACTTTTGTCTCCATTATGTGGTTCTGCCTGAGCAACTTTTTTGAGAGGATAAATTCAGGCAGCTCCTCTCCGAGGAGTGAAAAGTGTGGTCATTGGTGGCCACTGGAATGGCCCGGGAGTTACCAGTTCAGCTACCAAGATGCTTAGTTAGACTGAGACCAGAGTATTCAGGGACTTGGAGTATTAAGTCATAAACGCTTAAATTATAGCAATTTTCATTTTTAAGTTGGTTTAAGCACAAAGCTACTTTAGGTGCCAAAAAGAGCTATTTTTTAAAGCAGTTCAAGGGTAATTTTTTAAGTGATGCTTTATTAAAATTAGTTGTTTCGTTTCCAGTGGAGTACTACATTATATATATGACTGTAAGGATAGCGCTGTTTAGTTTTAGGACAATGGGGACTTTATTTTCAGTGGATGCTCAGATGAGCTCATAAACAGGAGACCTATGCTTCATTTTCTCTGAGAAGAAGCATATAGTTCTTGTGACCTTTAAAAGAAGAGGTATGTCATATTAAGTCTTATGAGATATTCACAAGAATTGTCCTTTTTGAATGCTTTCAGGTATGTTCGAGAGTCCCAGCTGATGACTAGGGCAGAGTAATTCCAACAAATGTTTTGGAAAAACTATGAAAATACCAGTTTATTTTTGGTTGATCAAAACATCAGAGTCAAGTATTTTTGCAGCCTGGGTGGATTTTGGTCATTTTAATGCAGAGAAATAATACATAATTTATTCCTCTTTGCAATTATTTCGTGTCTCTGTAGCAGTTTTAACTAGCAACTCTTAAAAAGTGCTTTTTCAATATATATAACTTCACATATCTATGCCATAGTATATGCTATTATGGAAAAATCTGTTCCATAATTTGTGAGGTGTGAAATCACAGAATCACAGAACGGGCAGGGCTGGAAGGGACCTCTGAAGATCATCCAGTCCAACCCCCCTGCCGAGCAGGATCACCCAGAGCACGTTGTGCAGGATGGCATCCAGGCGGGCTTTGAATATCTGCAGAGAAGGAGAGACTTCTGTATGTTAGTGGTATATCCATCATCTAGTAGTATTCTTAAGTAAGAAACCAGCCTTAATAAATATATAAAATCATCCAGAATTGCAATTCAAAAAGCTTCTAAACTTCCAGTTCTCTGTTTAAAAACAGTTCTCTGCTGCTGTGTACTTCAGTGACAGCATAACATTAATTAACTTTAACTCATCTCTGCTGAGTATGGGTTTGTAAGATCTGTTCTTTTGATCATGTATGACAACTCTTTGATGTTACTGAAACTTCAGTGTTTGTAGAGAAGATAGAAAGATAAGTTATTTAAAATAAGTTCCATTGAAAATGTCAGTTTTCAAACCAAAGTGAGTGCTGATTTAATTAGAAATAGAGACTTCATCTTACCCAGGGCCATATATCACTTGCATCAGGATGCCCTTTTGAGCTCAGTAACCTATACAGCATCCAATTCTGTGTAGAGGCGTTTTGCTTGTTTCAGGTTTTTGTTGTACTTTTAAGAGGATGAGTGTTCCTTACAGCTAGTCACTTACTGTGGGAGTCTTCTGGTTCATATCACAGTTAGTGGAAACAAAGAAGTACATTGCGGTTGAAAAGTGTAACACTCCGCTACTGCTCTTCTCAGGTATTTGCTGCTACCATTTTAGATCGTATGACAGAAGTTTTATTGTAACTTTGTTTTAAAATTTTCGATGAAGCTTGGTTTTTGTGTGTGTGGATGAAAGGGGATTAAAGCTCTGCTTGTTGGTGCTTATGAAAGGTCACCTCTAAATATCTTGCTAGTCTGCTCCAGTCTTTTAGCTGATATATGTTCTCTCTAGAGTGCCACAGCTTTTTGATGCATTTCATTGTTTGGGGAAATCCCTACTGAAGATCTGGAAATCAGTACTAACTTCACTGTAGCATATGTTGAGTATCCTTGTCCATGTACAGCTTCTGCTGAAGCCTTATGCCTCTCACTTAGGATGTTTAGAGAAGCTGAGGAATGAGGGTTTAAAGGTAGTTGTGACACTGTATGCAACTGGTCTTACTGGTTGTTACTTCATAAAACCTTTACCTACTGTTAGCCACTTGAGGAAAAATTTGAAAATCACTGCTTCGGAACATAACTGTTAATTGTATGAAAAGCAAAGCAATCTGATAAAGAAAATACATACCCAAGGAAGAAGAATCTGTCTGTAAAATGATAATGAAAGTACAGACACAAAATCCATATTATAGACCATATGTCTACATCTAGAATTTCATAGTCGTGACAGGTCAGGTGGTTTCATATTTTCCACTGCTTTATTTTTAGGGCTTGATCTTATGCTTGTTTTACTCAGTGGCAAATCTTTCTAACCTCAGCAGGGCCAAATTCAGGATATAAAGAGATATAAGATACGATATTTGATCCCAAACAAAACTACCTGCAAATGTTTACTTTGTTTTTTGCAGTGTTTTTCTATTCTTATTGCATTTTTATTTTGTTGGCAAATATATACAGTTTATTATTTCTAGCACCAAAGCTATGCACTTGAAATTAAATGCATGAACAAAGGTATAGCAATTAGGCTTTAGGGATACAGAGGTTATAACTGGGGAGAATTCAGCTAAAGAGAATGAGCATGTAACTTTTCCTGATTTTTGTCTTTCATTTAGACAATTTGGGTTTATTTTAAATAATATCTTCCAGAGAAATTTATTTTTCATTTCATTCGTGCAAGCTAAGTAATGGTAGCACTGCTTGTTTTTATAGCCTTTTTTTTGCATCTTGTGATGTAATGGGAGCTTTTACTGACAATATTTCAGGTGGAGATGATGTTATTGAGCCTTAATTAGGCTCAGATAGTAAATGATTTTATCATGTACAAAACTTTAGTCATTCATGTTTTCACACATATGAATAGGTATCATGTAGTTAAACGGAATAATTAGTTGCATAATTCAAAACTAAAAGTCTAGCTGTTTAACAAAAATCTTCATCTTAGTAACAAAAGTGTAGCTATTCCATTTTTGTCAAATTTAGCACTTACTGTAATGCATTGATTTTTAGCATGTACATGAATGAATCTCTGCTGAAGAGTAAAGATCATTTTTACTGTTCAATGAACACAAAATACAGTTTCTCATATGGTTAGATGAATTTAATTTAGGTTACATGAATTAAATTCAGATTAATCCAATTCAATAGGTCCCCATCTCCCTGACTGTGCTGGTAACAAGTGTATGTAGGGTTTGCTGTGCATGGAATCACTGAAATTCTGTGCTAAAAGTGCCTCGCTCTCCCCTCCTTTTCTTTCTACAGGGTTGATTTTAAGCTAGATCATGTCATTAAGCCTGTTTACAGCGTGGCTCCATGCACACTTCTACAAGCTCAACAGATGGGTCATGAGCCCTGCAAGGAGTGCATGATGCTTTTGAGTGGTTCCCCTGATGGGGGAGTAGGGCAGGAAGTTACATGGAATCTCGCGTTGGAGGAGTTGTACTGTGAATTGAAATGCTCTGAAAGATGATAATAGCAATTAAAAAAACCTTTTTTGTTCTGTATTTGAGTTGTGGGACAATAAATAGCTGTGTGCAACTCTGACTTGTACAGATTCCTATCTGTTGGGGCAAAAAGACAGTATGGCATGAAACTGTCAGAAAGGCAAGATAACCAACTCTAATAAAATACCTAACAACTGTTTTAAATCCTAAATTTCTTGTGTGGATAGATTAGCATGGCTTGCACTTCTCTCGGAAATTTTTGAAGTAGAGAAGAATTTGCTTTGATCTCATGCCACTGTAATGTTTGCTTTTTTTTTGCCAATGATGTGAATTGCCTTGCATAGTTCTGCTTGTTGGCTTGATTTCTGCAGAATACCTGTGGCCTTAATTAAAGCAAAGTCAGTACATTTTAAGAACTCTGAATTCTGTGAAATCATGTGCTTCATCAGCAAATGAAAATTCAAGCTATGGTCTGTTTTAAAAATCAAGCTGCTGTCCTAACTTGATGGAAAATTCTCTCTGGAAGTGTTATGGACTGCATTGCTCTAAGCAAATACTGGATTTACAGTGATCTCTTCTTGAGTTAAAAATAAAATAAAAAATAAAAACAACAAAAAGCTGTTTTCCTCATTCTAGATTCTTGAAACAATTGTTTATCACTTCAGTGACAGGGAAATGTATTTAAGTGGGAGAAAATATTCCTAGGATCTCTGAATAAATCCAGATTGTGTTGGAAAGCAATGATGAGAGTATTATTATTTAATACTAGGAGAATCTTAACAACCCCCCCACACACACACTTTAACACTATGATGATGTATAGAAGTTCATTCTCTTATTTTTCCTTTTTCCCCTTTCATTTTTTTCTCCAAAAGCAAATCACAGATACAGTGTATTGAGTAGAAGCTGGATTGTTCTGATTCTTTATATAACCTCATAAAAAGTTGTAAACTGGAATCACATCTGTGCGGACACTAAAAACCCATAGTCTGGTTGTATGTGAACAGCATAAACACATTGCTCAGAGTCCAAATACGTACTCTGGAATTTGAAAATTGTCTGAACTGGTAGTGGTAAATATGGTGGGGTAGTATGGTCCCTCTAGTGTTCCACTTTTCAAGCCAGAGAGCTGCTTTTTGACGTTCAAGACTCCTGCGGGGTTTACCTGACTACCTTACTGTGATGTGTGTTTTGCACAGTTCAGAGCCTACTACCCAAGGCAAGATTTTATTTATGTGGAATAGCATTGCTGAAAGCATAGATTAGAATCAACAAAAAGATTGCATCTTAAGTCGGAAGAAAAAGTAAAGGTTCTTGATTGAGCAAGGTAACATTCATAAAATCAGAATGCTGCAGAACCCACAGAGTGCTAGTGAGAGTACAGGAACTGCTGTTTGGCTCTTCTATGCCTGGTATACTTTCCATCTGTTGTTTTTTTCCCCACTCAATATTTTCTAAGGCTTTCAATAGCTGACTTCTTGCTGGTCTGCAGTGAGAAAAACTTATAACTACACATTTAGAAACAGTAATGATGGTAATAAAATAATTACGTGATCAATAAATCATGAAAAGTATAGCTGATGGAATAACAACTAGAATAAAGGTATTCCGAGATGACTGTTTAGGCTGGCGTGCTACATAAAATCTTGTACCCATTTACCGAGTACTGTTCATGGTAACTTGTTGTACTGAAGTAGAATTTTCCAGAAAGGTACATTTGAAAATACTGAGAAACAGAATATCCGTCATTTCTCCAGTGTGCTTGTTCTTCTGTTTAATGACGGGTTTTCTGTGTTGTGCTGTTCTTTTTTGTTTTTTTAAAGAACCTAACTTCCATCTTTTTGTCTGGCTGTAACTTTCAACCAGTTGTTCTCTGCAAAATTGAAGTCCCTCAGTTTCTGATATTTCCTTTCTTTGCACATGTACCTATAAATTGTAGGTGTATCACTTCAGTCTTATTTTTGATAAGTTAAATAAAGTGAGGCAATTATCTCATGATGTTCCTCCAACTTCTGTACCATTGTTGCCTATTTTCTGCATCTTTCCGATTTCTTTTGTATCCCAGCGTTGTAAGCATCAAATTTGGATGCTGTATTTAAGTACCACTTTACTAGTGGTACATCTGGAGGTAAAATCACTTCCCTATTTCCATCAATGCATCCTTATATATTTATCTAAGGATCACGTTATGTCTTTCACCACGGTATTGTATCCTGCAGCTCATATTAAGTTACTGGACCATCTCAAGTCTTTTTCAGCGCATCCGATTTCCCTGATGTGTGCCCCATTCTGCAAGTATGCCCTACAGTCTTCATTCCCAAATTTGTAAAATGTGTTTGGCTGTTTAAAAAATGCACTTCTTTGAATGGGCCAAACTTGTTACATGTTCTAGATTGTGCTGTAAATTACCCTAACTTCATCATTATTTATAGTTTTACTGACCTTCTGTAATCTGTCCATCTTATTTGCAGTGTTCTTATATTTAGTGCCAGCTGAGATTTTTAATGTGGGACAGAATGAAATTGTGATAATTGAATGTCAAAAATGAGCCACCTGCCTAATAAACATATATAAAAACTTGGTTCAGAAGAAGCAGTGGAAAAAAAAAATTGATAAGATTATAATGATATAAGAAAGGAATTAAATGGGGTTCAAGAGTGGCTTGCAATGTGAAAATGAGGATTTTTCTTATGTTGCAGAAGCAGACAAGGTGTAAATACAGGATGTTGGAACCAGACAAGAGAGGCAGAAGGAACTACGAAGTCTCTGATGTAGTTAAGAGATCAAAAATCTACGAAAGAAATAATAAATGAACTTAGATATTCTTTGGCCTGCTTCTGTCTTAAAGATTAATTTCAATATCACCTTAGTACATTTTTTATAAATTTAAAATACACTGGGAAGAAAAAAAACGTTCTCCAGAGATCAAAGGTTGGGGATTTTTAGGTTGTTTTTTTCAGTGACATGTACTATTTCCATGATTCTGTGTAATGTAAGTTATGTGAGACTCTTCCTTCCCTTCCCCCCCATTAGTGGAGGAAGACTCTTGGTGATTGCAGCCTCAGCAATGCTGGGTTTCAGAGGCTTAGAGTCACTAGCTACCTGTTTTGGTAATTGAATATACAGTTTACAGGTTCAAAGTGTTTAACATAGGATCCAGCTTTATCTATGGTATTTTGTCAATCTTTTTTCTGTATATAGTTCCATTTTAAAAGCAAAAAAAAAAAATCTTCCCTCACTTGCTAACTGATTATATTCTCTTTGTGACCAAATTAGAAAGCTTTTTGCATTGTTGGTAAGACGCAATCACAGTTAGACAAGATCGTTTCCTAGAGGTGAAGTTTTGCATAATGTCTCAATAGCATTATTACTCTAACAGGAATCCCCTGGCTTTCCTTCGGAAGTTAATTAGTCTGTGCAGGGAATGAGTCAGACGGAATTGTGTGGATAAGAGCGTGTGTTGATTACAGAACTGAAATCATACTAATGGCTTCTCTTAGTCTGCTGGTAAAAGCAATTACTGGTTGGTATTTTCACAATAAATTTGAAGCTGTGAAATGTGATTTTAAGAAATACTTTGTCTAAAATCACATTATGAAAACAACATACACGAAGAAACAGTCGCCTTCCTGCTTTTCCATATTTTCAGCTGCACATGTTCTGGAGACGGTGACTTCAGGACCTGTACTTGGGAGAGACTTTTTGTGAAGGTTTAAAAACTTCACCACATGTGAAGTGGTGAACATGTTTTCTAATATTATAGATCACAGAAATCCATTCAAGATACTTGTAAAACAGAAGGACATGCTTTTTAGAGATACTGACATGAAGTTGTTTGTGCCCTCTCTTACTGAGGCAAGCATTGCATTTTGATTCATGTATTTTGACTCTCACGAAAAAGAGCAAATTCAGGGATAAAGTGAACCGTAAATGAAAAGAAGGATTTTTGCAATTTCCTTTTTTTCCATCTGAGAAAACCCAATTGAAAGCCTTTTTAGACTCCTCAGTGGCTTTGACTTGCAGAAGTTATCAATAGGAGATTGTGATAGAAAGCTGAGTATAGAAGACTTTGTAGCTTTGCTCACAGAATGCAGTGTATGTTACAGGAAGATGAAGATAATCTTCCTATGAAGATTTTGCTCACATTAATAATACTTTGAATAATGGTGTGATGGCTTCAGGGTTCTCAGAGGTAGTATCAGAGGATTTATTATTCCGTTGATACCTGTATATTTTACTTTCCACTGTGTGGTGACTCTGTCAGTTCCTTCCTTTTATATATCAGCTATCAGCTGTGGTTCAATAAAGTGATATTTATATCAATTAGTATATTATCAGAATTTCTTTTTAAATATGTATGTATTATCAAAGAAGGCGGGCATTTCAGATCATGATACCGTAAATTTGCACATTACTCATTTGTTTTGATATTAGCAGTTGGTTGGCAATTTACCTATTAAGTTTCTAGCAAAGGTGTATTTGTATGGACCTTAGTCCATTATGGCTCCGTCTAAATACTGCCCCCAGCTCAGACACTGTGTGGCTTTGAGTACTAAATTTGGACATTTTTGCTAAACTTGGACTATACTGCAGACAGATAGTATTCCTTCTTTCCCACAGAATGTATGCCTTGCGCTTAATAATTGATTAAATCAGTATTAGAGGAGAACTAGGATTTAGCCTTCCTGTTTTAAAAATGGAATACCTGACACACCACTAGCAGCACCAGCTGTGGCCATTACCTCCTCATAGCAGGGCCCTGAGGGTGCTTTAATTGCCCTGCCCAGCTTCACCTGGGGCTTCCACCCCACCCACTGCCCAAGAAACCCACGCAAGCCCAGCTTCGAGCCTCTTGTCCCTGCTACACCTCGGTGTGCTAGCTGTGCTGGTCTCCAGCTGTGCTGCCTGGATGGACCTTGGACCTGTGATGGAGGTAGGCTGTCTTCTGGCTGGACCTACTTCGGGTGGTGTATATTGGATGATGTACGTTGCATCTCATCCCCAATTCCGTCTCTGGCCCTGTCTCCTTTTGCACCTGACAGGCCTTCCAGGGCCCACTTCATGACTTGCCTTGCCTATGGCTTGATGGACCCTGCTGCTGGCAGCCTGCAGTGTCTGGGTGCTGGGGCCTGCACCCTGCCACCAGGGCCCGGCTGCGCCTTGGCTCCCAGCTCGCGTTCCCTCGGGGAGCCGTCTGCCCGCGCTGCTCCCTGACGCGCAGCCGGGGAAAGTAAAACTCACGCTGAAGTATGGATCTGAGGGAGGAAGAAGCTGCAGTTATGGTTTAAAGGCTTGAAGATTACAGAATGATGTTTTAGATGGGCTGTTTAAAGTCATCACATCATAGCAGAGAAGAAATGAGTGAAACTGACATCCATGTTTTCTTCACGGTGCTGTGATTCATACAAATGTCAGTCAAAGAGGAAAAGGGCGTTTTAGGTGCTTTCTCCTTTTTAGAAAAGCATTTTTTTTTTAACCAACACTTGAAGGATTATCCCAGGTTCGTATCAGTGGCAGACCGTTGCCTCTGAAGTTTAACTTTACTAGTCCCTGTGTGATGTTGTTACTGTCAAATCTTTCCTTCCTTGAAGGAAGGACGGATCTTAGGTGAATTTCTTAAACCTTCTTTTTGAGTGCCATGCTCTACAGTGTGTCTTAGCATCTGCTGTGGTTGTTTTTCCATCATGTGATCCAGCTAGGTTATGTACTCATACAACCCACTACCTATGCCACCCTTTTCTGTTTTGCTTGCCATACGATGGAAATACAGAATCTCTCTCAGAAAAGTTGAGTAGCCTGTATAGCAAAACTGTAGTATATAAATAAAGTGAGAGATTTGATTTTAAATCATTCACAATTCTGCAGTGATTGCATCTTCATACATATAAAGAGTTCTGATGCTTCTCTGTTAACCCCAGTGAGCACAGTCTCAAACTTCCAAAGCCCATATGCTGCCCCACGCTATCCTCTTCGACTCACGGTTTCCACATTGTTATATTTCATATTACTGCAGAATGTTACATGCAACACCTCTGAGAACCAAGAAAGCTCTGTACTTTGTTTTTGCAAAATTTCAGCTTAAAAATAGGATTCTCTCCTTGCTTGTTGGAAAACTCAAATTTCAAGAGACTGCTGAAAAGCAGGGCCTTTATAGCTAGTTGAATGTAGTACTGTATGAGTTCGCTGGAGATTGACTTGCTCCATATCAAGTATTGATGTGAGGTATATGTGTTTCATATTTAAAGTAATATTTAAGAGCCTTTTAACAGCTGAGATCATTGAAGGAAATTGGTAATATGGAGAACCTGTGTGCTACTGCTTTGGTCTGTCTGTCTCCTTCATCTCTGTTCTGTCATTAGGACAGAGAATTATAAAATAAGCTCGGCATGGGGACTCTCCTTTTTTTTTTTCCTCTTCATGTTCAAACCTTGAAAGTACCTATCTTATGCTTCACCAAGAAAGTTCCCAGCTTCCCTTCCCTCTTCCCCCTTACTTTTTCTTCAGTCTATTACTCTGATAGCACGTTCCTGCCATCCACTAATTCAGAAATATCCCTGAACCACTAATTCAGAAATTAAGTTGCATAGCTTAATCCTGAAATTACTTTAGAGATATAAAATACATGCAGGTACAAAATAATTGGTGAGTATGTTACCCTGAATTAAGTGCTATGGCAGGAGATGACAGGTCACAGATGAGCTGTTATTAGATTTTCCTGCTGCAGTCACTTGATCTACTCATTTTTCACCTGTTAACAATAGAGTTGCATTATGATAACAAGTTTAATATATCTGCTAATGATTCATTTCAGTGCCTGGGTATCTACATGCATTTAGGAAGCTTTAGCCTGTACATGGTGCAGGAAAAATTGAAAAAAAGAGCATGATTGAGTTTAAGTGCAGTATTCATCACAACTATTTTACAAGTAATTGCCTAATTTGAGCATTATATGCTCCTCTCTTAAACTGTATTTTACATAACATCATTTGTCTTTCATCTGCTGAGTTGAAAATATAATGTAAAATAACTCATCACTAGAGGAGATCAGAGAGCTATTCTTTACAGGCAATGTGTCTGGAGCATTGTCTGAAATGGAAGCAGACAATTCATGTAATAAATTGCTAGGTGACAATAAGAAATTGTTACAAGCTGTTATTATACTAAAATAATTCTTAAAAAAAAAAGAGACCTACTTGAAAACAAACCAAAACAAAATCAACAAAACCTCAAATGTGAGATAAATGATATATAACCTTTTATTGAAATCAGCCCCAGTAAGAGAGGCATAGAAGATTGCAAATGAGCTATAAATCTTTAAAAGGGATTCTCCTGTGATTGTGGTATACTGGAGAAATAAATTTGATTTCCTTGCTAGGCAAGTTTGGTAGAAACTACAGCTAAGAACAAAGAGTTACAGGAATAAATATGATACATTAGGTAGAATCAATATGGCTTTTTATAAATGGACTCATGCCTGCTAAATCTATCAGTTCTTTGTGGGAGTCAGTGAGCGTGCAGATATAGGCATCTTTGAGCTAGTTGATTGTATTGCACGTAAATTTTCAGGCAGCTTCTGTCAAGACTTCAGAAGACATCAAAATATTGGGGGGGGGGCGGAGAGGGGGAAGAAATCATTTTGTTGTAGGGTACTCATTAAAAATGGGAAATGAAGGCTAGGAATAAACGATGAGGTTTCAGAGTTATGGACTATAACCAGCATGATTCCGTGAGGTTTGTGCTACACTAACATCTACTGGTGGCCACGCGGACAGAGACTGAGACTACTGGCCTAAGACAGACTTCTGTGTTTGATGTAATTGCTAATTCTTCCCTTCTTAGCACAGCAAGAATCTTTTGCTGATTTTTATAGAAGTTTAATTGTAGCTGAATGCTGTTACCCTTTTCTTTGTGAAAGAAAATTCTGTAGATTTGAATCCCTGCTCCATTAGAAATGCAAAAGGAGACTTTCCTTTGAAAGCAGAAACTGAAATTTTACTTTTGTTTTTCCCTTCTTACTGTTTTCAGGTGGAGGAATAGTAAACCTTATACAACACCTTATTAAAACTGTACTCCTCAAGGTGTACATGTGAGAATTTTAATGTGTAACTTGTCGTCTTGCTTTTGATAGGTGAAAAATGTGTGCGCTGATGGAAATTGTTCAGTGTGTATGGGCAGATTTATACAGCAACAGCCATGCTGGAGTTGACAACGCTGACAACCCTTGTGCCGTTGCAGTGGGTGTGCTGGGAGCTGATTGGGCATTGAAGATATTTAAATTGAAAATCTGCTTGCTTCTTGTACGTCTTCTAAGATCTTGGATTCGTTTTGCTGTTAGTGGATTGTTGCATGCTGCCTATAAATGACTTTGGTAGGTTTTAGAAAAAAATGAAAGAATGTGTAGTAAAAGTGCCTCTTTGCTGTACAGACAGTGTTTTGGATGAAGTCAATCTGATGTGGCTGCCATGAAAACAGATGAGCATTAGTGAACGTTCGTTCTTTTGTAAAAGCAGAATGTCTTTGCATAATGCTCTCTACAAGCAGTGCTTCGCGGTCTTCTCAACAGTATAGTCCCTTGATTTACTCCTTCCAAAATTCCTTTACGCATTCTATCTTAATATTACAGCTCTAAATGTCAATTGCTAAATCAATTCATCATGTACAGGGAAAAAAAGCCAAGCAACCAAGGTTAGATAATTCATTAGCCAAATCGACAAGTGTTTGTGTGGCAATTGTTTTTTAATCTGTAAGACCTACTGATTTCTACTAAATTTTGAAATTGCCTTTACATTGCTTCTACTGTTTATTGTCATAAAAGAAGCGTTTTTCATCTAATTATTAACATAAGCACTCAGTTACTTTCCCCAGTTCTTGTTCTTTACAGTTCAAAAACTTAGGTATATTTTCCCTTGTGCATACTTGAGCAAATGGTTTTGCACTTATATGCTTACTTTTGTTAACACATTTGTGGCGTTTATAGTCTTAATTGTTGTGCACAAAGTTTCACAGGCTTGGAAAAATGCATTAAAGTTACCTACAGCATGAGGCAATAGCAGATAATTTTGTTACACAACAAACATTGCAAGTTTGATAGAAAAATGTGAAAACTGGCAATCTGATAAAATTGATAGATGTGACAATGTTCAATTTTCTTGTCACATTATATTAATGCAGTGTAAAAATGTCTGGTTAACCCAGAGTTTATGCTAGCAGCTTAGACTAGTAGTTGCATATATGCTGAATTCAGCTGCAGCAAATTGAGTATCTCCTAAGGCACTTGAAACTCAACAAAGCAAGGGAAAATCCTTATGAAAGCTTGTATGAGCAGATGTAGCCAGAAAAGAGAGCTGTCCCTATAGGATACCTCACTTGTTATATGTAACCCCATTTTATTATTTTCTTGTGTGTAGGTCTGTCAAAGAAAAAAAACTGTTGATCAGGAACACTTGAGATTCTGTCATCACATCCTCAGTGCTACTGTTTCGCCTTTTCTTTTTTTATTTCCTGAAAGAAGCTTCTTAGATGTAAAACCAGCAGTTTCTAATCAACCTTGAATTGAAATCAGAATTACAGTGAGTTGAGCAGAAAATGAGAGCACCCTCAATACAATCATGTAAATTTTGTGAAGCTTTCTCTGGAAAATGCGAATGTGTGAAAAATCCTGACTGAGCACTGCATAAAACACCTAGAGCAGTCCATGTAACTTTTCTAAGTGGTGCTGTGATAAAGTTGTTCTACTGATTTGATTTTGAATTTACAGATCATATTTGTCAAAGAGAATTGAAATTTTCCAGCATTTCAGAAAAATTAATTAGGCAACACGATTCCGTGGCAGTCTGTTCTGTCAGAGGATGGGAGACTAAGAAGCTTTTCTATCTTTGTTTTGGCCGCTCCAGATGCTAGCATTGTCTAGGGAAAGCGGTACCAGGATAAGCAAACAAAATGTGGACACGTGGACTTGTAGGCTTTGGATTTCAAGAAAATCCAATACGACATTCCAGGCTTTTACAATAAAAGCAGAAAATATAAAATAATGGAGAAAAACAGCTTTTAGAGTGCACTGCAAGTTATTTATATTTTTGGCAAAATCTAAGAACCATGGTCTTGCTTATCAGTAATAAAGCTTGTCATTAAGGAAACTCTGACAGATTTACAATAGAAAAGGAGAAATTACCACATCATCTTTGACTAAATTTAGTATGAGTAAGTTAAAATACTGAGAATAAATCTCAAGTGAAGTGGGAGATATTTCCCTTCCTCACAGCCCCATCATATTGCTCTCTGGAAGTCTTCTCTCAGTCACTAGAGTACTCGGGTTCTTCCCTTTTCTACTTTTTTTTCCCCTGCCCTAACTGATGACTTTCCACAGTAGCAGTAATCTGTTAATAATTCCCAGACTGCATGACCTTTTTTATATTATTGTATTTCATTCAATTTCTAGTGTTTGAGTTCTCAGTCATACAGTTCTTTTCAGACAATATTTCAGTCTTTATTGACACAGCCTTTTAAGTTTATTGTTAATCTGTGTCATGAGCACACTCTGACTGCTAGGCTATGAAAATGAAAGGGAGTAGTTTGGATGGAGTGTGAAAGAAGCCAGTTTAAAAAAGCCAGCAGAAAGGAGAAGTATGCAGGAAGAAGAGGAAAATATGCCATGAGGTAACGTGGTGGAGGAGCTATTAAGAGTTTGGAGGTGGATTCCCAGAGAGACTTGATGCCTTGCAAGAGAGGGGAGGAAGAGTGCTTAAGATCAAAAAGGATAGAGTAATTAAAGGAAAATGAGAGTAAGAGTGAAAGAAGTATTGGAGGGTTGGGGCTAGGCTCTACAAAATGGAACTGGAACTGGGAGATACAGGTAAATTTGAGAGATTTTAATCAGTTGCTGTCATAAGCTCAAGGTATAGCAGCAAACCCAGCAGCATGCAAATACCGTTGGATTAGAAAGTTCTAAGCAGCCCTTGCTCACATTTTTGCTATTTGATGTCTGTGAGGTGGGCAGGGTGAAATCTTGTAAATCTTCCTGGGAGACGAACATGGGATGAATGTTCTTTCAGCTGAGGTGTGATGCTCTTAAGCACATTAGTGATATTTCACATCAACAGTTATGTTCTGGCTTGCAATTCTGAAGATGTTCAGTTTGTAGTAGAGGTGGGTGTAGCAATTTGGGGGGGGAAGCAGTTTCATCAAGGTGCATCGTTCAAAAGGAAAGAGCTTATATCCGTTCTGCTTACTGAAGTGAGATAGGACTAGAGATTGCTTACAATGCAGTCCATGTTGGTTTCTAGTTACGGAAACAATGGTAAAATGCTTCAGATAGTTTTGGGAGGTCATAGGTGTGATTCCTTCTGAAATTTCCCACAGATTTTTTGCTGCAATTGGAAGTTGACTCTTCTGTTGACCCATCTAGTGATCAGAGATTGAAACCATGAAGGGATGAAGAGCCCTGCAGATTTACTGCAGTGAGAGAACTGGTTGTAGGAGAATTATGAGAACTGTTTGGGCTAAAATAATTGAAAACCAATGACTGAGAACTTCTTTTATGCTAGGACACAACTAAATTTAGGAGAAATATAGAATGGAATTTATAATTTTTGTTTTATTAACTTGTTAATAAAGCTCTTGAAGGGGATAAATTTTGATGTAATAAAATTTGAGTGCTGATTTTCTGGGGGAGAAAACAAGAATGCCACAAACTTGAAGAGTGGAATTCAAGTTGTTTAGAATGGGATAGAGTGGACTGCAAAAAGAGACGGACTGCAAATTGTAATATGTCTGCATCACTACAGTGCTCTCAGCAGCGACTCGGCTGCACATTACTAGGAATGGTGATAGAAATTGCAGGTTAGGAAATAGGAGTTGGAGCTGACGTTGCAGGATGAGAGTAAAATAAACAGGAGAAGGAGAGTCTGAAAACAGAGGTACTGAGATTAAGATATGGGATCACAGATTAGAAACAAGATAGGGTTGTTAAGACAGCATTTGCAAAATGAACAAGAGATGTGTGGGAAAACAAGCAGAGTTAAAGAGCAAGCGACAGAATGTGTGAATACGTAATACATAGTCATTTGAATTTTTTGGCGTGAAGAATGTGATAAAGATGTGGTAGACCAAGTGGATGTAATTTTCCGTGTCTCATTTACAATTCTTGGTTGAATTTATTTTGATTATGAACACTTGTGAACTAAAATGTGTTAGAGGAGAATGTAGCTTGAACAGTGCTTATTGCAAATATTTACAATTTTCAAAAAACAAAGGGCAGAGTGTATGTTCCAAATCTTCCTTCGCTCTCTGAGACAATGAAGATTTTGGTGGTTGATTAGGTAGTCTGTTTGCTCCCTTTCACCTCTGGTTAGAGAAGATTCTAATTTTTCCCAGTTAATTAAGCCCTTGCATGAAAACTGTGAAGAGGCATGGTGCCTGTTTCTAGTTCTCCCACTGCTCTTCAGCGTGATTTCATGAAAATTGCTCTACATCTCTTTGGTTCAGTTTTCCGACCTGTGAAATGGGGAATTATAATGAGCTGTGAGCTTTGCTAACACAAAAAGTGCTACATAAGGATAAGGCATTATTATTATTAATAATACATATAATATGTATAATAATACATATTTTAGGTTTATACATCTGTGCTTTTTGAGGATTGGTGTGCTAAGAAGCCAGAGCTAACCTTGGAGTATCTCTGGGAAGTAGCTCGCAAATTTAGCAGCTTTGTATCAGGCACCAGTGGTGCGGGTTCCCCATCAGTTTAAGCTGATCTAACACTTTGCTGTCACAGATAGCAGTGGTCTTGTCATTATCCTGGCAAAATGCTGCCCTGTAAGAGGGTGGGAAAAAAAAAATATGTTCATTCCCATTGGTGAACTGCTACAACTCGCTGCACAGCTTCACCGTTGTGAGTGCGAATGCAAGAGATGGAGATCAGTGTGCAGGCAGGGGCATGTTTCCGAGGCAGGGGGAAGTAAATGGGGAGAGGGCCG
>VXAL01004036.1:42523-79385 GCA_013399475.1 Chauna torquata | reverse complement strand
CCCCCCCCCCCCCCCCCGAGGTGAATTTGAACTCTCCCATTGCTTTTTGTCTGTTGGACAGGCTTCAGAGAAGAGACTTGCCATTTCTGCTAGGTTTAAAAAGATTTAACGAAAGATCTATCCGCTATCAGCGCTTCTGCCTGTCACTGACTTATCAGAAGTTCTGTCAGAACTGTCTTGAAGAAATTATGAAGTATTGGGAATACTTTGATTAATATTAGACATTGAATAGAAACAGTTTTCTGAGAAGCTACATATTTAGTTTGCTGGAAGTTCACATCACGTGTACGTATTCAATGTAAGCTTCAACATGAGAAATTACATCATTAATAAGGGGTGAGCACTGAATTCTGGCCCTGCCCTGCATAGCTTCTTTCATCTTTATGCATTTTTTAACTAAAATTCTAAGATTTTCTCTAAAATAAAAGACTTGTATTTCAGTCTGAAAAAACTCCTCATGGCATGGTTAGGTGTATCCATGCAGTAGCAGTTGATGGTTTCAAGTAGCTTTGGAACGTGCCTGGCCACAGAAGCCACTGTTAAATCCCCCGAACTCAAGCAAACTCAGAGAAAATCAAGAGAGCGGGAGGCATCACCTTCCTGCTCTCATCTCTGTTTTCATCCTTGGGAATGGAATTACCTCTCCCCATTTGGTAAAGCTATACAGTACGGTTTCACACAGATCATTCTCTGACACTGAGAAATTCGTCTTTTTTAAGAGTAGTTCCATTGACTGTCTTTTTTTTGTCTTTTTTTTTCTTCGTAAGCAATGGCTAAATTCAGCTCTCTGGTTTAAAAATGAATAGTGCGAGAACATGGCATATGGCCGTTTGCCTAAGAAACTCTGGCTTGTGTTTACTGAAAGAAATTGCAATGTGTTGGCATTCATTGTAATTCAGCTTGACTGGGAGCCTGCCAGAATCAAATCAAAATGTGTTCACAGTATATCCAAAATACAGCTTAAGTGCCAAGTTTGTAGTAGCAACTATAGCAACCTGTTTCAGAACGAAACATGAAAATTTCCCTGTATGCAAAATAAACTCATCACATGCTAGTTTTGGCCTACTTATCACACCCTCTACTTTTATTTTAATAGATGATTTCACTAGGATATAAGTGACGTAGTGACAGTCCTCATGATTGTTTCAACAGAACTAAGAAATTTATTAGAGATTTATACCTGGAAAAGGGGCAAGTTAAGGCATTTTTTTCCCTCTGATAGGCTACAACATTGGATCGTTTGTTCAGATGTGTGGTTGACCACTTCAGTAGGTCTACCACATCTAAAGGAGCTGTTGAATGTGTATGAGTATTGTGGGATGCCTTTTCTGCCAGCATGCCGATTATATATTGTCTTTGAGTGAGCAGCATGAGCGAGAGTTCATACCTTGTATAATTTGGATACTTGTGTGTCACAGGCAACCAGAAATGGAGCTGCTTTTTGCACTAGCAATATCCATGTGATGTGTTCAATCCTAATCTAAATCCTCATCAATATATAGTTCAGCATACTTTTTATACATGAAACACAGCTGACCTTGAGGAGATGAAAATTACTGATGCTATAAAGCTGATGTTAGGAGATTGTGTGTGTCCATTTTTGGTGGCAATCATCACAGTTACTTATCAAAAAGATGTCTTTCTGGCTGTAGAAGGAGAGGTGGGTATGGCTGATCACCTCCTTTTGGAAGGTCTAAATGTGCTTAATAATAAAATGAAAGAAAACATTCATTTAAGTACCATCAGTTATCACTCTGATCTCCAAGGATTTTTCCTTCAGTCATTGAGAAGGAAGCTTCATTTTGACCTTTGTATTTTCCCATGTGTAGAGCCACATTTCTTTAGTTTCAGTGCAGGCTCGGTGTACATACCATCCTGACCTTGGAAAGAGAGACACGTCTGGGGAAAATGCAAGTAGTTGTTCTTAAAGCTCTGTATCTCACACTCATGTCCCTTGGTAGAGCTTTGCAAAGTGCAGAACAAGCCACTTCTGCTTCTCTCTGCTCCTCACTGGCCATAGTTTTTCAGAACTGACTCAACCCCTCACTCACAGTTCAGAGGAATTTTTTTCTCGTCTTCTTGTGATCAGTATCTTTACTTAGTTGAAGGCCACCAGTGTTCGCATTTTTCCTGTCTCCTAAACTTTTCTTAGTCAATTGAAAAGCTGTGACTTTGGGTCTCTATATAGTATTTTCTTGATCAAACTAACATTTATATACAATTTTAAAGGGTTTTATAATAAAGTTCTCAAAGTATTATTTAAAGATTAAGACAAAGGAAGTCAACATATAGATGATGAGAGAGAATGAGAAATTTTGTTTAGTGTGGGTTTGTTTCTGAAACCAACAACCTATCAGTACTTAAAGGAGTAAGATTACCTGCAAGTAGGCATTGTTTAGGTCTGTCACTGCCTGTCCCAGAGCGGAGAAGACATCAAGAGTGGTACAGTTATAAGCACTGGAAAATGTAATTATGCTACCAAAACAATCTCTACTGAGGACATTAGCACGCATGCATACCTGTAAGTATCATGGAAAAAGTTAATTTTCCTATGCAGAGGATTTTTCAAAATGGAGGAGAATTTAAGTGAGGTATAGATTTCCTGTGATATCCTTCCACAAAGATGTGAATTTCCATCCATGAAATTGAATGGGACAATCTGCAAACCTTTGGCCATCGTGGGCTCAATCATGCAATGTTCAGTGCGCTCTGGCTCTGCTCCAGCAATGCACTTAAGTTTAATTTGAATCATGTGAATATTCCTGTGCAAATCGATTGGAGGATTAGCAATATGTACAGAAGTGAGGCAGGCACTTAAGTTCTTAGTTGGATCAAGGCCAGACTTGCACAAATAATCACTGAAGTGCTTGCTATATTAAATAATGACTGGTAACAAGAATAGGGCCCTCCAAGATCACACCAGAATTCAATTTATTTTTCAAATAGCTGTGTGCTGAGTGATTCTGGGGTGATCTTTTAATGGGAATGTTAGTACTACAATTTCCACAGACCTCAAATATCCATCAAAATAAAGCTAAGTCTAGTTAATCAGATTTATATTTTAAAAGACAATGTGCTTAATTTGTCAAGTTACATAGTCTAACTGCTGTTTCAGTTATGAAATTAAAGATAAGATGCATCTTAAGATTTCCTGTAATTGTCAAGGACTTAATTGATGATTTCTTAGGGCAACATATTAAAATTAACTTTCCACCATCTTACAGTTTCGTTGTCCTAGTCTTCAGTTTCCTCCTCTTTTCCTTGACATACTTGTACAAAAAGGACCACCAGTCCTATCAGAGACAGTCAGGACTAATGCCATCTGTGCCTGTTGGAAAAGGACGTATTTGTTGCGTTCCGTATTTGTAATGTGTTTAAAAATTTGCCATCATAACTTGTAGCAGTCTTGTACATCATAATCATCTTTCCTTTCAAAAGCTTTCTTACAAGGGGATAGTCGATCAAACAGCACTCTTTGTGGCTGTCCTGGTTTAAATGGTGGTTGTTTCAGCCGCTTGCTTCTACCTCCGTGCTGCTTGTGCCCCTGTAGCTCTTCTTTGCCCTGTCTCCTGCTAAGGCTGGCTCTGGTTTGTGTGTCTGTACTGTAAACTGCACTGGAGCATATTCACCTGCCAAACAATAACCTTTTCTTCTTGTATTTTCTTCTGGACTATTGTTCAGATGGAGCAGTTCCCCAGTTCAGCTCAACATGCAGCCACAAAGACATGCGGAGGTAGCAGCAAGTGGCGAGAGGCAAAGAGCAGAAAATAATGGCTTTGGCTGCTGAATGTTCTAATGAAAGTTTTCGCATGCTGTTGACAAAAAACAGGAAGGAAAAAAAAAAGGTTTAGCTTCCCTTCACTGTTTGCATGCTTGACATTTAGTTTGCTGAAACAGGCTGATCTGATTCACTGTGCTGCCATAAAATTACTAATGTCAATATAGGAGAGGGGGTGGGAGGTTGTTTCCTCTCTTGGCGGCAGCAGCCCGGTCTGAAATTGGCTTAAGTCCATTATGGGACTGCACCTTTAGTGACATCTTTTATATCTCAAAAGATAAATGTATAATCTTTAGAAGTACAGTTGACATGTCAGATACTTGGAAAGTAAGAGCTGCTGAGAGACAGTGAATAATGCGGTGTGGCTCAGTAGTAAGGCAGACACAAAGTACAAGTGTTGCAAGAGAACAAAGAGAAACGGAGACTGAATGTAGCACAAAACTGTCTTGGCTGATCAGGCCTGGGATTTCTGGTGGCAGATACAGAAACATTGAGATGCTGATGTGATTAAACATGAAACCCAGAACTGTAGTCAAACTTTTTATTAGTGTATAAATTCTTTGAAACAGGAACTTGTTTAGCAAGATTACCACAATACGTACTTAGAGAAAAATGAAAATAATAGTTTATTTAGCGTATGGGTTTAGTATATTCATTGTTTTAGAAAGTGTCTTATTATGAATTAGTATTAGTATAGTGTTAGCATAAAGTTTAAAGAAAAGGCTGATCCTGCATGGGAAAGAATATTCCCAGAAAACACAGAATCAAATTCCATTAAATTCAGAATTCCTGGTAAAATAAATAAATAACTAAATCATATAGCTAGTCCTTGTCTCCTTTTTTTTGGTTACTTGTGGTTGTGTTGGGAAGGGAGACACAATGGGGTCATTGTTACCTTCTCACTTAATTGATTTTTTTCAAAGCAGGAGCAATCAGAATAGCAGTAAGCCTTTCTGACCCTTGGAAGTGCAGTCACTTAGTGAAGCGTAACTGAGATGACTGGTGGAATAATATAGATCCTGAAACCCTCTAGAGGAAATACTATTTGTTTTATCCTATCTCTGCAAATGGCTAAAGTAAGTCAAGGACATTTAATTTTTGTAAATCATTTTTAATGCGATAACAGGTACCTGGTTTGGTTTTTAAGTTAGGGTTTGAAAATTGATAGTAGTGAGCAAATAGCATCAGTAGATGTGCCTTAAAGGACATCATAAATTGAATTTTCCTGGTCCCAATTATACGTTCTTAGGGAAAAGAAACACTGCGAATAGTACTGTCAATTAATTTACATTATCAAGTTACTTAAGCTACATTTGAGAATGTAACCTTATATCTGACTAAAGGACAGCCAAGGAAAAATCCAGATTCAGTCTTATACAGCTACTGTGTTTGAGACCAAAATGGCATTGTCTTTTAGTTCCTGACACTCTTTAAATTCTTTCTTACAGAGACTATGAACTAGGGGGATGTGATGATAGAGGTGTCTTATCTGGAAAGTAGATACCTTTAAAGCATTTAAAAGCAAGAGTCATGTCTTGCATGTGAAACAAAATAATTACATGCATTTTCAAATTGAAAATTACCAATAGTTCGTGTTTGTTTTAGTGAAATTATGTACTTAATTAGCATTTAATTTTTAAAAGCTAAAAATTAAGATTGTGATTTTAAGTAGTGCAATGTGACTAGTTCAACCTGAAATGGGTTCACACAACTGAATCCATTTCCATCTTTTTTTATGTACTTGTTTTGCTTTTTGGACTGAGCTAAGGTTCAACTCAAGAATGGTTTCTGCTGGTGTATGTTTTTTGTTTGCTTTTTTTAAAAATCCATACTGATCCAAAATTCTATGGTATCTGGAAAAGCAGACAGTTATAGCACAACTGTAACTAAAACTACTAATCAAATCCTCTCATCCTGCAAAAATGCACTTATGTTTCTGGCTAAAATGAAGGCCCGAGTTGCCACCTTTAGCTGTACAATCCACTCACACCGGTGTACTGGGATTCCATTTCCGGACACTTAAGGATCAAATTGTAACTCACTGTTTGCTAAATCCTCGTAGTCTGAAATTTTGCTGCGGTCTGTAGAATCAGCAACCAAGCTGCATTTGCTCTTTGCCCTCTTTGAATTGAATATGACGTGGGCCTGTTGTGGCTTCATTACTCCACGTAGCCCTGCTCAGCCAGCACTTGTGAGCCTGCAACGTGTATATTATAGCCTGTCTGTAAGCACCTATACATCAGTTGTGGGCTGAAATCCTTTGCTATAAACGGCAACGTATCCTTTATAAGTTAGGTGTTATAACTCACGTAAAAGCTTTTCAAGTTTGGTTTTTGCTTCTACTGTTGTATGACACCAGGAAAGAGAGAACCCCTTAGATCCAGGATGGACTGAGCTTTAGCCATACTTGCTGAGAGAAACTGGAGCAGCCAGGTTGACCTGTGAGTTTACTGAGCACAAAATGATTGCAGTGACAGGTGACACAAGGATTAGTGATGTCCTGTGAAATGAAGTTACTGTTTCAAGCCGTGTTTCTAGAAGGTCAGAAAAAATGATGTTTTGGAAAAAGCTAATTATATAACAATAAAGAAAAAACATTTTGTAAATATGAAAGTTACACCATCTTCACTTTTCTCACCTTTTTGGCTGATCTCAGGCTTGCTTCTCTGCTTTTTTCTTGTCACATCTATTTTTATTTTATACAGAAAGCTGTATAAAAGCTTTAATTTATCTGTATACTCTCTCTTGCCAGTAACTTACTCTTTCTGCGTTACTCTTTGCATAGCTTGGTCCTGCTTGAGCTTCCCAGCTGTGTGACTCAGGGGTATGCTTCAAGACACCTAGTAGAGATCAAAGCACATCTGTCTGTCAGCCTCCTGCTCACGACTGGAAAGCATGGTAACAAGAGCAGGCCACTTCCTAAGCGTGACTTAAGGAGCTGCCTAACCTAGATCAAGCACCATTAACCCTCTAATGTCTTTTCATGTTTGCATAGGTGAAAAATAACACAGTGAACCAGAAGAGACTTTTAAGGACTTCACTGGGAAACAACTGCTGGAGTAGTACAGCAGCCTGCTCCCAATGAGGCCACAAGGAATGTCCCCAGAAATGTTATTTCATATTGTGCTACTTTTTGCTGACATTAGAATTAATTATCCTGCTCTGTTAATGCAGTACATTGCTCCAGGTTGTTGGTTTAGTATTCTTGCTAAGTTAAACATTTGCCTTCTCACCAGCAGCTGCTCAGAGGTTTTATGGACAGGTCTTGCTACTTAAATTACTATTCACATCTTTTACTCTTTGCCCAATGTTTTAAGTAAGCAGTTGTAACTGTTTTCTCATGAAGAACAGGAAAAAGAACTAGAAAATTTTTGGAAACTGTTCTAATTCTGCCATATTCTTTGGCAACAGTGGCTTGTAGAGACAGCTGCAGCAGTATTTAGCTCTAGATGGGGTATTACTTCTAGTATGATGCTTCCTTGTCAGATTTAAATTTCAGGTGCTAGTGCTATGTCCCTTTTTAGTATACTGCCATGTAAAAGATTTAACCATCCTAAGCATTTGAAAAAGTAGTAGTTCAAACGTGTGTGTGTGATACCCTGTGGTTATTAAATGTTTTGTAATCACTTGGTTTTCCTNGGTACTGAATTAACAGTAACTGAGCAGATTAGAAATTTTTTATACATTGAGCTGTAATCATATTTTATTCATGGACTTTTGGCTATATATTTCTTTTTAGATATGATAATTCTTGCTAGTTTCATGTTAGTTTGCAGAAGTATTTAATCTTGAACAAGCTATGGCCAGGTCAAATAGCAAAACATTTAGAATTCAAAATTAAAACACAAAATAAGAGTGACTTAAAATGTAATATTTTTCATCATGTAGTTGAAGCCAGAGACTTAATCTATCTTAATCTGATACTGCATGAAAAGTGGCAGTGAATAAAAATTTCTAGCCCTCATTCTGTTCAAAAAACAACCGTAACGCATTTATCTGGCATTGTCGTGTAACATAAATAAGTAGAATAAAAATGGGTAGATGTAAGGAAAGAGAAAAGCCTTTCTTTGGTAGGATTTATAGTTTGATTTCTTTTTGTGTGTGTGATTTGTTCCCATTTGACTAGTTTTGCTAGTTTCACACCATGTGTAACAAAAAACAATAATTCCTAGTTTGGGAATTCCCTGACAAGTAATTGACAGTTGCTGGCAATTACCTGACTTCTAGCTGAGCTAGTCACTGATTGCTAAAGCTAATTCCTCCAAACTGCTTAAAAACCTAATTGAAGATCATCCAGATTTGTACTGGCAACAGGACAACATAAATGAGAGCTGCAGTGCCATGCATGGCGTTGTGCATGCTTCCTTGAAATAAAAAGAATGAGAGGTGCTTGTGAAACCCAAGCTCACCTGATCCACATCTTTTGCCAAGTAGTCGACCAACGGATGCTATCAATGAAGCTGCTGAATATCCCTGAGAAAACTTGAGTCCTAGCCTTTTCTTTACCTCCTGCAACAATCTGAAAGCAGCTTCCCTGTGATTTTTGGCAACTACAAGAACAACTTTGTGAGGAATTACCAAGCCCATGTTCTGCTTCTAGGATTTGTCTCTTGCAGGTGTTTGAGCTATTACTTATGAATTAGGTCCTAGACTCATGGTTGCTGAAGAAATTGTTGAGCAGAAACCTTATTTCCTTGTGCTTTTCACTGTAAATGCATACGCTGGAATTGCCTTTCTTTTGATATCTAGGATTTTTAGTATAACATGTCCGTGAAGTCAAAACAAGAATTAATATATTTTGGCACCGAAACATCTGTAGCACATTTGATTCTTCTGTGTCAGCTCTCTTATCACCACTCAGCTTTGCAAGTGTTAGCATTTGCTGACAAAATGCGATCTGGGGCTTCTGGCTATCCTGTTAGAAGTTTCCTTTGTCTTGTTAGTGTTTTGCAGCAGCATATATGCCTCAGAAATTTTCAGTTTCTTTATACGTGTTTTGGCTGGGAAGCCATTGTTCTGGAGCATCTGTGACATTATGCCTGGATGTTTTTGAGTATGAACTGGATTTGATGTAGAACCCTATCGCAAGCTCATCAAAAAGAGATACTTTTAGGGCAGGATTCACTGCACCTAACTGTAAATGTCTGCCCTATCTATTTGTGGCCTTCTCAGTTAAGAACTACATAGAAAGACTGTATAAAATAGTTAAGGCAAGAATCAGTATGTCTGTCAGTATGTCTGGGACTATGGCTGGAATGGTGATCTTAAGCTTGCCATCTCATCAAATAGCAATGACAGCGAAGTAAAAAATTATCAAATGGGCTTTCCTATGGTGCAGCTTTTTAAAAGCATGTATTTTGGCAGTGGTGCCAGCTTAAGCAGCTGTTCCTCCACCCTGTGATGTTTACCACCTCCTTTGTGCCAGTTAAATAACTGGTAAGAAAAAGGAGTAAAGTTAACAGAGGGCAGTTTCTGACCCAGTTCACTGCGTAGCCCCACGCAGAGCTGTAGGAGCGTGGGGAGCGGGATGGACAAGTGGTACAGCTCTCATTTGCAACTGGCACTTCTACCAGAAGAGATTCTCATCAAACTCTGTCTCTAAAGAGTAAAGCAATGTGTTACATGAGTCCAATGCAGGAAATAGATGAAACTGCTTGCCCTGCATTTGGCCAAAGCATTTCTATTTACAATAAATGTAATGAGACAGATTTGGCATCCAAGTATTCTCGGCTTAGTCACACTGGAATATGGAAGCATGTAATCAAATAAATGGGAGGTATGAACGTGCTGGCTGCTAGCGACTTGCTAGCACTTCAAGGTCCTTCTTCAGCCACGCTGCTTCGAAAATGACTGGAGGCTGCTGTTGTGTCTATGTCAAGGAGAAAATTAATAAGGCTAAGGAAAGACAAACTTTATTAGCACAGAGTTAACAAAACTCCTTGGGTATTTTATCACTTCTATGGGAAGTTCATCAGTAACATCGTTAGTGACATTTCTTGAGTTTAAGGTTGCTGTGAAGGAGCATGGTCTTGGTTTGGAAATGTGATACATTCTGAGTGACACTTTTCTTCCAGAAGCATTTTTAAAGTCGTGTAATTCCAGCAAGCTTTTTGAAAATGCTGTTTATTACTCCTGTGGTTATACCGCAGCTCAACAATGCCTGACAGTTTGTGGCAAGAAGCAGAATATCTTCACTTACTCACTCATAGGTAATGAAAGCAGAATTATATTGTCATTTACTTCATATATACAAATGTCAATTTAAGGGTGACGGCATAACGTTAAATCAAATTTTGTAAGTGGAGCAGTTTGTTTATTTGTTATTAATACTGCCTGACGCGTCTGCTTATAAAACCCTCTCTTCAGGTGTTCTGAACTCTCAAAATGTTAATATTTCAGCACTGCTTTTCTCTTGATACTATAGATATCTTGGAAAATGGCTGCTAAAAAGAGCTTGTTAATTATAGACGCTGAGATTATGGGAAAGTCTGTTGCTTTGGCCATGCTAAAAAAAAAAAAAATAGTTACAGTGGTGATGTATTCCCATTGGATTCACATATGGGATAGAATTTACGAGGATGGTTTTTGTCACAGGCTTGCCCTCTTAGCGAAGTGACTCGTGTCTGCCCTTAGTCACAGGGGAGGACATGAGGGGATGGGGGTAATGGTTTCCATATGCTTAGGAACTTGCTACGGCTTTTTTAGATTTACTGGGGATTCTGTCCCTTTTACGACAAGCCCCCGCGGCTGAGGGGATCTGTCGCTGCCAGCGGAGCAGTGCCCTGCCTGGGGAGGAGGCCCCGCGGTCAGAGGCTCGCGTCTCCCTGCAGCTCGTGCTCCCCGCTGCTGCAGGGCGGAGGCTGCTTGCGTAGAGAGCTCCGCGGGGACGACGTGGAAGGAGGAAAAACTGTCACGTTCGGCACTAAGGGAAGGGAGTTGAAGGTGTACAGGACTTTGGTGGGGGCAGGGGGTGGTACTGCAAGTTTTGTGGTAATTGTTAGGAGAATGAGAGGATGCTTGTAATCTGGGACTGCCGAGCCAGTGACACTGGCTGGCACGTGGGATGTGGCTGAAGGATGAGGACGGCAGAGGCTGAGCAGAAGGGAGCCTCCTGAACGCAAGGCCAGGAAGGGGAGGACTGGTCTGACCGGACCAGCTTGCCCAGAGCTCGAGCGCGTCTGCAGAGGGCTCTGGCAGGAGGGGAGAAGGGGAGCGGGAGTAGCCTGGGGACCTGTGCAGTCTTAAAGGACTGAGACAAGGGGAAGCGTTGATGTTCTGTAAAGGTCAGTCTGCTCTGAAGCCCGGAACAGAAGTCAATGGTTTTGGTGTCAGGCGGTATCTGGGAAACATCCATTCAAAGTGCTCATCCCGCTCTGGTTCCTGTTCGTGGAATTCAAGTTGCAGAAGTCTGCCTGTATTTGCATCTAAAACATCCATCTGTGTCTGTGTGAATGTTATTGTAGTGACACGGAGGAGACTTATCCAGGAAGCAACATTTAAACATATTATACTTGCACAGTCAAGCATTTAAAGGTCACACAATGCCAGAACCGAGGGCTTTTTTTAAAGAATATTCTTAATATTCTTTTATGTCTGTGCATTCCTGCTGTGTATTGTGATTTTTAATGTAGTTTTTGTATAAAATTTTATGTCTAAATACTATATTGTTATAGGTCAGGCTTCTAATAAGTAGACTTACAGGTGTAAAATGCATGAGACTCTCTAATTTTTAGATAGACTTTAACGTTTAGGCCTGAAATGTTCCAAGGCTGGTGTTTTAGGGTGTTTCAAACACGTTCCCTTGATCTCTTTCTGAATTGTAGGGTCATGAAGATCATTTTTCCAGCACTCTAAACAATTTTTTCCCTCCTTGTAGGGCTTAAGAACAAGCAGCTGATACGTGAGAGTGAGCTTAGCGTGAACATGGTCCTGGGGATTATGCCTTTCCTTTATTTGGACGGGATAATTCTTGCAAAGCTTGTAACGTCACTGGCAAAAAATACCCACCTGATGATTTTTATTGTTAGAAGTTATGTAAGGCTTGGAAAAGATCCACCATGCCTAAGCCCAATGTAATAAATCAAAGGTATTTTTGGTCAAAAACACCCATGAATTGACGTGTGTATTCAATAAAATTACGTTTTGCAAAATGCACGCGTTCTCCACCTACTTCTCCCTATGTTAGCCAACCAGTCAATTTCTTCCAGAACTTTCTAGTTAGCTGCTAGACACCGCTTTACGTAGACAACACCAAATGATTTCAAAAAGCCTTTTTGCTTTCTGTAACAGCTACCACTTGAACTGAGTTGTTAGACGCTCTTAGGCTCTCGTTATATTTAAGCAGATCTGCATATGTAAACTGAAGTTTGGGATAGGAGCAGAAGTTTGTGATGCCTTCCCCTGTTCATCAAATAATTTTCAGCAGGGAAGTGAGTGTTTCCTTTCGTGCTAATAGAGAATAGCTGACCTTCTGGACTTGCAGGTTGTTTTGCATAGGAGGAGAAACCTTTAATGGAATCAGGTGGGTTGTCTTGGGTGCAGTCCTGTTTATTTGAAATGTGTGAGGTCAGTTGCAAAAACAACGGGAATTGAACTTCTTTTTTTTCTCATGGTTTCAAACCTGCTTCGGCAGTCTTCCTCTCTATGCCTTTTCTCAAAGTATACGCTGCTTCTCATCTTTCACCTTTCCTGCTGCTTTCTTTGCAATGTTTGTCCTTTTTTGATCCGTGTCACCCAAGGGCAGTTTCAGTACAATCAGTGTTCTTTGGAAGTACCAGGTGGCCCTGGTGGCTCACAACTGGGTTCCCGCTCCTGAGACACGTGTGCTGGCGCGGGCCTGCCGTGGGCTGTGGTCATATTCTAGAAGGTGTCTGCCTTCGCAAACAAGCCCTGTCACCATTTACGTGTGCCTTGATTGAAGGACGCAGAAGCTTCAATGGATTTCTTCCACTATCTAGCACAATAATGTTTTAAAATTGAATCTGTCCCTGTTTCACTTTGATTTGTTGATTTTATTTTTATTTTTTTTCCCCACAAGCCATCATTCTGTAATGATGGATATGATTGTTGTTTAGGTTTTACTAGCCTAATGTGGTACATTCATAGGAATATCAATTCGCTCTTTCCAGGTTAGAGGCAGACCAAAGTGTCATCCTTCTGAAGAAACTGAGATCATTCCATTGACTTTCAGGTTTCGTCCTTTAGACCCTGATTCCACAAATGTTAGTGGGCTACAGTGTAAATCTGATGTTGTACATAAGGATTTGTGCAAACATGATTTTAGTGTTCTGCTATGTGCTTTTCATTTTATTTTTTTTAATTGGGAAAGCGTTAAATATTTTCTCAAACCCTTATTCAAAGTATTTGATTCCTTTGCCAAACTGACTGTAACTGGGCTTCATAACTTCATCGCATCAGTGCTAAACTGAACTCATTAAGCTGTTTTCCTTCTCTTTCATCCTAGACCCTAAAAGCAGAATGAGCAACCTTGTATTTTTATAACAGAGCACATCATTTTGTATACCCTCTTCTGTCAGAAGAATCAACGCATGAGAGCAGTCATGTTTGTGACAAGCTGAACTGGCAAGGAACTTTCCTGTCTGCCCTCCCTGTAACCCCTCCATTTCACAGTCAGCGTTTTGTTGTGCCAGCCAGCTGTCTTATATGCTCCTCTGGGAATAATGATGTAGTACAAACAAAACCATCATTTGGTCAGGAATTTTTAGGATAGATGAGAAAAGCAGCATAATTTACAATAAGTAACAAAAAGCCATTAACATGAAAAAGGAGAGGAGAATAAATGTAATTTATGGAGATGTTTATGAAAAATTGGAAATCTAACATTTTAAACTTAGAAATGACTTTTCTATTGTGATGGATCATGCTTGACTAAGTTATTTTTACCACATTTCTCTCCTGTGAGAGCTGCCCTGTCTCCATAATTTGACTTCCTACATAGAAGGCAACAATTTGTGCTCTTCCTTCATTTATTTTTATACTAATTTTTTTCAATATCCTTCTCTAATGCCAGAGAGAAAGGGACAGATCTTTACATAACATGCAAACGCTGTTTGTGCTTTTAATGTCAGCAAACATCAGGTTTGTTTTACATCAATGGAAAGATTCATTTTAATCTCACTGGGCCTTGTTGCACATAATATGTAGTATCTCTTTTGTAACATTGGCTTGGAGTTAATACCTAAATCTGATTTTAGCTAGCTCTATATGCAGAACTTTTTTTTATTACATGCAGGTTTGCTTTGTTATTTTAACGATTCCTTTTTCCTTAATTGTGCAGGTCAGGATCATTTCATTTTAAAGCTGACTGGTTTTTCTTTCCCCAACCCTTTCTCCCTACCTTTTTTCCCCTCCTTTCTCTTTCATGTTTCCTTGATTTAGGCACTCTATTACTTGTCTGATTTTCAAGATCGTAGTTTGCAGTAAACATGTCAAAGATCTTGTTTTTCCTCTATCCTTTGGACCCAGAGATCTAGTTTTCCTACTCCAATGTGGATGGAATAAGTTGTCCTTTACTTAATGGAAAGAGACTATGTAGCAAATTTCTCATCATGGACTTTAAATCTCAGCTTTAAATTAAAACATGCATGTTTAAACCATTTTCCTTGAATTAGTTTATTGCACTGTGAAAGATATATTGATTATTTACAAACTGTACCCCAAAAATATAAGAATGTGCAGAACTGCAAGCCTCTGTGTATCCTGCCTAACTCTGACACTGATACAACGTAACCTGGGAATAGTGATTTAATTTTATTTACCTACATACAAAACAGGGTTAATGCCCCTTACTACTTTGTAGTTATGAATACTGACTGCTGTAAGTCTTATTTGTAAACAGAAATTATATTGAGAAAATTGCATAAAGAGCGCTAATGAGGCCTAAGTGGCTTGAGGAAGTAAATACTCTATTTGGCTCTGGTGAGTCAAAGTGATCTCATTTTATATTCTTTCTAATTGAATCTTTGATATTTTCATGCTAAAAATAATTACAACCATGATATTAAAGAATGAAACTCCTGTTAGCTAAATTCTTGCTTTGTAAGACCTCACGCTCACTGAACACAAAATTTTACATCACAAGAAAAGGAGCAATGGAATCCAATACCTAGTTGCTATGTAGACAGACAGCAATGAACCAATATTTCTTTTTGTGCGTGTATTTATTAGATGCTGTCATGCTACGAGACAGCCGGGTCCTTTAGTGATGTATTTCCATATTCTGGTGTCAGCTGCCATAGTGTTTGCACCACTAAGTAAACACCTTCTAAAGGTGCCCTGGGGAGCTATTACCGAGCAGTACGCATATTACAAATTTCATATTTTGCTCTTCTGTCATACATTGTCTCTGGCATAAAGGCACATTTAATACATCTGGCTACACACTTTCACAGGATGTCACATTCTTCTGGTATTTTTTAAATCTGACTACTACAAATACTTATTTGTAGCCACTGATGTTTACTTTCTAAATTAGTTTTTCAATTTTGTTCAAAATAGTTCCATTTTTGATAGCACTTTCCGTGACTTTTTCTGATGAGTTTGTTCACAGAAAGGAGTTTTAGGCAAGTGTTTGGTAAAAGCAAACCTGAAATTCATGGGTTTGGGGATTTACTCTGAAATTTTCTGAGAATTATTCTTGAGCAAGCAGGGAACAGAAATGTGTTAACAGCTCTGAGTTTCAGATGTTAAATAATGAATGCAGTACTCGCAGTGACCAGTTTTCAACCAATCCAAACTGAAACATACTTATATAAAACCATTAAATCATTTACAACCATGAACAGATGCAGAGACGTAGTCTCCTGTTTGCAGACTGTTCCCCAACAGGGAAAAGGCTTGGGTATTTGTTATAAATAGACTGCTGGTTTGAGTGCTAAATTCAGCAACAGTGTCATGAGGAAACCATTCCTTTTTCTTGTCAAAGGAGGACTAATATTGTAAGTCTTTTTCATGACCACTGCATAAAGATCCCCTGTTAAATCTAATAGTCTTAAGTGTGCGTAGCCGGTTTCATCCAAAACTTCATGCAGTATCTTCTGTTTTTTGTGATTCAGTAGGGAACTTTTAGTGTGATTGTTACAGGCAGGCCTGCATTCTTATCCAAGGTACCTTGTCTCAAAGAAGATATTCCTATAACTTAAAACTGATCTTTTCTTCAGGTAGAAACTCAAACATAGACGTGATTACTGATCTTCGATCTCTTAGATACAATACTTCTGGTTAGTTGCCTTTGGATGCTGTCTCAGGAATGAATCGGAATGGGTGAGGCTGGAAAGGACCTCTGGAGGTCATCTGGTCCAACTCCCCTGCTACAGCCTGTGTCCAGGCGACCTTTGAGTATCTCTAAGGATGGAGACTCCATGACCTCTGAGTAACCTGTCCCATTGCTCAGCCACCTGCGCAGGGACAAAGTGTTTCCTGATGTTCAGACAGAGCCTCCCGTGTTTCAGTTTGTGTCCATTGCCTCTTGTCCTGTCAAAGGAGAAAGCAGGAGAAGAGGCTGCACCTTCAAAGACGCTCAGTTCTGCACAAGTATCCTGAGAAATACCAGCTGAATCATGGATGCGTGTCTGTTCTTCAGTTTCCTCATTTCCCACGTGGAAACAATGCGTATGTCACAGTGATGGTCTGAAAATTGTCATCTGGAGCTTTATTACTTGTTTAGATTTTGATTCTCATCTGCGTGGTGCTAAGTAAACTTCAGGCAGCTTTATTTGTAATAATAAATGCAATTAACTTGGCCTCCATTGTTTTCATCATTTTTCACTTTTTTCCAGTATTAAGCAAAAGAAAGGGAGATATCTTGAATTCTCCCTATAAATCACTGGTGTCATAGCACAAAGTTTTCCTCTTTGTGGAGAGTGGTTTAAACTGTCTGTTACTTCCCATTCTGTTGACGTTTTCTAATTTCTTAGCGCAATTTGGTCGTATTTGCATTCCTTTACTGTTCCCTTATGCTACATACTTTTAGTAAGAAACAGTTGACAAAAAAAAAAAAAAAAAAAAAAAAACAAAAAAACCTGTAATGAATGCACTTGTCCCATAAAAATACCAAATTAGTGAATGTAGTAAATAATGTTAAATGACATACAATTGTAGAAGTAGTGTATAAAAGTGTTTTGGGGAATTACTCCAAAAATCTACCTCATACTTGGGAATAACAACATAAAATATGACATTTTGCATCACTAAACTAGTTTTGTACAGGTTATACATGTAAGTGACTATAAAGATGTTAACTTGATAAATGATAATTGAGCATTATACCATAGCTTAGGAAGAACTATCAGTTTACAGAGCAAGTTATTCATTGACATTTTAAATGTCACATTTTCTGACTTAGGTTTCCAGAAGCTTTCACTCCCCCAGAAGGTAGTTTGGTTATTCTAAGTCGTCCTATAATTTTTTTAGCAATTTATCTCTGGATGCTGACTAATCCCGGCATTTAGTCAGGCTGTGGTATTGCATATCAGTAACTTGTTTAGCTAATATTTTCTATTACAATGAAATATAATAAAATTAGTCTATCTAATTAAATCACCTTATTAGATAAGGGGATGTACCTATGAATAGAATAATGGATAGCAGTGCATTTCTCAGATGTTTTTGGTGAGCTTTTTTCATTCTCTTGTTTAATTCATTTAGCATTCCTGTACTAATTGAGAAGAATATATATTTCTGTTTATCAGTACTGAAGTGTATCATCTGGTTCCTTAAAAGGACCTGTGTGCTTCAAAAAAAATTAAAATAAATAGAAATTTTTAAAGATACTAAGGTACATGATAGAATACGCCATTTCCTTACACTAGTAAACCAGGAAATAAGGACAAAACTTTTGCTTTAGAATAGTTCAGTTGGACAGGACCTTCAAAGATCGAGTCCGACTGCCTTACCACTTCAGGGCCAAACAACTGTTAAAGCATGTTATTGAGGGCATTACCCAAATGCCTCTTGAACGCTGACAGGCACGGGGCATCAGCCACCTCACTAAGAAGCCTGTGCCAGTCCGACCACCCTCACCTTATTTCTATTTGTTGCAGTAAACAGGCAAATGAGAACAATATCGTCACGTGCCTATTTCTTTCCACTTGTTTTTATATATATATATATATATATGTATGTGTGTGTGTGTGTTTTCTTCTTAATTTAACCATGCTGGTAACTGTGTGTATTTAATAGAAGATTGTACACGAAAATGATTATGCAAAGCTCTATCTTCCTTAAATGCCCAAGTTGGATATTTCTGTGGCTTCAGGATATCTGCACCTGTTATGAATCTTGGGTTTACCTGCTTCACTGTAGGACAAATACTAGAGAATCAAACCCTACCTACCTACAAAAATTCAACTTATTTAATCTATTTTGTAGGTCTCTAGAGGAATTTTTTGAAGAGGATAGTAGGTTTCCAGTGAATCTAGTACAATTCTAGATAGAGTCCTTGAGGGAACTCTGCATAACCTTGCATAGCTTTCAGTAGTAAACAGTCCTGTGTTAAATCACTAGTTCTACCTTGTGTGGCTGTGAAATAGATTTGGAGGAATGAAAAATATTTGAAATCGAGCTGTGAATCCATCTCTTCTATGATGTGAGAGAGCAGACTATGGCAGCTACAAAATCTGTTGTGCTTACTATATCAAGTTTCAGTGTGAAATGGAGCAATTCTGTGTGATGGGCAGAATGGTATAATTTAATCTGATTTTGGCTATAACAATAACATTTACATGTTATTTAGTTTAGGAAAGTTGGATGGTAGGACTTGGGAAAAAAATGACACTGGGTGTAGAATAATTAATGTTTTAATAATGAAGAACTCTTCCTTATTACAGAGATAAATGCACCATATGAAGAGTCCTACAAGAGGAATCTCAACAAGAATGTGCTTGCAATCATAAGCTAAATATATACTTAGGTCTTCACAACATAAGTTTTCTATTATGTCACTGTGCATCTTTGTCCTTTCCCTTATGTCCCTAAGTACCATGAAGGCTTTAAATTAGTGTTAAAATATTGAAAATATAAAGGTATTGAAAATAGTGTCAGTAGTACAAATTTTGTTTTTTAGTAGTATGAGGTGTGCTACTATGTACATTAAATCATATTTTTTCTCTTTTCCATAATAGATCTAAACAAGGAATTATACTTGTATTCTGCAGGAATTTCTGTATTTGTAAATTATAGAATTATTATTGTCTCCTTTCTCTGAATATACGTTGTTGTCTTTTTCTTTTTAAACAGGCCTTGATGATTGCCTCCAACAATACATAAAAAATTTTGAAAGGGAAAAGATCAATGGTGAACAGCTGCTACACATCACACATCAAGAGCTTGAGGAACTGGGAGTCACTCGCATTGGCCACCAAGAACTGATACTGGAAGCTGTTGATCTGCTATGTGCATTGGTAAGTGATTTCTTGATCACTCATCTTAATGATCTGGGTCTCTAAATTTTCAAACCAAAATTAAAATAATGTAGACTACACTCTATCACTATATGCTTGTACAGACACAGTGGCTTTGCCAGATTAAAGGACAGACCTGTAGAGGCTTCTTTCAACTATAAAGAAACTATATGTATCCATTTTATGATTATGTATGATGGTCTTTTATTGCTCTTCATCTAACTTACTAGGTCCTGTATTCAAATGCTGTTGACTATTACTACTGGCATCCATATGGTTTTGTAATTATATGCCATATGCCCTTGCATTCCACTGACATTTGCCACACTATGCTAAACCAAGTAGACTTGAATGTCTTAACCATGCCAACATTCAAAAAGATTGTACTAAGGAGCCAGAAAGTAATGTTAATTAGACTGGAAGATAGTTTAAAATGAGCTTTAAGACAAGATTGGAATGATAAAATTGACGTTATCCAACATACAGGCATGTGTGTCAATTTCAAGTTTTTTTAGCAGCCGGCAAGCATCCAGATTTTGAAGAAAACTGGTTTTTTTCATATAACATGTTATTATTTCTGTTAGCCTCTGAACAAAATATTTGATACCAGAAAGTGTTATTTATTCTTTTAATTCCTAGCAGCTAATAAAATGGACTGTATTAACTTAATTCTAAAGAAAAAAGAGCTTGCTTTTGTTAAAGTGAAAAGGTTGCTGCAAATATAAAAAAGTAAAATTAAGTAGGTAAATTATATGCGATAGTTCCAGTATTTTACTTCTTTATCAAGAGTTCTGCCTTTGCACAAAGTTCCTTATCTTGTGGAATTTTGATAAGATAAATTGTTTCCAACAGGGAAACTGGCACTTAGCAGTAAAATAGAAAACAATTGCCTCAGAAATGCACTTGATATTGTAAAAGAAAAAAACAGTATGATGTACTATTATTATGCATACACTTCTTGCAAGTACCTCTAATTACAAAATATACTTAATGTAACTTGACATTTACTTCTACGAATTAAATAATTTATATGTCAAAATACACTTAAAAAAATAAATACATCAAAAGCAGATAAATGCTTATGGCCTTGATGCAGACTGACCTGTAAACTGGTGTGCACTGCATAACCCAACAATTTTTTTTTGTTTTGGAAGCATTTAAAATAAAATTCAGAAGTTTTTCATCTAAATCATTATTTTCCACATAAAAGGAACCTAAATACCCCACAGTGTTACATTATTTTATCTAAAGAACAATACAGTGCTATTGCCTGATACCAGTCAGACGTAGCAGACCCAAGAAATTTCCTCTCGAAAAAGAAAACTTCTGTCAAGTGTGCCCATTAGGAGGACCCTTGCTGATTTCTTTCTTTCTTTTTCTTTTTCTTTTTTTTTTAATAATAATAAAAAAAATGTACCTCCTAAATGCTGGTCCCATTTCAGGTCAAAAGTGCAGCTCTTCTCTTCCTGCGCCATCTCATGACCTTGTTATTTTTCCTTTTAAAGCAGGAATGGGGATTTTCCAGCTCCTGGTATCATTTATTTAGTCTCCTGCCTTTAAGCCCTTATCCTTCCTTCCTTACGCTCTCTAAAACTCCTGCCTTTAATTTTTTTTTTCTGCTTCTAAATTTTTATCTTCCTGCCCATTCTGTCTGCTTTCTGCTGAGTGAATCTAGGCTGCCTGCAGCTCTGCTCTTGGGGGTATTCTCTTGCTTCTGACATTTCTGCCTTGCTGCTATGCACAACACGTTCTTCCACCCTTGCAGCTTCCTACTGAACAAGAATCACAAGCAAAAGTTTTACAAGATTAAGTAATATGTCTATTTTTAATCTATAGCAGTTTACAAGAATTTTAATCTTTTTAACTGAAAAGCATGACTAAAAATTTCTTTTAATTCTTTTAAATAATGGCAATAATTGAATGGTAGGAGATATGATGCTGCCTTTATTAACATCTGAAATACACCTCTAAAATATTACAGTAGTGTCTTATGTCTTGAAACATTAACATATCATTGCACTAGAATTTGACTGCTGGTGTAGGTGATCAATGAGAATTGTGGATTGGAGTTTTTCACTGTAGTGGATGTTTAATGTGTTGGGTAGTCTTTAAAAAAAAAAATAAAGAGAGATCTGTGTCTTCTCATGCCACTAAACAGGAACAAGCATAATTTCTAGAAATTAGAAGAAATTATTTGAATCAGAATGTCTTAGGACCCCTAATTTTCTGAGTTACATTATACGCAAACTTAATGCAGTTTATGTGCAACTAGAGCACAGCCCCAACCTGTAAGATGTTAATACATTAATGAATTGTGTGTTTTTATATATGGACGGTGTGTACAAAGTATGAAGTAAATGTGTTTGCGGATTCATATATACATATACTTCCAAAAACTTATTTTTTCAAAACTTGTTAGGAAAAAAATTGAGAGGAGATGTCAATTTAAACAAGCTGGCCTAAAACAGCATATGCGGAGGGGCAGTTACAGCAGGAGCAGTGTTCGCACTCTCCCTCTCTGCCTCCGTTAGCACCATTCAGCATGGCACGTGTTGCCAGTCGCATGCTGGCACAGTGTCCACAGTGCTGTGCACACTCTGCTTGCTCCCTGTCTAGATCACGGATAGCTGCGCTCCTGATTGCTTCAATATACGTCAGTACTGCTTTGTACTCTGCATCTCATCCGCTCACTGGGCCATGTCAATGAGTATTGATTTTTTTATTTTTTTCTGTGCATAGAATTCTAAATTGATTTCTATTTGGCAATTGGCAGTGTGCAAGTTACGTGACCTATTTCTTACAGGCAGTAGTAGCAGGATGTTCCGCTCCGTCTTAGCTAGATGGGCTGTATAACGCTTTAAACAGAAGCATCTCCAATGTACTGTAGAAATCTCTCAGGTGAGCTTAGGCTCAGTGATGCATCAGAACTTCAGCTGCACGTTGGTCGTGAGTTTAGCTGCAGAACAGCTACGTTGCTTCAGGAAGCCAAGAGAAATTTAACTGTCTTATCTTCAGCTCTTGCGACTCGCTGAAAGCATGTGTTGTGAAGCCATGTTTCCCATATGCACTCCCTAAGGGCCTGGCCATCAGCCCACTGGCTTTTGGGGGTGTGTGGGGGGGGGTGCTTGTTTGTTTGGGGTTACACAGCAAGGAGCAGTGCCTCTGCTTCTATCTGTGTGATTCAAACCACTGCGCAGTACATATATAACTAAATGCTCATCAATAATTAGGGCTCCTAAGAGCTAAAGTAAATAAAAATAAAGAAGGCACCTCTGTTTTTCTTCCCTGTCCTGAACCACCTATTAATTAGATTCAAATGTGAACTATTGAAGGCAGGGAAGGTTTAGCTGAGGAATCTATTATACGTTTGCCCTTGATTGATTTTTATGTCCACTTTTCACAAATAAGCATGAAAAAAATATAAATTAGTGTTATGTCGTGGTTAATCGGTTCAAACCATAGTATTATTTCTGAATAAGATCAGAAGAGATGTCACTAACATACACAATCACACATCATATTTTTTCTTTTGAAAGCTGAATTCAGAGCTTTCTCTATTTAGGCATTAGTTATGAGAATCCTGTATGGAGAAGATTCTCTGTTGGAAGAAGATGAACTGCGGTATGAAAGAAGTCAATATAAGAAATGTAAACGGGGAAAAATGCAAGTATTTGATACACCCAAGCATAGCAGAAGTGTCAGCATAATGATATAGAAATATATGATTTTACCTTAAAAAATGAATAATTTAAAATGTTAGAATAATCTGGTTTCTGAAAAGGTAAAATTAAGGAGCAAAAGGTGAGAGTATCTTTCACAATGGGACAGAAAGTACTGGCACTTTCTTGGGATTGCTCAGGGTTGAATTTATGTATTATGAATGGAAAAGTCATAGGCGAGCCATACTTTATTTCAATTCTTTGACTGTTCTAGAAAGCTGTTCTTGAGTACTGTTTTAATTATGAAGATAACTGAAAATGATGGCTGTGGTGAAAAAAATCATATCTTAAACATCAAAGTCCTTTCTCACTAGTGTTGACAGAAGCTGGTCTGCAATTATTTATTTGAAGTGACCTAAATAACATCTATGGACTAAAACATGCAGGCCATTTAGGATTTGGATTGCAATTCTATTAAAGCTGAAATGCTATTCAGGATATGTATTGGAGGACTAGTCGCACAGAGGCATTGGCTGACTGAAGTATTAGTAAGACCTGGGGAAAACAATTGTTTGAGAGACAGTAAAATATATTGGGAAGAAGAAAAAGGAGTAATTTTGGGGTCAACGTAGGTTGTTGTTCAAATCTATGCATTTAAACTTAATTTAGTTAGGACAGTTGGAGTCACTATGTTGTAAAAGCTGCCACAAATTAAAATATAAACAGTCTGGTAGGAAGAAAGGCTTTGATAATGAATGGAAGAAAAATGAATATAAAAAGAAGAAAAGCATGCTCAAAGAGAGATTGTATCTAAAGTAACTAAAAGTACTGTTAATTCATAGGCATTCATCTAGTGAAATCACGTCCTGTGATAGCATTTAAGGAGAAATAAAGATTAGAAAAATTCTCTCAGCACTTATTGCAAAGGCTAGCAGGCCAAGCATGATAGTTTTTCTGCCAGAAGGCAAAACGCTCACCTGTACATCAACATGTCTATAACAACGGGCATGAGTTTAGTTTGCTTGTATATTTACTACTTTTTTTAAAACTATTATGGGACGTAGCTACCAAACCAATATGATTTTTTTTCTAACAAATTATTAGTCTTATCTTTGACAAAATTCCAACAGTAATAGTATTTTTTGTTGGTCAGACTGAAAGCAATTTGCAGGAGTTTATTGCGAGGTATGCCATGCTGAAGATGACACAGCCAGTCTTTCATAGCTGTCTCTGTATCTATCGATGAAGTTTCTTCTGTATTAAAATTATGCAAGTTTTGCTTAAAGTAATGCTACTTTTCAGTGGCCGTACCTACAATGGTCTCTCCTTAGATCCTTTTCATCTTTTCTTCAGCTGATACTTTTTTTTGGTTTGTCAGTGCTGTGAGTACACTGGGAAGCATTTTTTCTTACTTCACCTGATATGTAATCAAGATTCATTTTCAACAAGTCATTGGATATGTCAAATGCTCATCCTCACTCCCCCCATTATTTCAAAGCTTAATATAATTATTCTAGAGTGAATTCTTCATTTTATATATCGATGCTTAAATAGATGGAAATAAATCATCTTTCTTTGAGGTCTTTCTTCAGTGGGAGATGAAGAGAGATTCTGTCTCCTCAGTATAATGAGGAAACTGGTATGTACGTTATTTTTTTTGTCTGTACACACACACATGCATCCAGAAAGCTTTATTAATCTCAGTCGGAAGAGAAGTTCAAATTCTGGCAGCCCTGTGGTTTTTATTATGATGTGCCAAACTATTAAATTAATACTATTGAACTATTCCACATATTAGAAAGGATGCATCTTTTGCTTAGTCTAATTAGCTGCTTCATTATTCTTTAGGCTTTCAAGTCAAGCAGTTTGGATGATTTTAAGGATTGTATGTTAATTTGTATTTATTTATTTCTTTTGTCATTTTGAAGTGCATTGCCAGTTCTTGCATTTCTAAAAATCTATTAGGATCAAGACACTAAACACTGAAGAAAGATAATTAAGTTTCCACAAACAGTTCACAGCACACTAAAAATCTTTTTTCATCGGTATTTTACACATGCACAGGCGTGCACACATAGTAGTTTTGTCTTACTGGCAAGAAGAAGAAAATCAGGGTTTTGCTAACCCAGTATGCTGGAAAAGGAGAACCCTGAATGTAATTATGTATTATTTGTGTTGACTAGTTAACACAAACAAAATCCTTCAGTTGTAAAATCATCCAGTATTCCCTTACCAGAGGTAAATGCAGCTGTATGAATTGATCTAAACGGAGAACAAGGGGGACAGTAGTTTTTCTTGATGACTGCTCTGTTTGCTCTTCAAAGACTACATCTACACCAGTTCTTCCATAACAGAAGCTAGTAGCACGTGGTTTCCAAGACTATTGCTTGCACAGAAAGAATATTTTAGAATGCTGTAGCAGTACCACCAGTAATACAGAATTTTAGTAAGTAAAATTTTCAGGTCCAAACTGAATTGAAAAGAAAGGTCCTTGTGATATTTGTGTCCTGTCATTTCTTACCTCATGAAAAAACATATTACTAAATTTCTACAGTGCTTTTAACATTAGAGTGTATTTGATTAAAGCTTTCCACAGAAAGAAATCTTGTGAGAGATTTTCATCAATGCTACTGCAAACATCCTGAGATAAAATAGTGCTTTACACCTTTCTTTTTCCATTTCTGCATATTTTGGGGAACTTTCTCCTGAGAATGCATTTATATTTACACAGAGCCTTGAGGAAAGTGTGCATTTAATTTTTTGCAAGTAAAGACCAAGTACAGGAATAAGAGCCAAGGGATGAAGCTGTAATTCAGGTTGCAGTGTGGGAGTTTGGACAAGTCGGGCTATCCTTTTTAGGTCACTCTGGCTTTTGTTATGTCATTTATTATGTTATAATACTAGTAGCAATCCTGTCATACAAAAGCATATGTACAAAACTGGTCAGCTGTCATAGCCTCTAATTTTTTTTTACAAGTTCCTGCTTTTATATAGAACACCATAGACTATAGAATATAATGTCTTTAGTAAATGTGCTTTTCACAACAGCATTGTATTATGTGCTGTTTAACACTAGGCAACTGTTTCTTTCATTTGTGTATATGGGGGCATTGATTTGGCATTTTTAGAGCTTTATAGGCAACATGTACTGATTCTTATAAATGTATGTAGCAAAAGCAAGTACTGTTAAGCTTTTCATAAAAGTGGCTTAGATAACTGAATCTTGGCCAAGAGTGTTTGGGTGAGTACTCTAGCTTTCGAGAGCTGTGGAAATACCATTGGTTCTGCACAGTGCAGAAACACTGATCAAATATGTAGCTGTAACTCTAGTCAGACATCTTGTTTTGAGATTTGGCTGTGGACTGCATTTAAGGCTTGCTTCTTTTTGTTAGATGCATTAAATTTTGGACAAATAAAAACTTTCGGTAGTTAAATATTTTGCAGCTTTGAAAGTGGGAGTCCACCATTCTTCTGCTCTTTATTGGCTGATGTAAAATGTAATTATTTTTTGTTGATGCATATCCACATGAATTTACTGAGCTCAGATGTCCATATGTGCACTGGCTTGTAGAAACAAGATTCACGTCAGTGGCTTCAGATGGTCTTTATCCTTGTTTGATTTCCTCATGTGTGAGTGGGGGCAAGCTAGCAGTGTTGAAGAAAGGCTGTTTCAATACCGGTAACTTCTTAGCTTCATGTTCTGTTGGCTTGTATGTTATGCATACCTATTTGACCCTTACTGACATATGCTTAAGATTAAGTAATGCTTACTGCTGACTTCATTGTTACAATAAAAATGGCTGGAAATTGTTGGCCTGTTGTCATTGCAAGATTTTGAAAAGTTCATGCTCCCTTTAGTGAAGTATAAAAGTACAGATCTTGCTAAGTACACTGATTTCATGAAAATGTCCCTGAAACACCATCCTTATGTACAAAAGAGTTAAACTCGGTAATTTAAGTTGTAAGTTCTGGAGTGCTCAATGACAGTATCTCTTCCTTTCTGATCTTCATTGCAAACACAGAAATAATACTTTTAAATAAGTTGTATTGAAGTAAAAATACAGTTTTTCGAAAATCATGACTTGTAGCATAGAGGGCTTTCATGCTCTCTGTCAGAAATTTGCATGGTTTTTGTCTGTCACGATGTAACAGTAATTGTATACTATTTCATTAAACATTTTAATAATTTAAATCCATTAGCCTGCTGAAATTGTTAACTTAAACTTAGCACATCTTATTGAAAGACTTTACCAAAGCTATTTGAATTCCCATACTTATTTGGGTGCGGGAAACACCTAAGTGTGCATTGAGGTTTTTGTGATGGCATTGCCCATGTTTGCACCAGCTGGTCCCTGTACCACCTGTAATAAGTTGTGAGAGTTTTAGCCAATGTCAACCAAACTTGACAGAACAGCAAATCCATGAAGATTCTTGCAAGTGGTGTGGTAAAAAGGTCGGTAGAAGGGTGTATCCTAAAGCTGTGAGTGCCCGGGGGAAGTGCACTGGGAAGGCAGCCCCTGCCTCGGTCGAGGCAGCAGCCGTGGGGCCAGTGGCGGGTCCCTGCGCGTGGCTTGCCCCGACTGCCAGCACTTGTGCCTGCCGTCTCTGTCCATATGCAGGTTGGCATGGGACTCATGAAGAAAAGAATGTGAGAATGAACATGGCACAGACCATTGAAAATCAGGCCCTTTCAGAGCAATTTTTTACTCCTCAGAGTGTGATTTGAAAGCAGCAGTTATAAATATCTGTGGATGACGACTAGTTTGACAGTATTGCAGTTACTTATGCTTGGGGTGTGCCAGCACTGAAAACCTTAGAGCTAGAATATGCAGGCGGTGAAAGACAGTTCATTGACTGAATCCAGCTAATGGAATATTGATTCAGACCTAGGTAATTACATTAAATAGGAGGGGGAGAGTATATTAGATTAACGGGGTACAGGATACTTTTTTTGGAGCATAAAGGGAGAATAACAAAGACTGTTGCAGGAAGAGAGAAACTTTTCCCTATTAAATGAAAAAGGTATTATTCCACTAACATAAAACTTAATTTAAATTTCTTTAAAATAACCTAAAAGCTCAGTAATGTGTTCAAAGTCTTAAACATCAAGGAAATTGTTGTCTCGGTAATGGTCTACATGAAGCGCATTGGAAATTCTTAGTCTTTTAATGAAAAATAACTGCACTGCTACTTACATGGTTTTTTTAAATAATTGTTTAAAAGCAATATCATGAACATTTAAAATTTTTAATTTTTTTCTAAGGCGGTAGCTTTTTTTCATGGGGAAGGATTAATTATTATGTATTGCTTATGTTTTCTTTCCCTTGCAGAAAGCAATAGATTATTTTTTTTCTTTATGGTCCTGATTTGAAAGCTGTACTGAACAATGCAATGCATGTTATGTTGCATAGGTAGCAATATACCACAGAAATTTTCAGTGGGAAGGAAATACAGGAAGTGCATCAGTGTAAGTTAAAAATGATGGCTTTCCCTGTGAAGAAAAAAAGAATGACAAATTGCTTTTCTCACTTTCAAGAAGCAATTTGTTTCATAAATTGCATTCCATGATATTTTTGGTACTGCTCTGTTACAATATCAGTTGCAATAAGCTGCCCAAGTTCCTGAGTAATTTTCTGATCAGTTATGCATAAATTCATATACATACATATATATGTTTATACATACATATATATCAAGTTGTTGTTGGCTGTGAGCTGCTTGAGAGGCCTTCATCAAATTCATCACAAAAAAAATAATTTTTATCATATTATCATTGATGTTAGTTCAAAGGAATCTTGTTACTAATTTAACTTGTATGATTCTGAGTTGTCAATATGTTACACAATTGCCTGAATTGATAACATTTTTACATGAAAGTACCAGTTTTGCAAGAACCTAATATGAAATCTGTCAAAATACTGAGTGAAATGTTCAGTTCTGACATATTTCCAAAATATTCGGTTCTGACATATTTCCAAAAGACAAGACATTGATTCTTTGAACTTTGAACATTTCACTGCTGTTCAAAATTCTAATTTTGTGTGATGTACTGCATAGCTCATCCTCTGTAATCTTGCACTTGTCTTATAATTCATTTTAAGAGGTACTTAAAGCAGCTTAAAAAGTTAGACTTCCTATCATTGGGTGGTAGGTTCTTCCACAAAACTATGATTATTATGAAATAAATAGCAAAGGTTAATTGGTCACAAGATTTTAGTAAAAAATAATAAAGGTTTGTGATTATTGAACAGCATGTTTCACTTCTGTGGCTTCATTAGGTTTTGCTGAGAGGAACAAAGAACATTTAAAAAGATCAGGGAGTACTGGAAGGTTATGGTATAGGCTTGAAACATTCTGTCCATGAAATACAGCTAGTGGAGTTCCCTGGATCTGCAACAGGAAATTTGAAGAGGAATTTGGGNTAGAAATATATTGTCAGTAACATGCAGCATGCAAGTATGGTAACCACTAATGCAGGCAATATTTGGTATTCATTTTCAAAAGTTAGCAGATCATGGTCTAATATGTCTTTGATGGTAGTATCTACTAGACCATCCTTTGGTCTTGTTTATTTATCGCTGTATCCCCAGTCAGCTCGTTCTGCATAGCACGTATGGAAGAGGTCAAGCCATCACAGAGGTCTGGCTTACGTGCGGTTTTTAATTGAAACCATATGCAGATCAGGCCTTACTTAATACTGAAGTAAAGTAATTGGAAACAATTTATCTTGTGCTGTGAAAAGAGGCCACAAAATAGACTAACTTTCCTTCATCCTCTTGGGTCTTGCTTTTGTGTGTATCAGAAAAGAAATGCTGCCACTTTATTTTCTTGCTGGTGTATTTTCTGAGAGTTGACATTGAAGCTATTAAATACGCACAGATGTCAGCTTGACAGAGGACAAATGATGTATCGATGATGCAGTACAGTTACAGTTTTATGTCAGTATGTTTATGAGAAAGTTTCGTTGTTTCATACTGTTGTAAGATTGTTTTGTTCAAAAATATGAGAAAATATTAAATGCATTTTAAAGTGGAGAGTTTATTTTAAATGCAAATTAACTTTCAGGGAGTTTAGATCCAAGACCTTTGTGAAGATGGAGCTGAGCAGAAAATGTGAATTAAAGTACAGCAGAAGAGCAGTTATGAATTGCTCAGAGGCATGCTGCTGAAGTTCAAAGAAAAAGTAGTAAAAGCATTCTCTCTTTGAGATAAACTAAAGTACTATTTTAAGCATAGGTGAGGTTCAGTCTCTTCTGGTTCTGAAAGTGAGGGTTCATTGCCTCCACAGAAATAACTCTACTGATATTTCAGACGTATCAATGTCCATGCTCCACTTCTCAACTGAAATGAGACATGAGACTTCCTTTCAGAGGGAAAACCTTCTATTAAAAGAAGTTTTTGTGAAAGTGTATGTTATGGACAAGTAGCTGTTTCAATATTTTAGGAGATGATTCCAAGCAAGTAGTAGAATATATAATGCGGCTGATACTCAAGACAATATCTTTAGTCCTGTCTTCTTGTTCTGTTTGTAGTGTCAGACCATTTCACTGTAACAAATATCTATGAAGTTTTTATCTAAGAAATACAGAAGTTGGTTTTGACTGCGTATTGTTTAACAAAATCTTAAAACATCATTCTTTCCTACTATTGTTCTATAGTCCCTGCTGCATACCTCCAGTGAAGGTAACAGTTTTAAATACTTATTAAATATATACATTTATGATAGACAGTAAGGAATAGGTATTTATTTAAAAATGTTAAAAAAAAATCAAGGTCTTGCTAAATGTGTAATCTAAAAACTGCAAATAAGAATATAACAAAAGGCTTTAGAAGATTAAAAATAATCCCTTCAGTGGGTAGAGAAAATAACAGGAAGAAAGCAACAGCAACAAAAAAGTAGGAAATGAAACTAAGGTATGTCTTACATGTGACCAGCAGGCTTAGAGTGGCATGGCCTGTAAAAATATGTTCAGATGTTCAGATGTATTACAGGGTGAGCATTGTGTGTGTTGAAAGTCTCTCAGACCAGTGACCCAAGTCATCTGTGACCAGACTTTCTGGTCAAGGTGTTTTTACTTGCTTAAATATACTTTTTTTGTTTGCTTACTGCTACAATAATGTCAAGCATAACGTACATAATTGAATAGCAATTTTCATGTTTTTACAGATTGTAACCAAAAATTACACTGATGATGTGTTATGATGTGTTGGGTCATACTGTGTGACCACATAGTATATGCAATATACTAGAGATTAAATTGTAGAGATACAATTTAAAAATGTATTTTAAAAAATGGCATACTTCTCACACTGATTAGCCTGGGTATACTTGTGTATTCTAGCTGTAAAATGTAGGACATTTTAAAGTGTAGTTTAATGAATTTCATTTTCTAATACCTTTTTGTTTCAGATACTTGTACCCTAGTAATATATTCTCACTGTCCCTGTAGATAGATATGTATATAAACAGAAAAACTAAAATGTTCCAGTTTATTCAGGCTTACCCAAGTAGAGAGAGTATTTGGATATTAGAGAATTTAAATCACGTTGACTTCATTAGGACTAAGCAGACCAAGAAGGCTTTATGCAGTTCAGAGATCTGTGGCAAGAGCTACAATGTAAAAACTACTTTAAAATGTTCAAGCAATAGGTAAGAACACAGGTTAATTCTTGATCATCCTAACCATTCCATAAAAGAAACAAGTATACTGTGCCGATTTAACCTGGCATATAGCGAGTCAGGTCTTGGCACAGTTAGTGACCCTTCTGAGATCCATGAACAACATATTTGCATACTGTGTCTGCGGTCGTCTCTTAATCATCTTTTTTCCATACTCTTGGCAAGGCCCATTCTAGCCGTATGCTTTTCATGTCTGCAGAGGAGGCATCCACAGCAACGTAACCTCATCTTCCGCTTTTCTCAAACTCAGTTCCTCTTACCAGCTGTCCAGTCATTTGACTCTTAGCACATAGATAAAACTTTAACAACTTTATTTAAATACTATAATCTGAATGAATCTGTGTCAGGGGCTGATCTTATAGTTTTTTTCCTGTCAGATTTTTAAGGGAAGGACTATTGTGTTCTAATTCTGGAGTCAGAAATGCATGGCTGTCTCAATAAAATGACTTTTTCAATGAACCTTAATTATGCTTGATTACATTATAGATAGCAATGACAATGGAAATGCTGAAGCGGCCTCTGGAAGTTAAAAATATAATGCAAACATTACATTTTTAAATAAGGTTAAAATATTTAATCTCAATTAAAGTATCTATTACAAGATAATAGGAAGGTGCATGAAGTGCTTAGAAGCACTGTGACAAGTTCCAGATTATAGACTTAGGAGGCAAGAAAGAATTGTGACACAATTTGCTTCAGAAAGGTAGGATTATTATAGTGGAAGGCAGCACAAGGGGGGAGGAGAGCTTCACACAGAAAAGAATTGAGGCGTTTCAGATAATATACTCTAATTTCTATTATGATGTTGCATATTTGCATAGTATTACCATAGTTAAATTAATACCATACTTTTATGAAATATCATTGTGTTCTGTGTGTAAACTAGGTTATAATACTGAAGTTTAACAGCCATACTAAACTGATAGTCAAATATTATTAAAGGTGATAAGGTTTGTTTTTATTATAGTGTTGTTAATACTGATTTAGAATGAGGAGATCTTTCAAAGAAAATGCTGAAACAAATTCAGGCAATATTTGTCTTGAACTGTAGTCCCCAGCCATGAATGTGTATTTTTTCAATAGGGGAATTTATTTCTAGTTTGCAAAACAGCAGGTGCTAGGATTTTATGTATTTTCAAAAAATATAAATTATTGAATATTTTAGTTTAGCACATATCCAGAGGTGACCTATATTTTTCCTTCCCACAACTCAGAGCAAAGCACATTCTGTTTAGTAAGCTAGGTATCTTTTGTAATCCAGGAGAATGATCCTAATGTAATTTCAGAATAGGTATCATTTTTTGTGTTAATAGATTTAGGTATGCAGTATGGCATCTCCTTGCTATAAAGTAACTGGAAAAGCTATTATAATAGTAATTCCACTAGACATTTACTGCAGACAGAGAAGTTAAACTGTGCGGAAGTGGTGGTTTGTGATAAGACATTCTGAGAATCAGGTCACGTTGGGTTCAATTGCCTATTACTCCGATGTCTCATTCCTTTGCTCGCCAAGTATGTGATCATGACCATTACCCAATTAAAATACTACTGTGCAGTGACAAGTCTGACACTGTGTGAACTACATCTGACACAGTTTTCCTAGCACAGTTTCTTTTTTTTTTTTTTAACTTTTCATTAAGCATTGTCAAGACTTGCATTTTGTTATAAACATTGCCCAATTTTTACTGTTCAGAAAATGTGTTATTTTTAGGCTCCAGTCTCTAGACCTGAGTTTGTGCTCTGACTCATATGATCACTAATGGATTTTGTTAGTTGGTTTTAGACAGTGGAGGTTCTTGGGCCTCGTAGTAGAAACTCACTTACAGACGGCTCTGCTCAGCGCTGAGCCTTCAGACGCTGGTAATCAGCAAATGGTCACAGGCAACGCAGCACTCGGTTTTCCCCAGATCCCCAGGACCACATATACAATGTGTTCAGAACAGTGCATCAAAAATTAAGTGGTAGACCCCAGTATGCTGTAAGCACTGGTTATGCCAAAGGAGTAGCTGTTAGCGGACTGCATGTCAAGTAATTTTTTTCTACCTGCATGCTGCTCCAGCAGAACTTTAACACTACCAAATTTAATATGCTAATTACAGGGTGTAATTTATTCTTCCCTTCAGCTCAATTTACATCACCTCTGTTCACATAAAATACCGATCTCGATCTTTTAGCACTTTATCTGAAATCTGTAATAAATACTTAAAGTAGGTCATATTCTGTGGAACCGAGGTTTTATACATACTTTTAATTTAGTGTTCCAATGGAACAGTAAAACTTGTTTATTTGTTAAGATAATTTTAAGAGAATGTCCTCTGTGATTTACGTGAAAAATTTATTTTACCTCCTTCAATTTTCTATTTACATAAAGGAGATTCAGCTTGCAAATTCTTCTTAAAAAGGAAAAAACGACATGCCTGACTGAAATACAATGCCCGACAGGCTTTGCCCTCATGCTATTTTGATAACTTCAGTTTTCATTTGTATCATAAACATATCCATAAAAAAAAAAAAAAAAACAACACCTTAACAGCAGGTCTGTCTGATGAAATCAAAGAAATGTTTACAAACAAGTATTTTAGAATAAGTTTTTACTGTGTTTTTATCAGGCTCTGAACCTTTAAAGATACACCTCCAGAAAGGAAAATTGAGGAAAAAAAACCTACCAAAACACACCTTTTTTTTTTCCCATATTGTATTCAAGTGTAAGAACTATTATGCTAAAATCACAGTGTGTGGGTTTAGATTTATGCTTTTATTAAACAGGCTGGTTTTGCCTTTTTTCAGTAAGTGCTAAATGAATGTATGCTACCATGGCCGCTGTAGTTTCCATTGCGAGGATACGGCCCTTGCCAGAGCAGCCTGTACAGTGATGCAGACAGCAGGGAGTTGGATCCCGTCTGGCATGCTGCGTGTTCCCAAAGGAGATTCCAAAAGCCCAGAGCTGCATTTGGGGATTTTCTTTCCTTGTCAGCTCCGAGCCCCCCCGCACTGCAGCATGCCCCAGGGACGGGAGGCCGGTGGGGCACACGTGGAGCAGGCGAGCGCGCGTCTGCAGGGAGCAGGAGGGCTGGGGGGGCGAGCAGGCGGCTGGGAAGGGACCCGACCCTGTGGAGCTGCTTTAGAGGTTGCAAGTTTACAGCAACTTTAAGTCAATTTGTGTAATCTGAGAATGGGTCTGATCGAAAACCAGTCTGTAGTGGGGAAGATGTGCCTGAAGGTTGAGCTTCTAAATTAAATTCCCAGTCTAGCTCACTATATGTTAGTGCTGGGACTTGAGGGAGGGCACGGCAACCTCGTTCTGTGGCAGCTCACAGATATGTCAGTTTAAAGCAACTGGGAAACTGAGCCCCGAGGAGGAGTAGAGCATGCCATGAGTCCAGCTGTGCCGCTGTCAGGGTGGGCTGGGAGGGGGAGCAGCCCACTGATGCGCTAAGCGTGTTTTTCTGTGTGTTAGGGCAGGGTGGTACTGCGTGGGTTGGTTAATGGTCCCAAGCTGTTGCTGCTGCTGTCTGAAACTGAGACCTGGCAGCTAAGGCTACCATGGCTGAACTGCACTGATGAGTTGTGTGACAACTGCGTCACACAACAATGTGAGCGTGGCACAGTATTTAGGTTGTGGTATTTTAAATGCCCAAACATGGTGAGCTTCACAGAAGATGCTCGATTACCAGTCACGGTCGTTTCCTTTAACCTCCTCAGTCAGATCTCCTGCTCTGTGCTTTTATTTCTCTAAACTTTACAGTTCCATGAAAGTTTTAACATTCTCAAAATATCACCTACAGAAAAAGCTGTATAAGCATCCATGTGTTTACTTACACATTTATTACACCCTCTACTTACTTATATGAATGACAACATTAGGAAAACCTACTCTAATTAAAAATGTCTGCTTTAAGACACAGAATGTGTCTTTAAGACACCAGAATGTGTGTACGCAACAAGCACAGTTTTCAGGTGTAATGGTGATATGGACACACGGTGGGAGGGTTCATTGTCACACTGTATTTAGCTATTTATGCATTTGGGATTTATAACATAAAAAGGAAGAAATATCTGTTTGGATGCAGATTTCCTATTTTTCAATTTCCAGTATGCGTTTTTAACTATATGGAATATTAACCAACTTATATCTTACATTATATTTTCTAGTCTGCTTTAAAAGCAAATAAAATCTCACTAGTAAAAACAACAGTTTATTTCAGATTGTTCAACAAAACTGGTATTCTCTCCTGTTTTCTACTATACTAGGGCTTCTGATAACAGCTACCTGTTTTTTTTCTGGACTTCAAAAAAACAATCAACTGCAAAAACCGTAGAGGCTATCTGTTCTGTCTCTTCCCTCTTCCCATCCTACAAGAACCTTACTCACTAGGAATAATGCTGAAACGGGCAACTCAAACTGAACAGGAGTGGGGAACTGGGGGCATGGCAAGAAATCCTCACTGATCGTTTGAAAATTAGAGAATCTTCTTAGAGGATGAAATAGCTAAAATTGAAAAATGTTTTACAGACAGCAAGCAGACTTAAGTCTCGGTTGTACAGCTCACTACAAGCATCACTCTAAGCAGTTTCATCTTGGCATCATTACTAATTATATTCTTCCCTAATAAGCCTGTCTGGCTCTGATCTCACATTTGCATTTAATTTCTACTTCTTGAAATCCTTCCCTCCAACTCCTATCATTGAATTTGGCGCCAGGAATGGCTGAGCTCCAACGTAAAATATACTACTGAATCAGTCTGTCATTGAACAAACCAGATCATCTTCATGCAACTTTTCCTATGTGAAGGTAATAATGCAATATACAATATTCAGTGGGCATAAAAGTATCTTACTGTTTGAACAGTGCTTTTACTTGAAAACCATTAAGTAAATGTCTAATAGATTTGCCAGTCACATCTTTGTGCTTAAGATCTGCTCTTTGGCCCTTTCTTAACAGCAGTTACCCTTTCTGCAGTATACCTGTCAGGCCTGGTTCACTGACACGGAGTGTGGTAGGCTTTAGTCTGCTTCCTGTGTTCACTAAGCAGTTTCATGACCAAGTTTTTAGGGTAATTTGACAAAGTGCATGGCTGTGTAGCTCTTCTAAACAGACAGTGCTTGGGATCACTTTAACAGTCAGTATTCATTATCTAAACCTGTACATCCATTGCCACAAAAAAAGTAATTTAGCAAAAAAAAAAAAAAAAAAAAAAGACAGTGTAACATCCTTAAGCATCATGAAATAGAAACAGGGAATGGAGCAAACCTTGTTTGGTTGTTTTTTCTGACTTTTTATGAGGAATAATCCTACCTATGCTAATGGCACTCTTGTACCCTTTTAG
>VXAL01004036.1:22144-42500 GCA_013399475.1 Chauna torquata | reverse complement strand
TTGTTGTTTTCTTTAGTTGTTTTGTTGTTGTTGTTTTTAAGCAGGATTTATATCTAGGATTTACTGTGCAAGAAGGAAGTCAGCTGGAAGGAGATAGAATTTTACAGGGTCAAGAACAAAATTTCTACGGTGTCTCTCACAATAACAGTACATATTTAAGGCACTGTGAGAAGAATATATAGCTGTGAAAACTGAGGTCTGACACGGTGGCCGTGATAATGATTTAGTTTGGCAGGTTTGAGGCAATCTGTTAGCAGCATGCAGACAAGATGCCTATGGGAATTAGGAGAGATCTGAATACTTGCAGTGTCATATATACAGAATAAGGCTACCCACCTACTTATTATCATAAACTGTAACTTCTCCATCCTTGTTTTTAAGCACATTCACTGGATCCTAACGGATGCGGTTCAGATTTGCGTGTGTAACCACCTGTTTGCTCATGTCTCTTCTGGGACAATCTCTTTTATGTCCCATCACCTTGGTTACTGGCTACGGCAGATTGAAAGCAGCCACAGCTTTCTTCAGTAGTTTTCTAACGCGATGCCACAGTGGGGCTTGTGGGGCTTCCTGGCAGCAGAGCTCCAGCCAGGCAAACAGGTTGTGAGGGAGGTGGGCAGTGGGGAGAGAAACATGCAGCTGACACGAGGTGAGCTGTGATGCAGTAAATGAGGATGAGGTGCTTGAGGATGATACTTTTGAGGATTATTTTTAATGATTCTTTTTCCAATTTTATAGTTGTTTATAGTTGTTTCATTTATTTAATGATCTTAGATTTGCGGCAAGCTTAAATTTAGAGCAATATAGTCTGTCTTCTACAGAGATGTTAATTCACTGTCGTTTTTGTAATACTTACCTCTTTCCCTTTACTGTATCTAAATCTCAACTAAATAGCTATCTTGCATCAGAACTTTGCTGAAATTTTTCCTTTAATCTTCTGATTATGGGCATATTTTATGTGTGCTTTGCTATGTTTAAAATTTTATTTTGACATTAATTAAGGTTGCCATCAGCATGATAATTAGTAAACTTTAAGATAAAACAACCTGCTTGCTAGGTGGATTTCCTCAAACACGTTTTGTGTTTTCTAGTGACTTGACTAAAACTGTAAAATTCACTCCAGTTGATTACACTGATAGTATCTAGCCCACTTTGTTCAAAACTCAGACTTTTACTCTGGTGAAAATGCACTGACTTTTCACAGATTCACTGGTCAAGCTTTTTTCTTTCTTACCTGGCCTTCCTTGAAAGTAAACTGGCAGGTTCCCTGAGCTTTCATGCAATAATGAATTATTGGGAAAAACATTCTCTGTTTGTTACCACAGAGATAATCAAGGTTGGACTGGGAAATAAAAACAGGAGAATCTGGTATATCATCATTATGAAATGTTGTTAAGTATGCAAAATCAAACTTTTCCTGAGGGGAAACCAAACACTGCTTAGTATAGTTTGCTAACTGGTAAAGACATTGTAATACATCCACTTATCATCTTGGCATGAGGAGAAGTGACAGAAAAACAGAGGGGAGGAATTCGTTCAGTGTTTTTATAAAAGATTAGCCACAAACATTAAGCAGATTGCATACTAATACTAGTATCAAATACAACATGCTTTTTAACTATAAACTTTTCCAAAATAGTGCTTTACTTCAGTGAAGCTGTAGTTAACTGTACAACATTTGTTTTGGAAAAAAAGATTAAGAGAATTGTGCTTGTCTGTAACTAAGCCAATGTAATTTTCATTTGCTTCACTATTCAGTCTTAAATGTGATGCTTCCAAACCTCATTGACTGACTGGGATGCTTTAGGCATGATGTGTACGTAACACTGAAATTAATTCTGTCCCTAGTATTTAGAATTATTTTTAAAAATAAGCTCTTTGCAGTGAACTAACTAAGAAGATACCAACATGTTTCCATGCCTTGTAGGTTGCCTCTGAGCTGGAGGTGGAGGGCTTCATTTATTTTTCAGAGTGAGCTTGGAGAGGGAGAACACCTGGCAGAGAAGGCAGGGGCCTGCGCACCAGCAGAACTGGTCCAAACTTATAAAACAACTTTACCTACCATTTGTTTGTATTTTGTTTGACTTCCATACAATATGATTTCATACGCTTGTTGTCATTCAATACATTCTCCCTTTTTGGTGTCGGAAAGGTTTAATCTTTGTACAAATATCAATATTAGCATTCAGCAAGATTGTATATTGTTTGCTGTTTATTCTCTGCTTTGAGGAAGAAGTTGAGGCAGAAAAATTAATATGCAATATTGATGAACAGTCATCCTGTGTAACATATGCACAGTTGAAATTAATAGTGGGCAATCAATTCATACTGTGAAAGTTGATTTTGTTTAAGTGCTCATTAAATTCCTTCATATGCTACATCCTATTGTGGCAGCAAGAGATCTTGGTTCAGTTAATCTGAGACTTTCTACATGAATGTGAGTTAATTATTTACTGTATTTGAGCTGAAGTCCTTGGCTAAAGGGACTTCAGTGTGGAAAATTTTACTTCAGTTAAAAACAAACAAAACAGAAACAACAACAACAAAACAGCATCAGAATGAGAACAATGGAAGAAAATCCATTAAGAACTGTTAAATATGAAGGCACTATCATTGGCTGAAGTCTCTGAACCACTAACAGGTTAACTACATGCCTGCTCTTTTCTCAGATTTGTCCCTAGGCATTCATGGGAGACAGGAGTACTGCATCTTTGGTCTGACGTGATTGACTGTTCCCATGTTATGTTATGTATGTGACAGCTGTTCACCAACAATAGTTCAGCAAGGAATTATCCTGTAAAAGTCTGTTGCTAAGACTATCTAAGTTTTTTGTTTGTTTGTTTTATTTGTTTGTTTTTGTTTTTTTAACCCTATTCACAGCATAAGTAAAAGTGGAGTTCTGCTACAGTGAAGTCATTACAAGTTAGTAGAGGGACTAATGCAAGTCTGAGTGAGACCCAGTCCAGCGGGACTGCAAAAGACCTGCTCTCAGGGCTAACAAATACACTGAATGGTTGCTCAGCCTTAAACCATAGCAAGTAGGGGGTAGTGGACTGACTCATCCTCACTTTTCAAAAATGAGAAAGACCTCAAGGCCCAGCATATGTGGATTCCTTTCACCTTCCCCTCAGAGAACAAGGGGCTTGAGTCTGTAGCATTATGGGTGGGTTTTAAACAAAGTGGCCTGTTGCGTAGTCTGACACCAGGCATCCATAAATATGCTATCCTTTCAGCCAAGTACCAGTTAGAATGTTTCAGCCCGTGGTTCTGTTCACACAGTTTACAACACCCAATTTCATTTGATTGTGTTTTCTTCTTTCCTCTCAGAATTATGGTTTGGAGACTGAAAACCTGAGAACCCTTTCTCACAAGCTGAATGCCTCAGCCAAAAATCTTCAGAACTTTATAACGGGTAGAAGGAGGAGTGGCCATTATGATGGCAGGGCCTCCAGACGACTGCCAAATGATTTTCTTACCTCTGTAGTTGACCTGATTGGTGCTGCCAAGAACTTACTAGCCTGGCTGGACAGGTAATTTACTTTTCCTTGATCGTCTACCTATGAGAATAATTCCCCTCTTTCTCTCTCGCTCTTTTCTTTTTCTCTTGTACCCTTTTATTCTAATATTAAAATGTCAGTTCTGGAATTGTAGCTGTAAATTTTACTGTGCAAATTTCTCAAATATTGGCAGCAAAATGTAGTACCCTTTTCTCTCAGGAGGGTGCTAAATTTTTGTATAGTTATTTGTTCATGTTCTTTTCAGTGTGATAGTATTTTGTGCAAAAAATTGACATCTTACTGCCATAAATGGTAGTCCATCATTGGTAATTTCAGAAAGGAGGGTAAGGAAGAAAAAAATCATAGAATTTGAACTGTCCTTCATCCATCAAAAAGACACAAAATAAGCTGGAGTTAAGTTAATCAATTAAGAATATTAAATGATAATGTGTGCTTAGTCTGGAAAGGAAAAGTTTCTTATTAGAGTTTTTAGCAAGACTCTTGAATATTTGATTTGAGAATTTGATTAAAAGTAACACTCTGGATAAATGTAGTTAAAATTTTGACTGTAGGAAGACAGAAACAAAAACATAATATGATATCGTGGAATTTATGTTTTGTTTCAGTTTTTCTGGAGTTAGAGCAATGGAGAGATTTATCTGGAATCTGAATGCTCTTGAATGTATAAATGGCACCTTAGAAATCATAGTGAGAGCGAATCACCCTCCTTCACAGGATTTGTATAATCCTGGTAACATCTTCCTAACCTAATGCCAGCAGTCATACTCTCTTGGGCTATGACCTTGTCAGTTCTTATAAATTCAAATGGGGTCAGATTCAGCTAGAGTTTGGAAAGCCTGCAGAAAATCCTAGTGTGCAGGAAGCTGTTAGTGACTAACTAGGCATTACTGTGCTCTCTAAATTAAGGTGCTAACTGCTGCTGAAGAGTGATGTCATTTTAGAAATGCTGTCTTTTTAATGAACCATACAAAGCAAATCTTGACTACTTACAATTATTTGGAAGCTCATATTTCACCATCCTTGGGAATGGTAACTTCTGGTGTTCTGGCCAAAATCCACTTTACATCCTTCCTGCCAACATTGTTTCTTTTTTCGAAGGCATATTTAAAAAAAAAAAATTGTGTGATTTGCTGCTGGAGATTGTCATGGTTAGGTGATTCACGATTCTGTGGTGTAGAACTGATCTCTGTATTATCTAAATGCCCATGGAGACTCCAAAAAACAGTCAGACTGCTATTGAAAAGTCTGGTCATTATTTCAGGACTCTTTTTTTCTTGACTAAACCATAGAACAATTAGCTGACCTGATTACATTTGCCTTTATGAAAATGAATTTACTAACCATTAGTCTGTTTAACAATTGCTTATGCTGTAAACAGGAATTGTCCTTAATACCATGTAAACCTCATCTTTCGTTCTCACAGGTCTCCATTTGTCAGCGTGACAGAATACTCACTGCTGAAAAACAACATTGTTCAACTGTGCCTGGAACTAACAACCATTGTGCAACAGGTAGGAGTGGTCTGCTTCCACTCATTTCTGAGTCCTCTTCATCCTGTTGCTTAAAAATCGTAACAGTAAAAGCATTGCTAAGCTTTTACTTCACAAGAAAAAATAGTTTTAGTATTACCTTTCTGTTCCTTGTATGTTCTTTTTCTGTGGGAGTGATGGGACGATTTTAGACTTTCGCAGTCCTCATCTGTCTGGATAGATTGAAGGACAGTGTGTAGTTCACACTGTTGAAGGAAGGACCAGTTTTTACGATACACAAAGATGCACCAAGAACCTGTACTGTGCCTTTTTCACTTGAAGGAGAGCCTGTTACATAAAAGGTGTTTAGTAATTAACATGAAATATTAATGACATTAAACAAATGAAATATGAAGCAAAAAAGGGTAGTAGTGTTTTATTACTGTATCGTAATATAGTACAATCCACAGGTACATAAACATCTGATTCTGTAGTGCTATACAGTATAAAAATAATAATGGTCTCTGACAACATCTGCCCCTCAAGTGTGAGAAGTCATGCACAGGTACAGAAAGGCTGAGTGTAAATTAGTTTTGCGAGTTTTTACACTGAGCTTCCCTTCTTGTGAGTCGATAAAAATTTTGATGAGACAAAATAGTGTTATTGGAATATGTGGAGAGGTTACAGAACAGATAAGGACTATCTTAGAATGAAGCAAAAGAGGAAGATGAAGAGTGTAGGAGGGGAAGCAAGAAGAAAGATTAGCTAATGCTGTAGTTCTATAAGCACCCTAACTGGCCCCCCTTTCAATAGAAAGGGCTCCATTGCTGCCCTCTGTTCTATGCTGGCACAGTTTTCCATGTAGCCTCACAGTAGAGCAGTCATAGAACTCATTTAATTAAAAAGGCTTCCTGAAGTAGTAGTATTCTGCAAACTTGTTTTTTCCTCAATTTTGTTTTAGCTCTTGAAGGAAAAACCAAAAAAACAAAAACCTAATCTACCAGATTTTGCATTTGTATTGTCTAGCCAAGGCTGACACATACCAGTCTTTGTATCTTACACTATTATCCTTAATTTCTAAAATTCAGCTTTCTTTCCTTTTAAGAATTTTTGCATTTATGCATTTTTGCAGTGCAAAACAAAGATCCTTTTTCTCTTTTCTTCATTTATAAATTCCTATCTAGGCATTTAATTATTTATGTATATTTATTAAGCTTTCTCTTACAAGGTGTTTATAACACTAGGCTATTTTTGATTTACAGACTAAGCAAAATGAACTTCTCTCCAGTACAAAAAGTTTGGATTCTGATTCCACCCTTTAGCTGATACTGCACTTTGTTTGTGTGAGTTTGATTTTTCCTTATGGTCTAGGTGGAAATCATATAATTTTGAATTGCTGTCTCCATTTTTGCCATTCATTTGACTGCTTCTGGCAGATGAAATTCAGTTCTCTGCCAGCAATAGTTTGGTGTTTGTTTGTTTGTTTTCTTCAGTTCTTAACTCTGCTTCACTCCAAAAGCTGTCCTCCTTTTGACAACTTAAAAACAATTATCTTTCAGCATAAACTCCAAGACATTCCAAAATGAAAAATGTTTAGTTAGTTCTTCAGGTCAGTTACAAATCAAGTTTTGTCTTTTCCTTATCTATTTTCAGATTTGTGTTGTTTAATAGCCATCTATTAAGATGTTTCTAGAGTATATTAAACTTAGCACCAAAAAGGGAAGGTAAAAATATCATTCATAGGGAAATAGTTCAGTTGTTACTAAATCTGAGGAAAATTGATCTTAATGTGTGAAAGCAAAGATGTCTCACTGTAGTCTAAAAAATGAATTGAAAGGCATAACTAATAGAAAGCTAGATCTCAGAGCCTTTCAGAAACTTTTTTTTTTTAATGCATGAGATAAATATTAGATATATCTTATTTAATCAGTGTGAAAGGAGCAGCCAAGGCCATGCATTTGGCACATTAACTGAGGAATGCTTTCATCCTAAAGATATGTTTTGTGCAAAATGAACATGCTTTGTGTGCATTAATTACAGCTGCCACTGAAGGTGAACTTCCTGCTAAATAGGGGGCATTACTGTGTAATCTCAATTTAATGCAGACAATCCTCATGTATTTTCTTGCTAGGATGTACTGTATGTATCTTAGTGGCATAATCTTAGATGTAATAAGGAAACAAATTTTCTAGCTGTTAGGTCATATTCTTTGTGTGAGTGTGAAAATAAGATCTTCATTCAAAATTTAAACAAAGTACACGATCTGCAATGTTGGGTATTATTATTTACATGCCATGTAAATGCTACAATGAGTAAGCAATCACATGTTCATCTGTAAATAGTATCTCCTCATACCAGCTGTATGAAAATTGATCTTTATTCTCTAGTTTTACAGAAGTTTTATACCTGTCCAGTTTTCTTATCCCTCACCAGCTCCCTTTCACTAAAATAAGTAGGGAAACTGTAAAAGAATAGCATTACGTAGAATGCTGCAGAAACTTTGAGGCATCTTGATTTTGAGGTTGAATGGTCCATCAAAATGTGTTGATGATTATATGCAAAAAAGCATGATGTTAGAGTATTGCAAACACTTGAGTTCTCTGTAGACTTAGTTTCAAAGTATAACTCCAGCTTCAAGGCAGACTAACTTTTTTGCTCTGAAAATTAATCCATCAGATTAATTTAACTGAGTTTGGATTTGGTTATGCTGAAGAGCCACGGCTACCTTGGAGGAATGGTAAATGGAGTAAATGGGAAAGAATAGGTTAGGGATTTTGTTCTTAAAATCTAGCCATTGGTTAATTTCTCCTTGAGTAGAAAATGTTCACTTGTTCTAGTAGAACTGGTTTTCAGATTATTTTTTCCTGATAATCTTGAAGATGTTTAAATCTGTGATAGATGCTTTTGATACACGCATTAAACTGCACGAATGAACATTCTCTACATAAAAAAAAAATCTTACCAAAGAATGTCAGCACAACTCTAGCTGTTTTTTTTTTTCCAACAAAAGCCAAATGCTTTTTGCTTGTTCTCCACATTATTCATGTTTAATCAGCCTCTCTGAGATAAACAAGAGATCGTGTCACAGACTTTTACTCTGTTTTTAGTCAAATACTTTGTGTTTAGGATGAAGCATATGTTTTAGAAGGCTCTCTAGTTCACATTACAATTGATGGAAAATTGTTTTTTAGTGGTTTCCTGTACCTGCTCCAACTTTGAAATTAGCTCCTCTTTGAGCAGGTGGTTGGACTAGATAACCTTAAGAATCCCTTCCACCTGAATTATTCTATGATTCAGCAACTGCGCTTAAAAAAGTGGGTGTTATTTTCAGTTTGAACTTCACAGACTTCAGCTTTCAGCCTCTCAATCTTGTTATGCTTGTGCTTGTTGAAGAACATTTTATCAAACATCTGTTCACTGTTTTCTAAATATAGATTGTGATCAAGTCTTTGCCTTAGTTAAACCAAGAAGCATGGTAAAGACACTAGAGTAACTCATTTTATGTTTACCTAATTTCAGAGCAGTCTCATTCTTTTTAATGTGTGAATTCCAGAAGTGTTCAATGTTATGTATGCAAGCAACATACATTAAATCATTTTGTCATATCCAACATTGAAAGACTGCAGTAGGTCTCTGCTGCAGTGTTATATTGGGAAATGGCATTCAACTGGCAAACACGAAGTTTTAAGTTCTCTTCAGAGCTGCTCCATTACAGGGGTTCTGTTTCTTTTTGGTTTTTGACCTAACTCATGCTGTTTTATTGTACTACAATAATGAAGTAAATATTTTACTTGTATAAGTATTTTTTTGTGTTAATTATCCCCAAGACTTGTCATAAAACATTTTTTACAATATCTGCAAAATTCAGTACTGCTTTTGATCTCTTTCAGAATTGTAAACCAAAATTATGAATGTAGTATGGTTGCGTGCAAGTCCTACTAATCTTTTTTTCTTTATCAGTATTCAAAACTATGCTCTTTTACCTTATCAGAGTTGGGAAGGTGTCCTGTACCTTTGAAAGGTAGGATGTTCTGGATAGTGCAGAGGCTGGCTTGTGTGTAATACTGTTGCTGTAACTATTTTGTAGTTCCTGTGTTTTACTGTTTTACAGAGGAGAAATAGAATGAAGCTACTATTTTTTTAAGAGTTTTTAAACTCTAAGAAAAAAACACATTTTTAATGTCTTCTTGTTTATGCAGGACAGAGAAAGAATATCACTAGAACTATTATTTATTTTCTAAGAAAAGTAGATCAAAATTCTGTAAATGTTAGTCCTGGAAGACTTTGGGTTTTTTTTGTTTTTTTTTTTTTGAGATCTCTAGTGCAATGCTATGTATCACGAGAAAAAAAGTCAAAAGAATATTGTGACCTACATATCTTAATATTTTTAGTATAATATTGCAAGTGCTTTTAGCCTCTCAGTTAAACTAGTCTAATGTATTAAAAAAAAAGTCAATATGCATATAATTTGGAAGAAATCCCAAAACCGTTAACATTTTTAATGCTAATGTAATCTTGAATGTGCAACCTAAGTATAGCTAACGTTAATTCTGCTCTACAAAACAGTAAAATTTCAGTTTTACTATACATGAATCTTTGACCTGAAGTAATTAAGCTTGTTCAGAATTAAGCTCGTATTATGTTTCTAGCACAGAAATTAAAGGAATAATTTAGATAGGACCATTAGCTCAGAAGTCAAGCAGTAAGCCCTCCTGTGATCATTTTTTCCTCTTGATATTTGAAGGGTTAAAATGAGATGGCGGATATGCTGCCTGAAGTGTGTAAAACTTGCAGGAAAAACTGCCATGGGCATTGCCAACCAAACTGACTAATTGAATTCTTTTTCTGTGCTGAAGAAAATAACAGTATGAATACAGAAGAAACATGAAAGGGATACTTGACCATGGAAAGCTAATATAAATTCTTCTGTGTTCCTTGGCACTCATGATCAGGTTTTAACTTTCTTATTCTGTAACAATATTTTGAAAACTGTCTTCACTTAGAAATTAATTTCTCTACAAAAGTGTCAATCCTCCAAAATTGAACTTGATGCTTCGATTTGAGGGAGAGAGTTAACTGTGCTCCAGGCCCACACACGATGCTGCGTGGCTCGGACAGGCTGAGGGACAGGTTCCTTGATGCAGTGCCCCGTGGAAGCAGGTTCAAGAGCTGGATGTGGCCTCAGTGTGTGGGACATGGCTGAGCGCTTGAGCTGCTGGACAAGAGGAGCAGGGATCTGCTCATTAGCTGCAATTTCTCTTGCAAAGAGTACCACAGCCTTAGCTGATCATATAGCCAAGCTACTTTGAGAGCAAATGGGGTGAGGATGTTGGAATTATTTAATTGGAAGTTTAAAGCAATTAACTGCTGGGATAAGTCAAATATTTTCTCCTCAGATTTTTTTAAATAAAAACACTCCTTTGACACAGCGGGTAGGTGTCACAAGCCAGCGCTCACCACATAGGAGCCTGGCGGGCTGCCTGCCTCAGGCAAGTGGAGGAAGGTTGTGGAGCTTGGGGGCCAGGAAGAGGGAGCGCGGCCTCAAGGGCTGTGGGCTCGGCTGTGCCTGGCCTCAGCGGTGACCAAGTTTTGGGGGAGTTCCAGGCATTTCTATTTTAATCTTACTCTGCCTGGCCAACTTGTGTTTTCTTTATGTTCCTTTTAATTTAAGTTACACTAAAATATGTCATGAGGGCTGGGGTGGTAGTTTGGAGTGCTGACTGGCAGGAGAAAGGTGGCTTAGAGCTCCCTCAGTGGACTTGGGCCTTTTTCTGTAGGAAAGGCTTGAATACTGTCTTGCCATGACCCTCTTGCAATAGAGGGTCTTTTTGATGAAATCCTCAAAACATTAAATGGCAGTAGAAGTGGTAGATCTCTTTTAGGAAATCTTATACTTTGCTTCATGAAAAGCAAGCAATATTCTAGCCACCTGTAATTTTGTTAAATAAAAATGCGAGTTAAGGGAGTTATGACTTAAGTTACAAGATTTATTATCCTTAAAATGGTAACTAAAATAAGAAAATGACTGCTGTAGAAGTTACAAGTCTTAAGCAAATAAAGAGGTTGATCAGGATTGTATTTTCAAGCCTACTTTAAATTGCTTAATAGCAATGTTGTGACATGGAACGCATGGAGCTGTTCTTTGGGAGCCTTAAGGCAGTGAAACCCCCTGGATGTTCCTGGACCAGTGTGCAACATGAGCAAGCCAGAGTCTTTTCCCATCCCTTTTCAGTGTGACTTGTGCCTTCCAAAGTCCAAACCTAGAGCAGTTATGCAAATTCTCCCAAGAGATGGGCCCACTGCTGTTTCTTTTCCCTTGTGGATGGTGTAGACAATCAGGGCCTTGAAACAAAAGATGGAGTGAACCCAACTGCCAAAGCAGACACATCATGTTTAACACCTTTAACATTGCATTTGTCAAAATATTCTGTTTACTCTTCCTTCCCATGCTATACAACCTACCTAGTGGTAGGTCTGACATGGCTGTCTGCACCCCACACAACTTGTACAACAGTTAGCAAGCATTCTGCCTAGCAAGGCTAGGCAGTGTCTCTCTCGCTCTGATTATAAGTGAATTTCCAACATGCCAAATTAATAATATTCAGTTACTTCTTGCTGTCATGAATCTGTCCCCTCTGCTTTACGTATATATTATTGCTAGTATTGGGTACAAGAGTTTCCTTGCTATAAAGGGAAGAATAGATCCCTGAGGCTAACCAGCCACAAGTCAGGTTACTTTTGAGAAGAAACCTTTTGGACATGACAGAACTAAGGAGCTCATTTGTTTTTACAGGTACATCTGTAAAAGATAGTTATCAGCATAAAGCATTCTTTTCTTTCTTAACCGGAAATTTAAAATAAAGTGCATTAATTGCTTTTGTTTTATTTTACCACAGGATTGTACAGTGTATGAAACAGAAAATAAAATTCTTCATGTGGTAAGTAATCTAAGTATTCTACTTTGGTGTCCTATAGTCCTACTTCACCCACTTACATCAATTAAAAAAATTATTAAATGCAGCTATAGGAAAATCAAGTTCCTTACTATTTGACACAACTTCTGATGAATTATATCAGTTGCTGAAAGTTAGTTTTCATAAATAAGATGAAATAGTTAAATATATATATACATTTATGTATATATAGTTTAAAATTTCTTTTAAGATCAGCAAGAGAAGAGATTAGCTTACATGGCCTGTGACCCCCTGAAACCAACTTAGCCCAAGTTACTCATGCCTCATACCAGCCAGTTTAATTATTGCCACGGTAGTCCACATTTCACACTCCAAGATGACATTTTTTTTTTATCGACATAAAGAGGGAGAGACTCTACCCCAACAATATTAATAAAATATTTTTCTTACTGAAGACAATGTTTTCAGTTTCTCTGAAGATTGTAGGCTCACAGAAGATGGTGTCATTAATCTAAGAACCAGCCCTATTAAGTTTTTTTTTACTCTTTCCTAAATTGGAAGTCTTTCAAATTTAAGGCTTAAGAATCAGTTTTCTTCTGGTATTCTGGATACTCCCTCTCACTCCTCCTCTGCACAATTCTCTGGAGTAATGCTCTCTGTTATACCTACAGTTAATTACAAATATTTAATTATTGTTCTCAGGTTGTTTTAGAAGCTTCACGGTACTATGAGATGGTACATTCTTAATAGTGTAATACTCTTACTAGGATTTCTGGCATGGAATTCCACCAATGGATCCATCACCTATTACATTACTAACTTCACTGGTTGTCAGACTGAGAACACTGTAAAAGCCTTCAGCACTCTAAAAATCTAATGGCTCAAGGGAAATGGAAGAATATCATGCAAAGTTATTGATTGGATATTGGTCTTCAAGTGCAAATACTTTATATTTTCCTGGTACCAGCACAGAAAGCTTGTACTGACAGTGAGATAGAGTTAAAATCTATGGTTAGAGTGAAATCTCAATGGATTTACAAGTTCAGATAAGCTTTTGACAAGCTCTAACCAAGTGCCTGACTTTTTTTTTTTTTTAAAGCCTTTTACACATACTCTGCTTCAAGCAGGGATTAAAATTTATCATAAAACATTGATGTGCTTTTAAATTCAGAAAGCATGCAGTGACTTTCAGGAAGAAAAGCTTACTATTGCAAACCTGATTCTGAAAAGAACCTGTAAAAGCACCTGAAATCTTCTGGGATTTGGAGTATGTATACATACAAATATCTTTTAACCCATTATTTGTAATTCTAACTGTATATATCTTCTAGAACCTATCTTTATCAGGAATGTTACTTTTGACTTTTCTGCCTGTTCTGGATGGAAGCCTGAAAAGGTAGAAGAGAAGAGTACAGTTTCAGTTTTAAGTATTTCCTAGGCTCAGCAGTGAAAGTGTGATGAGCCCTAACGAGCCTGGCTCTCAAGGCAGTAGAAGTCAGCCTGAGTGTAATCAACTGGAGCTACATGATGCAGAGCATCCAGGCTCTGAGAATCAACCTGTTTATTATTGTAACTCTGAAGTGGAGTGAGACGAATCACCATCTTTCTCACAGGGTCTAAAAAAAAAAATTAAAAAAAAAAAAACTTTAAGGATACGGAATTAGAAAATGAGCTTTGTAAATTATTTCCCTTAATGATCTTATTTTATTTCTTAAAAATAGTAAAATTAAATAAAAGAAAATGCTCCAGAAAAATAATTGTGATGCTCTAAAGTAAAAATTTACATTTATAAGACAAGGAAACTATAACTCTACAACACATGGAGCTTTGTTTTATTTCTGAAAGATATTATGAAAGGTATAGTACAGAAGTAAAGACATGTAAAACAATGATCCATGACTGACTTTCTTCATCGGTTACCAGAGAGCTTTACTGAGATGTAGATTTGTTTGGAGGAGCTCCACACTAGGGGCGTGTATGCTCAGATGATGTGATTGCAGGTGCGTTGCTGCCATTCCCTCACTAGTCATATGAGTAGACTGGGTCTACTCTGCAACTCGGGTATTATGAGAAAAGATAACTTATGAAGGAGTAGTCTTCAGGATCAATTAACAAACAACAGTGCATGTCTGAGAGTCAGGTTTCTTTTGTCTGGATATCTGCTCAGCAAAATGTGTGTTTTAGGACTGTGTCAGTTCTGTATACTAATATAGTACACCTATGATAATTAACAATGACAACCTGCTAGTTGCTCTTTCTCTCTGCAGTAAATGCAGATCATGAACTTACATTCATTGTACAGACCTAGCAGTAGCTGCCATACTAAAATATTTTTGTGCTGTACAAGTTTCTATGATTTGTTAAGGACTTAGTGGTGTCTTAGAGATTCTGTTCTTGTCATGGCCCATTGAGAGAAGTGTAATAAATGGCTTTAGGTCTTGGGCAGCCTGTAAAAAATGTATGTAGAGTTCCTCTGCAACAGGTACTGAACTTCTTGAAGCACCCTTTTTTGAGATTTTCTTAAGTGCAGTGGTATTGCGCCATCTGGAGAGCGTGCACTTGGCTTCTCTGTGTTTTTGGAACTAGTACACAGGACTTCAGTACTTTCTATTTTTTTAATGCCAAAAATAGTTTAGCATATGTTAATGTATCTTCTCATATGGATAGTGCTAGATCAAATGTTAGTTCCAGTCCCTGTGCTGTTATTCATAAATTCTCCTCAGTTGTTCCCATCAATACTATCAGTCTCTGCATTATTTGTAAATGGTGTCGGGTCTCTCTTGTATCTCCTGAACTACTTTTACAGTGAACTGATATGTAAATTATTTCAATATATTATTCTTGAATATTTTCCTGGTGCTAATATCCTCCATAGATTTAAAATAACTTTGAGTCGTGGTGAGATCTTAAAGACTTGTAAGATTAAATTTGGCTGAAAACTAGTTTGCTGTTTATTTAGTTCCAAAGTTTATTTACTGAAAAAGTGCATGTGACAACTGTAAAATTATAAAGTATAAGAAAGTAGACTGTGTTGTCTGTGGACTTACTCTGCATCTCATCTGTGTGTATGATCTTAAAAAAAAATGATGAAGCATAAGAGATGCATAGTCTGCCTTAGTTTGAAATCAAAACAGTATTTTGATATGACAATAGTTTAAAAGCTGGCTGAAAGCATATGCATGCAGCCAGGGTCAGCCATCAGGTTGTATGTACAATAGCAGTAAAATACATTTTTTGAACCAGCCAGTTTCCATATCTGTGGTGGGAGAAGACAAGACCTAAAATTTTATTTACGGGTTCTGGTCCAAAGCTGAAACTACCAGAACTATTCCTATTATTTTGGTGACCTTTAGATGTAGTCATGCATACCTGAGTGTGATGCTTTGCGTCTTGCATCTGGTACAAAATGCAAATGCCACATCCAGTACTCCAGAGCTGTACTTAAATTTCCAGCTGAGTAACTATACAGTAAGTGGAAAATATAATCTATAAATCCAGTCAGTTAATGTATTCTTTGTGACAACTTTATTTGTTTAACTTACATGTAGAGTGTCAAATGAGATATTAGAAATCCTCATGCGTTTGCAAATGCCTGAAATAAAACTTTCCTTAAGGGATATCACTACCATTTACTATAATTAGGGAAAAAGAGAGTATAGTCCCCAAAGGAAAATAGATATGTACAGTGTAACTTCGACTGGAAGACCGTTCTAGAATTCATCTAAATAAATGCTTTCAAATTAGGTTCAAATATTTTTAGGCATATTCTTTTTGAAGGAACACTTTAAGCAGCACATGCAAACTTGGGAATAAATCTTTACGCATGAAGATTCTCTGAGAGTCCAGATCAGTTTCGTTCTGATCCGCAGACTCGCTGTTTGGCTTTGATGAATAGGTTTAATCTGTCACTATCACTGTTACCATCTATGCAATATGGTTCCTACTTTGAAGGTGTTTGTGTGGATTCACATTAAGATTTTTGAGATCTTTAGTTGGAAGGCAGTAAAACATAAAATTATTACGTCATTACAGTGACCTAGAATATCAGTTAAAGGATGTGTTTGAAGATGCCTAAGAATTTTACCTCAGGAAATGGAGTAACTAAGACACTTTTTCTGCCAGTGTTGTTTTTAACAAAGGAAAGACGTAAGTTGTATAATGCAAAATTCACCGAATTATCACAGTTTGTGGAATTGCTCTTACTACTTGGTAGCCAAAATAGGTTATTAAGTTAGTGTATAAGACATTTATTTTGCATGTTTCACCTTACTTCCATTGTATTTATAGTGGTACACTATAATAACAGGTGAGATTAAGTTCATCAGGCTTTTTTTTTTTTTTAAGTGCATATAGTTGGAGTGGAGAAGATAATTTAGATACACAGGTGTCCTCGGTGCATAATATAATCTTTTGGTCAAAAGAACTGTAAATGCACGGATATTTTATTGACATCAATATTTTCTGGTTCATTAAGCTCTTGTTCTTGACTTTCCCATAAAACACAACTTCAGTTCTTGATAACCTGTAGTTTTTACAATGCTAAGAAACAAATGATCTGTTTATTCTCAGATAGTTCTCAGAATAAGAACTTCTTTGCCAGTAGTTTCAGTTTAATATGAGTAATTGTATTGACTTGTTTTTCTTCGTAGTGTAAAACTTTGTCTGGAATTTGTGACCACATCATTTCGCTGTCATCTGATTCTCTGGTGTCACAGTCAGCACATCTTGAGGTAGTTCATCTCACCAGCATTATGCCCAGTGAGGGTTTGGTAAGTAGCAAAGCAGTTTAACTGTTAGAATACAGACTACGAGCTTCAGTTCTTGAAAATTATTTGTTTTTTTTATTTCGTCAAGAAATCAAAATATGTTTTCATGCAGTGTCCTACTATTTCTTTTTTGGTGAGCTGAGTCTGATTTCTGAAAGTGGTTTAATTAACATTAGTGTAAATAAAAAGATTGTAATTTAAAAAGAAAAAAAAAAATTAAGCCTGTTTTTACCTAAGGCTTCATGTGCAACTGGTAAACATATGAGCAACTAAAGAAAAGTTAGTCTTTTGTTAGCCATATTACAGTTTTTGGAGTGTACTAAAGTAGTTAATTTTATTTGTATATGTATGTATTTAGGGATTAATTATCATTAGTTAATGTGCTTTGAAAATGATTAGTGGAAGGTATGTTTTTGGCCTTGCATTCAAGTTATATGCCTCCCTTATGATTCAGTTCAAATAAAACTTTAATAAATATAATCAGAAACAAAATACATCCTTTACATTCATAAATTGTTGTTCACTGAGCAGACTAGATAGGTGTCTTCTGAACATCCCAGCTGCCTTGCATTAGTAATTGGTCATACTATTAAAATTTTCTCTGGAGTTGACCGTGTCATAATTACTTGGCTACCATTTGTTAGTATTATTGTACTGTTATACTTGGACAAGGTTTTTTTGTGAGGTTTTAGGTGGGTAACAATTTCTGTCTCCTCTCCCTAGTCCCCCACTTCACAGTCACTCTGACATCAGTAGGCTATAGGAGGCATAGGGGTTGTGCCTGGGAACCTAAGATCCTACTAAAATTAGAGCTTTGGAACTAGAAGACGTTTAAGATCCCTTTCAACTCAAACCATTCAGTAAAAGCTAGAGTGTAAGGTAGCACTACAGGCACTGGGATGTTCTTGCACAGGGTTACCTGCAGAAAATTCTGGAATTGCCAAATTAAAGTATGTTTTAATGTCGTTATACACATTGTGGTATGTTTCTTGTTTGTAATTGAATTGATTTACAGATTTGTGTTAATGCCTGTTAGTTGAGATGTTTTATATTATTTCAACATCTTCATCTTTGCTCTGACATTGAATAGCAGTGAACATCATGTGCAAATTCTGTCAAAGTTACAAGAGCATAATTACTGAAGTATGCGTATTAATTTCAGACTGCTATATTTTAATAATGGGTAATTTTTTGTATGACTAGATACATTTACTTTAGTCTGTAGACTGATACAACAGAGATAACAAAGAACACTACAGCATCATAAAACGCATTTAATTTTAATTCTGTGGCATCGTAGACACTTAGCCCAGTACATAATCCTAAAGATTGAAATTGCTTACTGTGCTGCTGCATCCTAATTGCCAAATCTGCTCTCTTTGTGGCTTGGTTTCTCCTCTTGGTCCAATTTCTGGGTTAATGCAGGGATATCCAGGAAATGCCAGGTCGGTATCATTTACAGATTGTCTGGTATATATACTGTAAAACTGTCAGTGCTTTTGACTTGCATTAAGACTACTGCATCCTGCCCACTAGCAGTCTGGATCTCTGTATAACTTTCTATCCAGAAATGTGCAATATTAGGCAGGTGGCTTTCAGGAGTTCTTGAGTATGAATGGTATATTCTCTAAGCAGCCTATCATAAAGCCTCGGAGTATTTAATCCTTTAAGGCATGGGTGCCAGAAATGAGACCTTTGGCTGTACTGTCGTGGCCTGTCATGTGGCCTGTAGTTTCCTCCAGACTACCCTCTTTTCCAGCAGAACATCAAGCAGACAGGGCCTGTGCTGTACCAGTGCATAGACTGGGCTCCATCACTAGGTGGAAGAACTGTGGTGTGCTTCTCCATCTGCAGTGTACCAATAAGTTTATAGCCAACACAAGTGCAGTAAGTGGGTACNAAAAGGACTATAAATGGGAATAAAAGAAAAATCATGTGAATAGGAAAAGAAAACATTAATCAGAATCAAATATAGGACAGAGTAATGAATTACAAATGGCTTTCTCATGATTGTATAGCAGTTTTTTCCACAGGATCTCTGCTCCATTCAAGAGAAAAATGAATGCTATTGATTGAATGGAAAGTATTCAGAGTTCCATTTTTATCCTTATCATTCAGTGTAGCATTTGATGTCTTATTTACCACACTTCAGCTAAGCTCTGCGTTCCCTTGAGTTACTAATTTCATCATGAGAATTTTTGTATGGCCTTACTGGGTGCTTCACATCACAGACACTAATTAATTTATCCTCAAAACACACTTGTGAAATTATATTGTAATTTTAGTTTTATAGACAGGAATCTAATGAACAGAGCAATTTGGTCCAAAATCATCAAAAATCTATTTTTTGTAGACTCAACAGGAAGTGCTTACCATATGATTTTTCAGAATGCTTATTACTTTACTTTTATACACTAAGTTTAAAACAATCTCTTGATTTAAAGTGTAGCTAAGGTTTTCAGAGCTACTGAGAACTCTAGCTTCAGTTTTGTATAGGGTTGGCACCTAGAAAATGAACACAATTATTTGTCTTTGGTGAAAAATCTGTTGTAAATGACTTGCTCAGATTTATATAAGAATTCAGGTATCTGGAATAATATTCAGTTGCCTTAATTATGAGTCTTTATTTGCAGAACTTCATTTGCAAAACTGCTTTTATTATGTATCTTCTAATTTCTTCAGCAAATGAGCCAGAAATCCTAGAGATACTGCATAACACATAAACTGAATTAATTTCCAGGTCCAAGTCCATACAGTTACTACACTGAGTCAGTACTCCTGTGGGCGTGTCTATGTTTAATTGTTTAAATAAATTCTGTATCCTTCAAGCATTTTCACAAAGGGATTGTGTTTCATTTGAACGTGCATCTTCAGTTCTAGCATTTTTTAGCTTTCTATGCATCCATTTATGAGCTTAATAGCCTTTTGCCTCTAAAGTGTCTTCTTTTTCAGTCTGCTTTATTAAAGAATAGTCTCATCTCATGCATTCCTCAGAAGACACTCTCTGCTGACAGTTTCATGGCTGTTTGCTGGACAAAATAATTTCCATTGGGAAGCACACATTAGAAACGTTCTACTTTTTTCCTCTCTTTCCATTCCTTGCCAAGCTGTACCAACCCTGCAAATTCCTTTTCCCTATTTAGCTACCGAATTTTCAGTGACAAATACCAAAACATTCTCCATATATTCTCCATTACATTTTAAAGTAACTTTCAACATTGTCAAACACTCCTGATTTGTAGTACTAGGCATGATAATACCATTTACCACTGAAGTCAGCTCTGACTTTATTAAGAGAAAGAGAACATGCATGCATGTTTATGAAATTAAATAAAAACACTGTTTAACTGCATGATTTAAGGAAATCCCTTTATTGGCTTTTAATTTTTTTCATTCTTTGAGTTATTTGTATTGTCAGTTGTGGCATAACAAAGGAAAATGGACAGGTTTTGTACCTATAAATGCATGTTTCTTCTTTCTGCCTAGACAAAGATAGGTTTCCATTCATTTGCACGATAAACTTCCTTTTGAAGTTACAATAACTTGTGGTTAACGAAACTACAGTGTGATTTTAATTTCTAGACACTGCACACAACTCAGAATAAGGCAAGACTTTTTTCTCAAAAATGTGATATTTGAAAAATCTGCTCCCCTGTAATTTATTACGTTTCAAAGTCAGTAGACCAAGT
>VXAL01004036.1:5448-17539 GCA_013399475.1 Chauna torquata | reverse complement strand
ACCTTTCTCCCCTGTGGAAAAATATTTTTGGAGCTATTATTTTATATATAGTAGATGGGTAGTATTATATGTATATATAAATATTTATATTATCTTAAATACCTTGCATTCTGAAATATAAAGGAAAAACTGAATATAAAATTTTTTGTATTTTTTAGATAAAATGCAATCTTTCAGGGTTCTCAGGTAATGCATACGTGTCAAGGAGATACAGTGCTACTGTAGTGGTCAGCAAAAAACAATTGTCATTTTTCTTTCAGGGGAAACAAGGATGAAAGCTCTAGGATAATTTGAAGGCTGAGTCATTCACTAGAATAGTTTATTTTAATGTATTTTGTTCTTAAACTTTAATAACTAAGATGAAAGAACAGATAGCAAAATGTAGGGTAATTCTTAGTTGATTACTCAGTTTTTCTGTCTCTCAGATGGCATATGTTAAAAGATAGAATCATAGTGTGTTTTTTTCCAAAAATATGTATAATTTAACAAGAAGCTAGGAACATTAAGAAGAAATATGTGATAAAACTTAGTGAAAAGTTTAGCACTGTGTTCTGTTTTCACCTTAAAAATCTATTAATCTGTTGATACGTTAAGTGAGGAATTTTAACTTGTCAACAAGTAGGGTGTTAGAACGGCGATACTAAATTTGATATTAAAAATGTGGCTGGAAACATGACTGAAATCTACTGTGTGTTAAAATAACAGATATCTGTGATGGATGTCACAATGTTGTGTAACATTCTGGCTAGAAGTTCATTGTGGAAATCCGGCGTAACACATACTAGATGGAATTAAATATCTATTTAAGATTCTTAATGGATACTCAACATCAGGTTTCTAGTGAGGACCTTCAGGGTTTTTCATGATCTAGTGCTCTTGTTTATGTCTTTTAGCTGGCAAAGAGAGAATCAGATGTTTGTCAGTAACAGTTGAAGGTACTACAGAGACAGTAAAATAAAAAACACTGATAAAATTAAGCTAACTGTGTAGAAGGAAATAGTGGAATACTCACCAGTAAACTTTCTTCCAACTAATTGCATTTTATTAAAGTGATTTCAAGGCTGCCAAGACTTAATTTGAGCATCTTTGTTATTAACAAATTAAATAGCTTATAAAGCACTCTCTTTTAAGAGAAGTAGTAGTCACAGTAAGTAGTATCTATAATGGAGTTTCCTAAGAAGCAGAGTTAAGCGATATAATTAGTTTTAGGTAGTCTTTATTTTTAAGTTTTAAATAAAGTTAAAACTTGCTGAAATTGAATTGGTTTACACTAAGGCATAAGCCACACTTTATCATGATGAAAAGTCAAAGCAGATCCAGTTAAAGCAGGTTTCTCAGGGCTTCATCCAGTCAAGTTTTGATAAGCTATAATGTCAGAGATTCCACAACCTCTCCTGGCAACCAGTTCCAGTATTTTATCACCCTCATGGTTTAANCCTTCATAGATTTTTTTTTATTATTTTTTTTTCTGGTTAACAACTAGCCCGCAGATTTTCATTAATGTTCAGGAATCTTGAAGTTGATTTCTGTGAACAAAATGTTCTTTCTTATTTGCTGGGGGCTCTAAACTTCCGTTTTGACAACACAAAGTGTTGCAGAATTATTGAAAGGATAATGAATCAGCAGTGCAACGTATCAATTAGATTAATCAGATTTCAAAATGTGATGGATAACCATACTATATGGAGAGATGTGAAGCTATGACCTTATTCCTGAGAGGCAAGAATGCAAGCAATTGAGTCTCACTGACATTCAAGGCTTTGTGTGTGCATGTGTACAGATAGATACCTACTTAGGTTGTCTCTCTGTATCTCATCAATCACCTCCTTGAAGCAGAATTAATGCTGGACTAATTACAAAGCTCCTCTTAGCTCACCAAGATCATTTTTCTCCATAAATAGGCAATATGAGCACTAGTTCATGTATTTTCTAAGTTAGACTATGGTTTCAGTTTTATTGAACCAGTAACTCTCTGAAGATGGGGCATATAATTTTAAAGACTATTATTGTTGCAGTTCTGTTACTTCTTTTATGACACTAGTAATAAAAAGACGTTATGTTAAATATTTCAAATACTGCATAGTAACAAATTTTTATGCTGATGCTTGGTGTTGAATTCTGTCCAAAAACAACTTTTGGAATTAAAAATGCATTAAGTGAGAAAACTATTCTGTTTACAATGGATCTTGATACATATTTGTTTAACTCTGCAAATGTTATTTAAGCATGGTTTATTCCAGTTTGTTGAAATGTTATTGTCCTTAAACTGGAATAAACATACTTATTTTATTATTATGCAAGCATCATTTGTTTGTTTCTTGCAAGAATTAATTACCGTTCATGGTCTTTTTTCAGGGGATGTATATCAAATCAACTTATGACGGGCTACATGTAATTACAGGAACAACCGAAAATGTAAGCTTCCTTATCCTAAAAGACTTCCATCGTGCATGCATTCGTAATGTCAAAACTTGCTGTAAATCAAGCCACTTCTTATCAATACTTTTTTTTTTTTTTTTTACATATATCATGTTACCTTCTTAAAAATTTGGAGCCATTGAAAATCAATAAGGAAAAATATCTGTGATGAAGTGACTAATGTTGTAATAAAATGAAAATTTTGAACTTCTGTCTTCCAATGCACCTGTCTAATTGTGTTCATGTATATGTTTTCTCTGGCACAAAAGTGTTTTGGTTTATATTAACTAATTTTTTCTTCTGCAAGAGATTCATCATTAGTCTTAAATAAAATTTGTTATATTTATCTCCTTTAGATAAATGTCTCAAAACGTAGGACTGTTCAAGTTCAGATTAAAAAACAAACAGAGAAACCCCAGTGTTTTCTGTCAACATGACAGTAAAGATAATATAACAGAAAACAATTTGTCCTGGATGGTTGTATTGACCACATTAGTTAAAACATTGCAGAGTTGGTGATAAGCACAGTTGTCATTTGACCAACCCTTAATATGTATAGTCAGATTACTTTTTGCAGTGAGTACATGTTATCATACAATGATAAATAGTTTTTTGCTGAGTTTTTCCTCTTTTTTCATTATAAAATGGACAGTAATTTTTTTTTGTTAAGTCTTGTCCTAATTAGTAAACTCATTTTCTTAAAAAATAGAATGCTAGAAAAACTAAACTTTTGGAGACGGCACCTGTCCTAAGATTGACTCATAGGAAATGAATAGCTTCTGTATGTATAAACAATTAATTAAAATAGATTGTAAAGTAATAGATTCTAAAATATTTACAATATCAGCAGTATGGGTGGATGTAAAAAAGAAATGGATAATGCAGAAAGATAACTTAAAATATTATATTCAGGTTATAAAATAATCTTCGATAAACCAGAAGTTTTTCAAAGCTAGCAGTAATTACTGATGACTATCACTAAGAAGACAGAAACTGTGGAAAGGAGCAAATGGAGTTTGGTACAGGAACAGAAGGGGACAGATGATTTGACAATATTTAAAAAAAAAAAAGTTAAGAATCCAAATGACTGTTGTGTAAAGACATATGAAAAGATCTTTTATAAAAGTAATTATTACTGAATGAATTGTGTTAGGCGGACATAACCACCACTGTATTTTCATAGTTACCAGTATCTGTAGTGAAGATAGAAGAGATCAAGAAGAAAGTATTAACAGTTATTTTCACTGTAGTCCCAGAAAGTTAGGCATATCTGAATTGAAAGTACACAGAAATGCTGCAGCACATAAATCAGTACGACTGATTGTTATTCTTGTCACACTGTTTAGTTTTTCTGTGAAGCAGCTTCTTGTTACTTAACTTGCAATTCATAATTACAAATCTGAAAAAAATAATTTTACTTCAACTGCTGCAATCTAATTATTATGACAGACTTCATAATAGGACCCATCCCTTCTGTTTTTCACATAGTCCGTGATTTAGTCACAAAGTTTTCATTCAGTCTTGGATCTGCTTAAGAGCATATAGCTGGATAAATTGCAAGTTCAGATTTTATAAAGCTAATATTGAAACTATGCAATGCTGACACCCAAGGAACATAAAATTTGCACTGTGCAACAAGCCAAAGATGTACATACTGGCACGCATCAGTGATATTCTGCACCATGTGGGTGAGCTTCGTATGTGATATTTCATTCTGCTTGTTTTGTATATATTGAGATAGTTTTGATAGTTTTTGTCACTCATTTTTTAGACACTACAGAAAGACTGATGATTCGTGTGTCACAGTTTGTGAAGATAAGTCTAATGCAAGTTAAACTTAAAATTTGTTTGCTTACTTATATTAACATTATTGGCAGCATTTAGAAGTCTCAACGTAACTATATGTACCTGTAAATATAGATATAAAAAAAAAAACCCTATATATATAGTCCTGAAACTTATGAACAAACCATCCTGATTATGTTGCAACCATAGATTGAATTACTCATGCTATAATTAATATACTTTTTAACTGTAATTTCATGTTAGAAATATAGTGCATTTTGTAGGGAAAATATATATTCATAACTGAAATTCATGGGAGGAGTTACAAAATTCACCAGCCACTAAAACTTATATTTTTATTTTGACTAAACTACATCAAAATTTTCTGATAAGACAACACTAAGCTTTTGCTTTTTTGTTGTTGTTGTTGTTTTTGTTGTTTGTTTTTGTTTTTGTTTTTTGCTAAAAGTGTAATCACGTGCAGATAAACTAGCTTCAAAGACATTTAATTTCTGGCATTTCAGTAAGTTGATTTTTCTTTCCTTTTGAAGGGATAATTGACCTCAGAGCCAGTGTTTAATTTTAGAAGATAATAATTAGCTTAGCCTCATCAAAGTCAGGAAAGGAGCTAAAAAGAAAAAGAACCAGGCCTCTGCTTTTTCGACTAATGTCAATTGAAGTTAAACCCCTTATGAATAGTGCCATTTACTTCAGCTTCCTGCTTACCTTTCATTCACTATTTAAAGCAACTTTGTATTCACATTGAATTCGAGAAATGGAAATAGAATATCTTCGTTATGTGTTTAGTCCTGTACAAAAGAACAGTATGCCAAAATTCTTTGTTTCCTCTAAAAAGAGAAATTGATGCTGGAGCCAAGTAGTTCTTCACACCATCCTAGAAAGTACATAGGTAAAATCCTGTTTTTTTGGGTGCAGAAGGACTCAGATAACAGGAGATGATATCTGACAGTAATGACCAGCTAGTGCAGCTAAAGGGCTGGACTTCCTGCTACAGAAGACACAGAAGCCCTACTGAAAGAACAAGCAGAGATAAGCAGGTGGGGGTCATCCCATAGCTTATGATGGGGAGGTTAGGCAGGGAAAGGTCAAGAATGATAAGCAAGCAGTAGGCTGAAGGTAAAAGCTGTGCTTGGGATGCTACCTATAACATGCTTAGAATCAGTGTGAAATATAGGCTATTTACCCTATTAGCTTGTTATTTATTACTGATTGAATAATTAATGATGTTTCCTACTACTCCCCAGTAGCTGTGTAGCCTGCAAAATCTACTGATTGGTCAGCAGGTGCTCACTATTGGAGAGTGATTTGACCTCCTTATGGATTGCGTCTCTGTAGTGTGTTTACGTGGTATGGTTTTGTTAGCGGGGAGGAGGGCACCGCAGGGGTGGCCTCTGTGAGAAGCTGCCCCATGTCAGATAAGGGACCCGTGGCTGGCCAGAGCTGAGCCGCTGAGCGATGCTGGTTGCACCTATGTAATTACATATTTAAGAAAGGCTAAAGACACAACAGCAGCTGGGAGAGAGGAGTGAGAAAATGTTGGGAAACAACCCAAAATTATGGGAGTGGAATAGTATATATATCCTGAAGAGCTAGCCTGTCAAGGACTTTATCCATTTTTAAAGTACCACTTTGTGTTCATGTGGTTAATCTGTTACTATCTTGTAAGTGCTGCAGCAGCAGTATATTTGCAGAGTATCTGCAGTGGACATAAGCAGTAAACTGCTATATAAAGGACTGTGTTAGGCCTGCATTTCTGTTACATGCACGTTCTTTCCAGCCCTGACCCTGCATGTGCAGTAAGTTCAGTATTTGTTGGCTTAACAGCTTTACTGCTATGTGATGTAAATTCACTTGGTGAATTCCCAGCAAGATTGTGACAGCTTGTGGCCTAATACTCCCCTCTGAGAGGTAAAGAAGCTAAAATAGTTCAACCAGTCAAGAAGGTTGTTCATCACCATGGGAAGTAGGATTTGAGATTACTTCATCATTGAATTGTCATCGGTTACCAGAAAAAAAATTATTCCTTATAAATACAATTTTCATAAATATAGTAAGTTATTGCTACTTGGTGATAATACTTCTTTGGACAGAGCTTTCTCACCTCTTTCTCTTTTGTAGTTTTCATCTGTGCTCTTCCCTTGTGACACCACCCTCAATGTAAAGTTAATTGTTGTCTCTTGTCTTTAGTCTCCTGCTGACCAGTGTAAGAAAATTCATGCTGGCGATGAGGTGATCCAGGTCAACCATCAAACTGTGGTAGGTATTTTGGAAGTTCTGCTCTGCAGGCTTAGACTGTTCCCACTGCTAAAAAGATAATAATTCTTACTAGGTAACTTTGCCAAACTAGATCACTTTTCAAGCCTTTTTAAATATCATAATCATTGCTTACACTTAAAAAAAGAAAAAAAAAAAGGCACAAATTGTCATTAACCTAGCCCAGAAGGGTTAAACCAAAGTTCCATTTTCCGTAGCTGCTGTTCAGGATCATACTCTCTATATGGAGATTCCAGAATGTTTCATTGACAATTTACAGTGATTGTACTGGTTGAAGTTGTTAGATTTCTAATTATGGATATGCCAGCTAGTTCAACTTATTCCTTTTAAACAGATATATGCATTCTGTTTAATCTGGGATTCAAATTCAAAATGCAGAAGTGCTGCAATAGCCATATATTTATTTTTATGTTTATTTTTAAGCTGATGAGCAGTTTTAAAAGTTGGTAAAACTATTAATCTGTTTAATATCACGTAAGTGTGTCTTTGCAGAAGTGAGTCTAAGATACTGTAGTACATGATTTGCCTACATTTAAGTGTGCCTACCATTGTATTTTTCACAGTTGAATGCAGTTATAAAAGTATTGTGTAACTGTATGTATACCAACCTATATTTCATTTTGTATAGAACACTCTGACTCTGTCATTTGTGTGAAGTGAAAATGTGAAAGTCGGACTATCAAAGTCTTATGATTAGAGAGCAAATGTCTTCTCTTGAAAAGAAGTATAATTTCTACATTTAAACTGACAATGTTAATGCAACATGAAGCTCTTACCTACATTAGAGAGGTTCTATGATTTGCCACAGTTACAAGTTGAAATATGCATTAAACTGGCTTTCTCCATCAAACATACTCTTCAAGTGACAGACCTGATTTAATCTTTACTCCCACAGGTGAAACCCCACTCATTCAACTACTCAAGAATTGGCTTTCTGGGTAGCAACTTCCCTTGTGTGTTATTACAGCAGGCCCAAGGTGTTTGATGTTTGTAATCCCTTTCTATCTAAGGGCACACTGCCAACAGCTGAGTCAAGTGGCATAAAATACCTCTTTCAAAAAAATAAACTCACCGTTAATTATTCATTCTGAAGTCTATAACAAGCAAAGAAAAGGGATAAATGGCAAGCTGTTTCTTTCAGAAATTTATTCTACCTTTGCAAAGGCTGGGAAAGCTTCACTCTGTCTTCCCTGTGACTTTGTCAAGTCAGCCAGTAATTTTGAGCATTTGTGTTTCAGAGATGTGTGTCCAACTGCAAACTACACTTAGCTTTTTCACCGACTTTATCACAAGTTGTGATGATCAATATCATTATAATTACCATTATTTCCATTACAGGACTAGAATAATTCAAAGGTTTCTGTTCATTAAATTCCCGTGGAATCAATATCTTTATACTAGTAAGATCAGCTTACAGAATGAGGTGTAACCCACTTGAAATTAATGACCGGGGTTGGGGGGGGACGGGACAGGTAGTTGACTAACCGTACAAAAAAAGGCTTGCATATCTGTGGTGGTCTTGCAGGTTTTCCAGAGCTGTAAACTGTCTTGCTCACCAAGCCGAGGAAAATGGATCTGTGCCTGCACAGAGTCCTTACTAGAACCCAACACTTCATCGTACCAGAATTTTACTCATTCTCATTGTCGGGGGAGGGAGTCATTTTATTTGTGGTATGCATTTGTCTGGCATAAGCTTCTAATTCTTTGATCTTGATATATATATTTTTTTATCTGTTATACTGGAGATCCATTTTCTCATTTAGGTATGTTCAGGATGTAATCAAACTACTTCTTCACCTTTTCTTTGGGAACCTAAATAATTTGAGCACTCTGTTTTTCGTCATAATGCATGACTGTCCTTGACAACCTCTTTAAATTCCCAACTGTGATACTTTACATATTTAACATTGAGTTACAGAGCTGTATAGTAAAAACATATTCATTCATAGGTAAGGCAGTACTCCTGTGCTAAAATAGTACAAAAGAGACTATATTACTGTAGCCATTACCACCTTGCTGTTTGCCCTTTCTAAAAGGCTAATGTTTGTTTTTCATTCATACATAGGCAAAAATAAAACTAAAAGGACACTTTGATTTTTTTTCTTAAGAAATAAAAACTAATTTCAATTTAAGTTTAGCTTTTTCCATTGGGAGGTTCATTATAAGAGAAGAATCGTTACCCATTTTGAAACCGTGAGAGGAGTAAGCTTTTAAACAGTTTTAAGATGTAGAGTTGAAAACAGTTATACTGTCCCTGCATTCCAGTGGAGTCAGCACAGATAGCAGCACTTTTAATCCTGGAGGCATTTCTCTGGGGTTGTATAGCTATAGCAGAGGATTAAGTATGCTGACAATGTCAGTCCATTGAATTGCTGGATGTGTGGAGTTAAGTATTTTGGGATTGATGTGGCTAGAATATTTTGGCTGTATGTCTTCAAAATAATTTATTACTTAAAATTTATATACTCGTTTTATATAAAGCATTATCTGAATTAAGAAATATCAGCTAAAGGTAGATGATACATTCATACTATTTTTTTTTCCTGACAGTGGTTATATTAACAAATCTATTAACAGTATTAACAAAATATGACCACTTGTTTTACTTCTCAAATAATTTTTCAGTGTAGTTGAAAGCTTAAAAAAAAGTTCAGAAAAGAAGGAAAACAGCTTACAACTTATAATGCAACAGATGAAGGAGTTAGAAATAAAAGATTTGCTATGTGGAATCTGTCTAACCAAGGAACACTCTGTTATACAATTACGAACATCAAAGAAAAAATAATAGTACTTTAGGCAAGAAATTAATTGAATCTGTCCATTCACCACTAGCTGTTAAGATCATTTAATCATTATCCAATTTCCCTATATACTTTTCTGCTTATCCTTCTTGCTTATTAGATTTTAATAAAACAGCACAAGAAACTTGAAAAATAAGTTAAATATTCTAAAATACCGTGGCATTAATTCTTTTTTTTTTTTCCTACCAGTAACAACAAGCACTAGTTCTGCCATTGCCTTCTGGATCTTTACTTTCCTCTCTTATAAATTAAACAGAAGTGCTGAATATGCCACTAAGCATTTATCTGCTTACAAAAATAATAATTACACCTCAAGTTCCACAAATAATGTTTTCTGCTGCTTAGTTGAAATAAAAGGAAGATAAATTTCATTTTGTCTTGACTTTCTTTGAAGTTGTTTTATAGGTGGGATGAGATTCTTTAGTCAGAGAATTGGGACTGTCATGCAATGAAAATAGGGTAAAATTAAAGCTAAGATGGTCACTGGCCAAGAAATACTTGTTTCTTTCAATTTTCCATTACAACGATACTACAGAATACAGGGCAAAGAGAAGAAAACCAGTCATAACAAATATATAGATACATACATATTCAGAATGGAAGTGAAGCTGATAAATTAATGCCAGATCATCTGCGTTTAAGTTTACTGAAGAGACTGACACTTTCAATTGCAAGTCCCTAAGCAAGGATTTTTAGTGAATTGTCTGCTTTAGGATGACATTGTATGCTGTGGAAATGTAAGGAGGAAAACTTGCTAGTCAATACTATGCAAGGTTTTACAGGTGATTTAGAGAGGAAAGGATAATTAAAGACATTAAGAAAATGTTATGTTAGATGAAATGCGGTATAAATTTATGAAAAATAAATTGTGTTAATGTTCTACCATTGATAATTTTTTCAGACAACAGAAATCTTACAGATCCAAACAAGTATGGATCTAGCTGTCTGACCAGACATAGATATTTGATCTACTTTTGTATAGAAAAGTGTTAGATAAACTAAGGAAAACTGATTTTTCAGAAAACTGAAACTTTTTTTTTTCTAGGATTAGAATTTGAAGGTCATTTAATAGGACAGAGAGCAATAATAATGCTTTTAGTAATTCATGTTGAAAGCTAAATGTTACTCAGGAGCAGCTGGCAAGAATCCTGAAGTCAGAATGTAGTAATTAATCCCAAATCGACTCATCACCATGGAGGTGATGTGACTGAAAATGGCAAAGATGAACTTGGAATTAATCAGGAACATGTTTCCAGGAGAAATAGCATTTTAATGCCATTGTCTTGACATTGGTAATATCTTGTCTGAAACACTGTGTGATGTTCAGGTCATTTGCAGTCATCAAAGGTGAATTTACATAAGAACATTTTAAAATGTAATGGGGAAAAAGGAAAATACATTGTCTGTCTCAGATGAAGGGATTTTTTTTTTTAAGGATTTAAATTTGGTTACCCAGCCAGCTAGGTCTGAGAGGAGATAGAATTCCTCTGTCTTAACAGATAGGTGCTATGCAGGCCAGGAAGGGAAAGAACTGTTTAAGTAAAGAACAATGTTGTGGAAGAGCAAGCATCCATATAAACATCTGTAGGAAAATCTGTGGTACAATTTGAAAGAGGTCTGCCTAGGACAGTGATTGAAGAACTGATGAAATGGTTAAGCTGTAGCTGCCTGCAACTACGCAGAAGAGGAAACAAATGGATGTAGTAGCCTAGAAAGGCTCTTTCAGTTCAAACACCTTTGCTTTGTGCTTGTTATGTTATCCCTAAATAGCTGTTGTTTTTAAATAGTGTGGGTGCATTTTCATACTTGATAAGGTTATTCTTTGGAATGAAGAATGCTACGTAAATACATAATCAGCAGCCTAATACCCTTTTATACTGCTCATTGTCTGTCAAATTGCATACTTTGAAATTAGCATGAAAACTGTTTGGATTTATGAAAATGCCCAAATCCCTGTTGCTGGTAGGTTGCATTCTGAATCTTATTCATACAAATCTGGATTTTCTAAAAGGGAAGGAACAAAGTCAAGAGCCCTGCAACAATTACATAATTTCCAGCATTAATTTACTGGTGTTAAGATACGTATTGAATTAATATCCCAGATATGTGTGTTGAATTTTAAATTTGAGTCTTAATGAGAGCTGACTTTAGGTGGAGGTAAATCTGTAAATGTAATGCAGGGTCATACAATCTGTGTTTCAGCACACTGTGTTGTGAAATACAAGTAGGAAAAGGAAAGATAAAAACTGAATGGGAGATGTCATGAGAATTACAACTTCTTCCCCTCAAAAGAAGTCATTTGGTTTACAAAGATATTTCCACATGTCACTGAATCTCAAGATTCTGCCTTTCAAAAAGGCTTAGTAATGTGTGTCTTCCAGTAGCAGATCTTGCATCATCTTGGAATCATACTGTATTTCTCTGTTACTTAACGAAAATAACTATGTCAGATAATGGAAGAGCATTGGTATTTCCATCATCAATTATTGTTAGTAACAGGATATTAATGAGGAGAGTTAATCAGCTACAGGTGTTAATGATGAGCTTCGCATTCAGTGACAGAAAGTAGTCTTATTATCTTGCAGCACATTTTTGTCTAATAATAATTTCTGATTTTCATGTTAATGAACCAATTTCCTTGATTAATTCCCTAGCCTGGGCAGTATTGTAAGGCAGAGTGAATTACAGACTTAAAATACGAAAAGATGTCTGTTTCCTTAACAAAAAGTTGAGTGTGCACAGTCCTTTTTTTTTTTTTTAATGTAAATATGAAGAAAGGCCATACTGTTAAG
>VXAL01004035.1:61446-85528 GCA_013399475.1 Chauna torquata | reverse complement strand
GGCCGGGCTGGCCCGCCCGGCGGGGTAAAGGCAAGCCCTGGGGCTGCTCTCTGATGAGACCTCTCCAGGGCTGCCGGAGACGGGGAGTCATCGTGGAGACCGTCACCCTCTGCCTGGCCGCCGGGTGGGCTCTGCAGAGTAAGTGTCCGGCCCCAGCTGCGCCCCCGCGCTCCCCTTCCGTTCCCTTCCCTTCCGTCCTCCTTCCTCCTCCTCCTCCTCCTCCTCCTCCGCCTGCGGGGCGATGCCGAAAGCCCCGAGGCCGCCCGGGCCCCTCCGAACTCGGCCTTAAAAACCCAGCCCGGAGCGCTGCTGCCTGCTGGGGGCGGCCGGGCCGGCGCGGCCGCGCTCGGCGGGCCGGGCGCCTTGGCACCCCGGGGAGGCTTCCCCCGTCTGTGGCCTCCGCTCCGGCTGCTCGGAGGACGTGGGGGAGCAGGACGAGCCCCCCGGCCCGACGAGGGACAGCCCCGAGCTGTCGGATTTCCTCCTTGCTTTTTTTTCAGCGAGAGATGGCACATCGCACGCAGAGACACGCTCCCAAGCGAGGCTCAAAGGGGGCTGCAGCCAGCATCCGCACCGGGGAGTTAGGGTGGGCAGCGCTGCGGGTGCCCGTGGGTTTGGTTTGGACACAACATGCTGTCCGCTTCAGCATCAAGGTGACCACAAGCGGGATGCCAAAGGGTGGAAGTCCTGGCCCCAGAGCCCCCTCACTGGGGATCAATAGCGTTTGACCCCAGAGCTCCACGCTAGCAGCGCAACCTCATTGCTGCCAGCGCTTTTCCACCCAGCGAACACAGCCGGTGCTGCTATGGCAAGATCTGGTGCACCCTGGGCTCTTGGCCAGACGAAGGCTTGCCGCGTGCCAGCACGCATCAGGCGGCATCAGTACCCCCTTCTCCTCGGCCCGCGCTGTGCCGGGCGGGAAGGGTCTGGCGGTGCAGCCAGCAGAGCGCGGTGGCCTCGCGCAGGGTGCTGCAAGTGGGTGCGATGTTTGCTCTTGAGGCTGATGCAGCTCTGTCTAGATTAGACCAGTTCAGGGGATCCAGGCAGACTGCATGTTAAAAGTATTTTTCAGTGTTTAGATATTGCATTGTGATATTTGGCTTCGTGTGCTGGATGGAGACAGAACACCCGATCGCAAATAATCCAATAGAAGGATTTATATATATATATTTTTTTACGTTTACCTTGCAGTAACGTATTGAAAACAAAGCCATGCCTTTATCAAAGCATAAGAGAGTCACTGTGGTGAGACGCTCAGCTCCTGTCTAGTCAGAAACACAGCAAAAGGACTTTAAATAAACACATGGAACAGAAAACAATTAGAACAATTTGCAGCGATTACCAGAAGTTCCCGTCCATCCGTTCTGTTTATCTAGCTGTCACAAAACCCTTTTCACGGGTCTGTTTAGTCTCTCATGCCGGCAGGGTGAAACTGAGAGCACAGCTTAGCTGGAGATGCCGCGGGGCTGCCTGGAAAGCACGATGTCCCTGCAAGGGCATCGGGCAGCACGAGCACCACACGATACCCACAAAGGGAGAACCCCAGGGGTCTTATCCTGGAAGAAGCCTAGATCCACTATCATCAAAAAATAGAGAAAGGCTGGGGCTTTCTCCTGTGCTGGTCCCGTAGCTGAGGACCTAGGAATCAAACCAGCTTCCCCAGTTTCCCTGGCTTACTCTAGCAGTAGTTTCTGAATTCTGCTAGGAAGATCCCAAATAGAGCGGAGTCAGCTTGAAATTCATTTACCCCTCTCTCCTCCCCATTTGTGCTTGCTCTGGGGTTTTGCAGGCCCAGAGGGTTTTAATTTTTTTTTTTTTTAATTTTCTTTTCCTTGGAGGTGTTTTTCTTTGCCTCTTTTAAGCATTCTTTCTCCTGAAGACCCCACACAGCCTCCAGGAGGCAGCCCCCGAGGGTCCTCCTTTGAGCTCCTTCGGCACAGCTGAGGGTCTCGTCTTCTCGCCCCGCGGGGTTAGACATTTGCAGATCACCACTATTTCTCAGCTCAGCAGTAGCGGTCAGGCTGTGCCTGCATCATGAGAACGAGCTTGTGAGCGTCTCCAAGGTGAACCAGGAAAACACAGTTGGTGGTAGGACTTACTCTGTGCTTTATCTGCCTCCTGGCTGGCTTGATTGCTGTGGGTAGATAACAGGCTTTCAGCCTCCAGCCAAGTGTCTTAAATGTGCCACTAATTCGAAAACTATGTATACCACCTGAAACTCGGGTGTTTGGTGTTCATCCAAATCTTCATGCAGAAAAACCAACGCACAAGCAGAACTATTGCAGTTACACATTAAACTAAATGATCAGTTCCATTTAACAGTTATTGAGTGAGAATTAAATATTCTTTTGTATCCATTTTTGCCTGGAAGTCAGTGCCTGAACTTCACATGAAGCAAGCTACCTCTGGTTATATGTGATTTATCTGCACTGGCAGATAGCTGGCTGCCTTGATGTGGCTGTTGTCTCAAACGTTGCTAACACATGATTTCTGATTTAAAGTCTGCTTGACATCTCCAGCAGCCTGCTATGTGCCTCTCATCCTGCAAACATAATGAAGTCCTTACCCAGTCTTCACATATTTAAGCCTGCTGCAGTTCTTTCTTTTGGGGAATAATTAATTGATATAATAGGTTACCTTGGTTGTGGCAATTAAGCTTTCCATTTCAACGCAGGATTTTAAAGGCAAGCCAGTTACTGATGAACACAAAAGCATTACTGTTGATCCATAGCATGAGGTAAATAAACCAGGTTTTATACAATCTTATTTCTTCAAAACGTTCATTGCCATTTTAGTGGGGATATTAGGCTGACTTAACCTGTCTGAAGTCCCCATAAACTGCAACGTTGTAATTGACTTTGGAAATCATAAATGCTATCTCCTTTTTTTTTTTTTTGTTAAGTGCTTGGCAATTAAGTTGTAAATCTATTACCGTGAAACATACTGACTTTGGGGGACACAGGGGAGATGGGAGGTGAGGACTGTTCACAAAAGACGGTTCATTTTACCTCTGAGGAGGGTGGTGGGCTGCAGGGACTTGAGGAGATACAGCAGTGCAGTGGCAGGGAGTGCCTCCAGCAGTGATCTTCAACTTACGAAGCAAATGCAGCACCTACTTTTCCCATGCATTTACTCACAGAATTGGATTGTTAAAGTGTATTAAAGATGAGATTTATGAAAGCAAGATGTGATTTTCATTTCTCCATTTGAGATATATTCAAAGATACAAAACATAAGCAATTACTTGTCCCATAAGGTAGAAACATAGGATGAACTGCCCTCCAAGAGGTCCCATCCCGCCCAGGACACTCACTGCTGCATCACCTCCGCACTCGTTGCCTCCTTTGTCTTTCAGCCCCTGGAGGAGTATCGTTAATTGTCCCACAGCCCAACATCAATGCAACCGTGGCACAAAATATCCTCCTCTCGGTTGAATACTCTTGCAGAGGTGTCGCCACCATTGAGTGGAAGCATGTGTCGAGCTGGGGCACCACCAAAATTGTGGAGTGGAAAAGTGGGAATTACGTTAACATATCCACCACCTACAAGGACAGAGTGACTACTTTTGAAAACGGCTCTATACAGCTTCTGAATGTGGGCATGAGAGATGCTGGCTACTATTTTATCACTGTCACAGAGGAGTACGGAACCAACACCTACGGCACCATCGTAGTCAATGTTTACGGTATGAACCTCACGGGAGTTCTTAGCTTTACCCTGTGTTTAAACATTAACCTGCTCATAAACCATTTTGTAATATTACACGTTTCTGTCCTCCCTGCAGAGATCATCTATGAAGATTTGCATTTTGTAGCAGTTCTCTTTGCGTTTCTTGCTGCGGTATCTGCCATTTTGATCTGCTTCATGTGGCTGTGTAATAAATCTCTGCATCTATTCCAGAAGACGACACATAAGCTAACAGGTATCTAAGAATGTGGTCAAGGTACAGGGTTTTCAAATCTGAATTTTGAGCCTAAAATTCACTCATGGTTTGAGCCATAAAGGTGCTAAGCAGTGACACAGAGAAAGGAACGAATCTTTACTAACAGAATAATAGATATTTAGTTCAGAAAGATCCACAGGACATCTACCTTATACATTTTACATCAGAAACCACAAAACATTTACCAACATTGTTAACTGTGAAACTTAGGGAGAAAAGGCCAGAGCTGCAATAACCGCCCCCTGATCACAGGACGTGAGCCAACGAGCACCAGCAACACCTTCAGGTTCTGCCACGGAAGGGTATCTCCAAGGGGAATACTGAAATGCCCCTTGGGAGTAGTCCCCACCTCATTTCATGGACGAGTGCACCACTTCCTCACCTTCCAATGCCCTCCTTTAATCCATCCTCATGTCTGACCCAGTTGCAAACTTCAGTGAACGTTGACTAATACTAAAAATCAGACTCCTAACATGCGCCGAAGGCGCCAGTCATGAAAAGCAGAGTTGACAGTCAGATCAAGAGAACACAAGGGATGCATTGAAGGGAGCATTCACATATTGAGAAGAAACTTTCCAGCCACAGCCAGGGATATACTACTGCCTAGGTAATAAGAGAAGATGCCACACTGTGGGCCTGGGCTCAAGCTCTAGGCACATCCTTGGAACAGGTGGTTTCTTTTTCCACTTCAAAACATTTGAGGCACTTACCTCCCTTCTTTGTAACTGCAGATCCGCTTGTGGTTTCTTGCCCTGTAGGCAAAAGGTCTGTATTTCTTCTTTAAGTGCTGCTTAAGCTGTTACATTTCAAGAAGCCAAAGTATCAATATTTCACTAGGCCAGCGCAGATGCTCAAGGATCCTAAGCCTTGTGGCCCAGACTTCATGTCAACTCTGCAAAGCCTTGTGTGAGAAGAGATGAATTTGGCTTAAGCTGTCTCTTCCTTTCTGCCAGTCACCTATGACTCTAAGGGCTGCTGCTGTTTTTTCACTGCACACACAGCTCACGAGCTCCTGTAGCTACTGAAAATTTTCATATCATGCCAGAATAGTCTCTTGTTTGGATAAAGCCTCTCCTTCCTCCAGTTAAAGCCAATGTTCCTACAGAGCCGGAGTTTTACAAAGCCTGAATCCAATACACTATTTGGCAGACTTCAGGAATACTACAGTTCTGGAGACCTCTGTCCTCATCCAGAACAGGATCCAAACCAGGGACCTGACTTCTGTCCTGATTCCACCTTAGGAGAGCTCTCCTTTCAGAAGTCATGAAGAAAGGTATAATGGCCCTATAGAGTTCCTTCAGTAGTCATAGTGCCTTTAGTCTTGTACTTGATAAAACTGGGGTCACATTCGACACGGTGAGGGACGCTTTATGCAGTCAAATATTTTGAAAAGATGTCTTGTATTTAAAAGCAAATTGTAGATCAGTAAGCCTGAGCTAATATTAAAAAGTTCAGAATGTCTCAGCTATTAACAGAGTTGTTAATTTTGGAATGCTGACCTTCCCATCCATTTGCCAATCAATAATATCCTTTTATTTGCAGCAAGTACAACTGAAGAGATTGAATTGGAAACCATTGAGTGTTAGCCAAGGACTGTCTCATAACAAAAATAACAATTCTACCTCAGGAGAAAGTATTGGCAAGGAAGGCGAGAAGAAACCTAAAAGGTAAAGTGTCTGTGACTACTGTAGAAACTTCCTGACTTGCAAAGCTAATAGGACATGAAATCAGCAGCGTCTGATGGAGCTCTTTTGCCCTGTTAGGATTTCAGNAAAAAAAAAAAAAAAAAAAGTACACTTTCATAGCCAAGCATGAATGCATTTTTGTGGCTAACTAATAAAATCTACAGCCTCTACCACTCTTAAAAACAACCAACTGACTAATATCAACCCATAAAGGAAACGATCTTGCTCTTGAAGGACACCTGCATTTTGGCTACTGCAAGTATCCTATTACAGACAGAACAGCCATTAGGATCATTCAACATAATAAATTTAATGTCTAATTACAGTATTACATTAAAAAATTAACTGCAAGGATTGAATCCTGTTTATTGTGCATATGCTGCTACTTTCAGTCATAAGGAATTTCCTGAAGCTCTGAACACAAACTCTAATTCTTCATGAGACAAAACTGACTTTGAAATAATGCCAAACTGGTCAAAGTTCCACCACTCATGTTTCCAACTGTTTACATTGCCCAGGGATATTAACACACATTTTATGACATTACTAGGAAAGGTTGTTAAACAAGGAACGGCGCACAGGCACTGAAGATGACGCTGTCTATAATGATTAGAGTGGTCAGATAAAATACTGACACATCACACCAGTGGCACGGCAAAATGCTAAACAGCTTCCTTGTGAAAGACATCAAGCCCTTTGCAAACTTACCCCACCAATGAACAGCCTATCTGGGAAGAAAAATTAAAACAGCATTACTTTGAAATTTAGTGTTTACAATTACAGCTCTGAAATCACTCCTTAGAGAAGCCACCTTTGCTGCTTTCCTATTTTATAAGAAAACATGAAGTGAGCTAGCTAGTGTTTTCATGAATCTACATGTTGCACTTGAATTCTCCACCTGCAAATCTTCTGGGTGGAATAACATTTGCTCCTGTGAGAGAGAAAGCACTAAACTGACCAGGCTTCAAATTATCCTGTTTTGCTTTTATAAAGCAGCGTGAAATAAACATTGAAAATTTAAGAGGCTATGGGCTAGTCTGTGTCTACAGATGCCACAGGGCTTTTTGAGCTTAACCACTGCTACTGCCTCTCTCACACTTCTGCTTACTCGTTCTCATAAAGCCTTTACAAGTCAGGCTGGCAGCTCCCCCTCTGCTCAAGGACTACTGTGCTCAGCTGCAGAGGTACTGCAGGTTAGGCCTGTAAAAATAAATAATTTCTTGCCAAGTGCATAACAACGCAGATAGGCGCCAAAAAGGCTTTTTCCAAAGCACCCTGAACACAATACTTTTTAAAAGTCAGCCTTGGATTGAACTGGCCATTTGTAGTACAAAGGGCCTGACATCCACTCATGAATTCACGTGCTAGGTTCAGCTGGTTGCTCCTTCTTGCACCTAGGAAGTAAGAAACTAAAAAAGCTGAAAGTGTGTCTCCTTTAACTTTTTTTTTTCTGCTCATCTATTTCAGATTATTTTTCAATCCCTAAATCCTAGAACTTGAAGTTATTCACTAGCCTGAGCGTATCACAGGTGCACTGCCAGAGTTGCTTAGGAAGTACAGTAAGTGCAGCTCACGTGCAAAACCAGTATTACCTACTCACATTTACTTGAATAATGTAATTGTCAAAGTCAAACATATGCAGGCATAAATGACCTTTTGAATGCATTGCTGTAATTGCAGAGATCGCTTTCACTTTTAAACGGCAATGCTTGAAAGTTGGAATGAAAGTAGAAAGCGACCATTTAAAATCCTTACAATTAGATGCACTGTAACAGCAGCATAAAGTTTCTAACTTGCATACGTCCAGCTCTCGACTTGGCTAGAGATACAGCCGTTTCAGGCACCCATCCTTGGTTACTGATGCTGCTGCCAATCTCACTTTTAGGTAGTGATATCTTAGATGAACAAGGGGGATTCAAAGAATATTCAGTGATGACATACAGTAGTTAGGTTATGCACTGCTTTTCTCATAGACAATTCTTGCTGGAAAGTTTTATACAAAATGCAACACGCTTACAGGTAGCGTAACAAAATATTCACATTCTGTGAAACTGGTATTTGTCAATATGCATCATCCATGTTAATAATATTTTACATACAAAATGTGTGGCTAAGCTGTCTGTAGCAGTCCCTTGCTACACATGCGGTAACTAAGAATTAAGTTCTACTACAAGCTGTTAAAAATGGAAGTTTAGAAATTAATAGCAATTCTTATTCCACTTGTAATCTGCATGCAAAACTGCAGCAAAAACTAGTATTTAGAACATTCCAAGTGATCAAAGGGATTAAGGCCTTTTACATTTAAACTTAATTAAAGAGATGTCCAAGTTCACAAGACTGCTTTAGCAATCAAGTGTAAAGGTCTTAAGCATCCATTAATGTCTCCATCTCCTATTTAAAGACATACTGCCAAGAATTTCAAGACTGTCTCTCTCAAGTTAGAAGTCCTATCAGTCTGTTTTCCATTGGTGTTGAATACACAAGCATTCCTAATTTTAAAAGACACTTTGAAGGTTCCTAACCATGTTGTGTTGGTTTTTTTGTTTGTTTTTTTTTTTTTTTAATAACAGCTAAGCCTGAAAGTCTAGACAAATATCTTTGCTTATAATGTGCAGTGCTTGCACTTCTGAAACAAGAGAAATGCTCACCTTGCGTGTTTTTTCTTTTTTTCTCCCAGAAGGAAAGATGTCCTGCAACTATGAGAACCTAATAGCTCCACAGTGATTATTTGGTAATGAAGTGTTTTTTTTGACAAAAAGACTACTGCTACACGCAGACTTGCCAGTTTAGGTTAAGGACAGTGAAATATACAGATTAATTTAAGTTTCATACACTCATCTGCTAATTTTGATTGAGAGATCCATTGCATTGCCGAAACAGCCTCATCACAATCAGATGCATGACATGCATCAGCCTGTGAGCTGAACTGCCACCCACTGTTCAATAAGGAACAAAACCCCTCTCTGCCTGTAATCCTACAGCATCCGCTAGCCAAGCAATATGGCAACAGGCATCACAGGTGTTGCATCAGACTCACCCATCTCAAGAAGATCAAGAGACTTATGTGCTATTTTCAACTAGTATTTCTTCCATTTTCTTGAGTTATCAAAGACAATTTGTGAGAAAACCCTTTCTCTCCCACAGTTCAGTTGTACAGCAGCAAATACTTCAATGAACTGAAATAACAGTATGTTCCACAATAGAAAATTTCAACATAAGTACAATAGCTGCTTTAGATACACACTGAACAGCAGTTGCCACAAGCAGTTGCTTAATATATAATAGCTACTCCATATTGCTCAAGAACATACCAAAATAACAACTGTCGCTACAGAAGTATGGTGGTTTAATTCAAGCATGGTCTATGTGCAAGAAGTTCTCATACATACACACACCTCGTAACACAATATGGACGTAAGTCTAAACCAGCTTATACAGACAGGTTTCAAAGACCTTTAGCAATTAATCATCACGCAAAAGAAAAGCTCTGTGCAACACCTTAGTAGAAGCTTCAAGAAAGCTACAATTACAACAAAAAAGGGGAAAAAAAATATTACCTCTTTGTTTTAAGATCTCAAAAGAGCTGATCTCCATGAGAATATTGTTTTCCCTGATGGCAGTCAATGCCAGGGCAGAAAAGAAAAAAAGAACAGCATGACTATGGAGATCCAAGGTCTACTGCAAATCAGTTACCTGCTCTTCTCTGTTCCTGCTCTGTTCTTCCTAGAAAGGTATTTACACCAAAAAAGTTACACACAAATTCAAACTATCAGGAAACTTTTACATGCAGATAAAGACCCTTTCCAATACATGCCTGCAAACAACAGATATTGCAAGCAAAGTAATGTCTGCAGCATACGCTCATCTAGAGCCCTCAGCGCTGTGACTTTGTAATGCTCTCAACCTAAAACACTGATGTATCTCTCAAAAAGAAATGGAATGGGTGACCCAGAGGCCAAATCAACATACAGCTGATGTACACCATCAGCCCCCAGCTGAAGAACACCACAGTAACAAGTCTTCACTTGTTACTTGCATTTTAAATAATTTTAAGTTTCCTTGTGATATAAGTCACTAAAAGGCTTATTGCTTGCACAACTTAATTGTCATCATTTTCCTCTTTCAGAAATATTTTCAAAAATCTACTGAGAAAAAGCAGAGGCTGGGAAGGAAAAGAGTATTGCTTTGAGCAGACACCTTTCATACAAAGGACTACTGAATTTCATTTTAAAAAAGAAAAATATTAATTACTCAGATGTGTTAGTCTAGATAAAGCAATCTGCAAAGGTACAGTTGAAAAGAACTTTTTGAAAGTCATTCTATGTGTCATTGAAAACACTTTATTATAAACACTACAGTAGACATATCTGTACAGGAGATAAATTCATTTTTGTTTTCTTGTATTGCCCCATAGGCTCTATTTCCCTTTGTTGCATGGGCAGCAAACTTTTGCAGCACAGCGATGATTCAAAGCCCCCACAGACAGACTGATGGATTATTAGCATGGAGTTAGAGCTGCCATAAGGAGCTCCATTTTATATACGAAGTTACGCCCTTCCATTTTATTCCACTGAACTTCCTTGAAGGGCCCTCGAAGATGATTCCATTTGTTGTCTTGCAGTACATCACCTTTGGGTAGATCCTTGCACTGACTCCGTGGAAACTGAACCATAACTTTGCTGCCACTTTCAGGACCATTACGTACTGTGATGAAAAGAGATTTTGAGTATTTTTACACTTTACAAATTACGTTAAACATTCTTCCTGCTGCATGCTACACATGACTGCTTAGTCAATTCCAAACATGCTGGAAACAAATGAGAAATTACCTTACATACATTTATTTTATTTTTTAAAAGTTCTTCCTCTTTGGCTTTGCTGTCCAGTTTCGCACTTCTCCCTTATGATTTTTGTTATGTAGCATTGAATGCTCTTGGCTAGAGCAGATCAGATAAACACATGACAAAAAAACTGCAACAAAGAATACACCTTATACATATGCATTTATTTTTCCCTAATAATGTCAAGAACACCAAGGCTTTGGGTTTTTTTTTTTTCCTAATTCTTATCTTTGACGTATTCCTCATCGTTCTGTTCAGAAAAGTATATTCTAATTCTCTTGAAATTCATCTATGAAAGTCAGGATTTCTGTTGCTTTTATCACAAAACTCTGCAAGATCGGTGGAGGGATGGTGGTGTTGTCTTTGTTTGGGTAACATTTTTGTTTTTTATTTGGTGGGATTTGGTTGTCATTGTTGTTGTTTGTTTTTTAAGTGTTCAGTTAGGGAGGTAACGCTTAGCTTTCCCAAACACCATGAACTTGGCAGTGGATCAATACTCTGCTGTAGGACCACTTCAGATTTTGGAAGCATAGAGGCTAAGACACCTTAAGCTCCAACCAAAAATAACAAATTTACATCAAAACCTAGATCCAGAATCTACCTCTGCTGCCTGTGTTACAAATATACGGTTCTTTGTGTTACCTGCGAAAGATAATCTCTGAATCACAGAACAGATGAGGTGGGAAGGCACCTTCATCTAGTCCAACCCCTGGCTCAAAGCAGGGTCAGCAAGAGCAGGTTGCTCAGGATGATCTCCAGTCAGGTTTTGAGGATTTCCAAGGATGGAGACCCCACAACCTCTCTGTGCAACCTGTTCCAGGGTCTGACCACCATTACAGCAAAAGAGACGTTTACTACGATCAGTGTACTAATTCTGTTTAGGTGTCAATTCCATGCGCAAGAGATTGTTTCTAGAATACTTTGCTACAAGTTGGCAATATTCTATAAAATCCTGGAGACTGATTTTAGGAAAAGACTCAAAAACTCTTTAGAACCTATTTAAGAATTTTGTATACATTTGAAATAGAAAGTATTACCTGAAATGGCATAGTCTCCATTTGGTGATGCTACAGTTATTGCTGATGCATTGCCAATACTCTCCACAGGCCCCAGACCAACATGATTACTGAAACTCAGCACATGCCATCCCATAACTTTTGCAAGCTGCTGAACTGCATGTACTTGGTGCTGTGACATCTGAAAGATAACAAGAGGTTCATCTTCTCATCAATATTTGCACACCACAGAATGAATTGCATACTGGTTTTACCAAGCCTTTTTTTTCCTTCTGCGGGACAGTAGTTGTTTATAAATAACTGACTTTGTCTTAGTTCCTTTGATACTTGAGAACGTAAGACTTTTTTTTTTTTAAATATATGCCATGTATGTCAGTAGAGCTGTCCTACTTCAATTTAGACTAGTTCCTCTGCAGACAGAGGAAACCACTTTATTAAGTACGCTGTGCAGCTAGATGAATTCTTCATAGGTATATGGCCTTATACATTTTGGTTTTTTAAAGTATTGCTAACCTAATCCAAGTGTTATGAACAGGATTTTGAAATATTTTTTCTTGGACAGGTGATGAGACCTCTGCTGTAAAATACCTAAAATATCTGTGCAAGTAAGTATTATAGCAAACTCAAATAAATAAATAAAAGCTGAGGTTCTCAGGCACATGATTATTTCCATTAATGCTCAAGTGCTAAGTTGTTAAAGCTCAATGCTTTAAAAGAAGTTTAGAAGCTTAAGTTTTTCCGTATCAAAATTGAACACTAGTTAACAAGGAAGAACCTAGCACTGTTAGCAGTTCTCTGTAAAAAGTCTGAAAATATTTGATCAAAAAGAGATACCATCAGCAGAACCTGTTTCAACTTGGTTTTTTTGTGTTGTGGAGTTTCATGTAACTGCAACAGGCCAACTACTGTTATTAAAGATGTGTATTTTGACCATTTATAATGCATATTAGGGAGACTGTCACTTCTGAACAAAACCAGCAGCTTGCTCCAAGCAATTAAGAAACCACAGTTCAAATATCAGATGATTTAGTAATGGCTGCTGCAAAGCAAACACTAACAAGACAGCACTGAAACGACAGTAATTGTGAGCTCATTAAGATCTCTACTCTAAACTGGATTTGGTTACAGTAAGCTTCATATATTGAATACCTTATACTCTGCTATGACTCTCACTGGTTTGTTCTGAAGTCAGCAAAAATCTTAGTGCTCTGATAATAAAAAGCATAAACAAATGTATTTTAAATGGAAAGGCAAAAACTGATTACTGCTAGTAACCTTAGTAAAAATTGGCATTACATTTTGGTATCAGTTGCTAAAGTAACTGTAAAAACATACTAAAAAATTCAGTCATCCACCTTCCTATTTGCTATACCTTTATTTCAAGTTTTCTAATGTTTTCTACATAGATCAAAGGTGACACTGACTTCTTCTGTTCCCTGAAACACTACAAAAAAAAGGGAAGAATAATGTATGCAAGTCTACCTGAGACAAAAGGAAATCCTGCAGTTCTTGCTCTTGATGGGACAATGTAATAACTCTTCCATCTCTATGCACTACTCTGATTTGTTCAACTCCAATGTTCAGCTGTAGTTGAATGGATCTTTGAAGACAAGATGCACATTTATTCAAAATGTACTACAACACTTCAGGAAACAGGAAGCTTGTTCTAAGAACACAGAATCCCTCCCATTAATTGATAAGAACTCTAAGATGAGGATAGTGCAAAGCCTGTGGAATGCAACAGCAACTCAGAATAGCTCAAATTTCATCATTCACTGCAATATCTCCCTCTATGCTGCAGGACACGGCATGTTCCCAGAGCCGGTCCACTGCTTGTTCAGGTCAAGGAACCTCCTGAGGTGCTTCGCAGCTCCCTCCCTGCCACTGTGCCCAAGTTTCCTTCCAGAGTTGCATGAGAAAATTATGTTTACTGTTCTATCCTGCAGCCAAAACTTGAGCAGCACGTGTACTCTGGAACCAAGACTGCAAGTTGCACCAGTGACCGCAACCTGCTCCTCAGTGTGGAAACAGACAAAGAGGACTGCTCAAAATGGAAAAATGGTGCTAAAGCAACTAATTCATCCTCTTGTACATATTATTTAATGCACTACTGGTCAGCATGTAGACATTCATTTCTGGAACACAAAATCTCATATTTCAATGACAATGTAATAATAACAAATTACATGAGCTTCACATTTCAGTTGCTATGTGACCAAGCTAGGACTGAGCGCTGACTAGCTCTCCATGCCCAGACTGGAAGCTACACTCAGCTACGTGCTGGATTCTAAAAGTATTTCTGTATCTCCATCTGAACTAAGTCATCCCCCTCCGAAATGACCACTTTGTGCTTTGATTCCTTCCTTGAAGGAAACTGTGCTAGTTAACTACTTACTAAGTTTCTTCATTAAATGCATTGCAAAGTGGGTGAAGAGTTTTCTTACAGTGGCTGCTCCTTCCCACCACTCAGAAAAATAAAACACTTGTACACAAAAAACTGGTTCCTAGTTTTCTGTCTTAAGACTAATCTAAACCTGCAAAACAGAACTTGAATACACTCTGCCATTGCGACATCAACTAGAAAGATGCATGCATTTTCATACTTACTTGCATATTTGTTCATATCCTTGAGAAGTTATTAGAACTTTAACACTGGATTCATAAACATCATTTATATTTGACCAGTGGGCCTGAATCTGAGGATCCTCAATACGACTAGCCAGACTGTCAATGGTTCGAGCAGTTCTAGAAAAGAGACACATTCCACCCAAAATAACCTTGCCAGCCTGTGCTGCTATCTTTTTTAAAGGAAATGAGTAGGTTATGAGTTTTCCTTTGTGCCACACAAAAAGACTTGCCAGTTTTACAGAACCACATGGGTCAAAGTTCTATTTCAGCACCATTCAGGTGCAAATGAAGCACGCTTGTTTACTCTGTATATTTCACATGTATTCTGCAGAAGTATTGATGTGGTATTACTCAGTATCAGCTACTGCACAGCAAGAATACTAAAAAGATTGATGCAGTTTAAAAAGAGTAGAGAGAACTATCAGTGGCCTACATAACAGCTGTCACAGATCTCAGAAACCTGAATTTTTCTTACTAGCTGAGCACTGTTTGCTCATACTTTATATGTTATTTGTTCTTAGTACTTCAAAATAAAGAGTCAAAGAAGAAGTAGCTAGTTTTAAAAACACTGAAAAAAAGATCAGTTGTGTTTTACATAATGGTATATTTTATCGTAACTTTAACAAGAATAGCCTGTGACCTACCTGCGTCTCAGAAAAATATGTTTTGCCTGCTTTATTATCTTTTCCAGAAGTCCTTCGTTTGACTGTAAGGAACTGATTTCATTTTTGTCAAAAGCCTGGGGTCCTGCTAGTCTCATTCTCTTATGGCCGAAAGGCGCGCTAGCTGGATGTGGCATCACTGTTGAGCTCAGGGTTTGCTTGTGACACTGCAAACAAACAGCTGTTATAACAGAAAGTGCAACTGCAAGAAGTATTACATATACAATATGCTGCTTCACATCAAGTCTTAAAAGCGTATGTACTTTCAGAAAGTGTACCTTTTTTACTTCATAAACTTGACAGCGCTTTATATAAAGCCACCTTTATAATCACACTTTGCCTCCCTGTTTAGGCAGATCTTTCAAACCTTGACGAAAGGAGAAACCAATTTAAAACAAAAAAAAAGGTTACAAGCTAACAAAAATTTGGTAGTATGGCAGTAGCTCCTACTAATAAGTCTGCATTGTACACATTCTGGACACAGACAGAATAGCCAAACAAAACTAAAGAAAGCATTTTGGAGATGAAAATTGAGGTACAAAAAGTTCAAAGTCATGAAACAAAATTCACAACAGAGCTGGGTACTGAGCCAAAACTTCATATATCTTAGCTTAGTATTTAAAACACTGGACTATTCCACATGACTTCATGACTTGTGCAGCCATGCTCTAAGGATATGAACACTTTCTGGAACACGGTTTCTCAACTGTTTAGACATCTGCAATTTGTCTGTTCGGGAGGAGAGCATATTTCAACCTCCTACCCCAGGTCCTTCCACTTGATTATATGAGAATCTAAAACATTGAAGCAAGAAGCAGATCCCAAGTGAAGTAAAGTTATTATAGTAATTGATCTTTCCTTGTGGGAGTACCGTCTGAACCAATGCTCAATTCAAGTACTTGACAAACACCAATTAGATACAAAGGAAAAAGAAGGACTGAGGAGCTGTACTGAAAAAGCCTTGCATGACTTTTCTGAAGCCAGGCCTAAAGTTAAGTCCAGAACTACTGTTCCATGAAAGCATAACTGGAACTCCTAATCACCCATGCATACCAAAACTGAACAGCAGGTTGCCTCACACAAATGGGTAGCAGTTTACTGGCCTCTAGTGGCTCTCCGTTGTTACAACAGTGCCATGGACTACGGGCAAGTCTGAACAAAAGCCAAAACAAAATTTTCCATACTTGATCATAAACACATTACCTCTCTGATAAGTTGATGTAAATTATGTTCCAGAACATAGAGATGATCCTCTGGATTCTGTTTTTCAGAAGCAGACTTTTGTGATTTTTTGTCATTGGAAGAGTGACACAGAGAAATGGACAACTGCAAACCTGCACAAAGCAGATTAAAAAAAAATAAGGATACTAAAATTTTTCAAGCAGGCTGCTAAGAATTTCTTATTCTTCACCTTACACAGTCATTAGCTTTACAACCAGCTTTCACCATCTCAGAGGGAAAAAAAAAAATCAAAGAATGATGTTGGAAAGCACAGCAGCAAAAGCAGGTAAGACTTGCTACTCGCTGAAGTGTTGACAGGCCAACTACTAACTCAACAGGTGCATTTCACACCAACGTCTACAACTCAAACCCACGCAGAAAGAAACATCTCCAGGACCCCACTCCTTCCCCAAAAAAGGAATGATCTACCATCGCAGAAGTTTTAAGCAATCCACAAACATTCTCCATAAAACATAATTAGTTGTGTACCCCTTGAAAGGACAGAGAATTCCGCAGCCAACTCTGAGCCATCTTCATGCTACTTGATTATCCCCACTGAAGAGCATTAGCCTTCGTTCTTCTGAAAACCCATGAGCTCAGGTCTTAACTTTCACCTCCATGCAATCCAGGAGCAATAAGTTATGCACAGCTCCAAGCTACTATGTGTACATATCATTACAGTTGACAAGACAATGTTAAACGCTACTGACAAAAAACAAATCAGAAAGATAAACAAACCAAAACCCATACAATAAAATCTAAGTAAACCAGCAACCAATATGTATTAGTTTAATCTTACTACAATTTGTAAGAAAAATTTTGGGAAACTCTGTTTTTCCTAAATCTTTGAAGAGCAAGGAAATTAACACTGTTTTTTAAAAAAAAAGTCACATCAAACAGAATTTCAGTCTGTATTTAAACAAATAATCCTACCTGGGAAAGGCTGGGAGATGATCTGATTTTTCACAACAATGTGAGGAATTTGTGATTTAATTTGAACAGCTTCTCGTGACAGCTGGGCAAAGATTTCTTTACACAAGAGAACATTCTGTGCAGTCTCCAATTTTGTCTGCCAGTGGGGAGAACCTTAAAAATATGAATGAATGTTTTCAGAGAAGTAAAGAGAAGCTACTGTTTTGGTTTTTTTTCCTCCAGGTATCAGGTACTCTGCAGTAGATGTGAGACATGGCCTGAATGTAGTTGCTATAGTAGCAAGGCAGTTAGTATCTTCTGTCCAAATTGAATATTTTCAAAATTTTCTGTTAAGCAAGCACTTTTAGATAACACTAACGCATTTATTTTACTTTAGTTTTACATATATGTATATTGTGAACTGCTACTCCATTCTAAAACTGCCAATTATATATCCCCAAACCTTTTGGGAATTCTGCTTAGGAACCCCTGCTTCTTAAGTTGCTATTTACTTGTAAAGATGCTTTTGGCTTTATTTAATTCACTTGGCAACAAACCAACAAAATAATTTTAAATACATGCTTTCACACGATTTATAGGCCCAAAATTCTTGGAAGATTCTGGTCTATACTGTATGAAACTTCTATGTAATACAGCATAGAATATTCCAAGTCGGAAGGGACCCACAAGGATCATCGAGTCCAACTCCTGGCTCCACACAGGTCTACCCAAAAATTCAGACCATAGGACTGAGAGCATAGTCCAAACGCTTCTTAAACTCTGACAGGCACGATGGCGTGACTACGTCCCTGGGGAGCCTGTTCCAGTGTGTGACCATCCTCTCGGTGAAGAACCTTTCATGTCTATGTTCAAAGCAGCACTGCGCTGCTTTTATTTTTTTTTCCACAGTGGTTCAAAGACCATTGTGAAATAAAATCCTGCCAGAATCAAGTTATTTTTAATCCCAAACAGTTAAGGATGAGTTTATAATCCCAAAGGTCTCCAGCTACAGATACTGGAATGTATCAAATTAATCAAGCTACTGCAAAGTGGCCTGTTGTAATCAAGACACGCTGCCAGCACATTTCACATTCAGAGAAAACATACGAGCCACAGCAACAAATGATGCATTTTGTACGAAGTTAAGAATAAACAGTCATTCAGTTCAGCTGAGCTAATGGGCTGTACCTGGCTGAACCACAATATCTTGGTTTGCTTTCAGTTATGTGCTCAAGCTCTTAATAACCAATGAAAGGCACTCCAGAATACCTAAATACAATTTTAGTGATTTTATTTCAGAAACTGAGTAAACACGTATAAAACATAGAAAGAGTACACTTTCAAAGTGTCCTGTTTCCAAAGCCCAAACAGAGAATTTCAATTAAAATTAGAATATTCTTGTTTACTTTCTTTCAAGCTCTATGCAAGAATTTTCCTGTTTCTTGAGAGTGCGCTCAGAAAACAACAAAAGCTAGCTATACCTGGTTTTGATTTTGGCATGGGTCTTTTAAAGAGATTAACTGTCCCAAGGTCACCAATGTCTGGAGCTTGTTTCTGAATAGAAACCTACATGGGAGAAAAAAAAAGTTTATTTGATGTTTGTTCTTTGTTGCAAATGTACAAATAACATAAAACAAAACCAACACTATACTATTAAAGTTTCTGGCAAACCTTTATATAGGCTGATCCCTCTAAATCACTTGGAATTTGAACATCCAAAGGACAGTAATCCTCAGGTATTTTTTTATCCAGGTCAATGTCAGTGTTCTTGATCACTTCAAATGTGCCATGATGAAGAAAAAGGGAACCTAATCAAAGAAGAACAAAAGACATTAATAGTAGAATCAAAGAATCATCCAGGTTGGAAAAGACCTTCAAGATGATCAAGTCCAACCATCACCATGACCTACCGAGTCCCACCACTAAACCATGTCCCTTAGTGCCACATCCACATGTCTCTTAAATACCTCCAGGGATGGGGACTCCACCACCTCCCTGGGCAGCCCATTCCAGTGCCTAACCACCCTTTCAATAAAGAAGTTCTTCCTGACATCCAATCTAATGCTCACCCTGCACAACCTGAGGCAGTCTGCTCACATCCTATCACTTGCCACCTGAGAAAAGAGACCAACACCCTCCTCACTGCAACCTCCTTTCAGGTAGTTGTAGAGAGCGATGAGGTCTCCCCTCAGCCTCCTCTTCTCCAGACCAAACAACCCCAGTTCCCTCAGCTGCTCCTCATAACTCTTGGTTTCCAGTCCCTTCACCAGCTTTGTTGCTCTTCTCTGCACACGCAGGAGCACCTCCATGTCCTTCCTGTAGTGAGGGGCCCAAAACCGAACACAGTACTCAAGACGTGGCCTCACCAGAGCTGAGTACAGAGGGACAGTCACTTCCCCAGTCCTGCTGGCCACACTATTGCTGATAGGAAGCCATCGGCCTTCTTGGCCACCTAGGGGCACACTCCTGGCTTATGTTCAGCCGGCTGTCAACCAGCACCCCCAGGTTCTCTTCTGCCAGTCAGCTTTCCAGCCACTCTTCCCCAAGCCTATACCACTGCATGGGGTTGTTGTGACCCAAGCACAGCACCTGGCACTTACCCTCATTGAATACCATACCGTTGGCCTCAGCACATCGATCCAGCCTATCCAGATCCCTCTGCAGAGCCTTCCTACCCTCGAGCACATGAACACTCCCATCTGAATTGGCATCATCCGCAAATACACTGAGGGTGCACTTGATTCTCTCATCCAGATCATTAATAAACAAAACCGGCCCCAATACTGAGCCCTGGGGAATGCCACTGGTGACCAGCTGCCAACTGGATTGAACTCCACTCACTGTAACTCTTTGAGCCTGACCATCCAGCCAGTTCTTCACTCAGCAAACCATACACCTGTCAAAGCCATGAGCAGCAAGTTTCTCCAGTAGAATACTGTGGGAAACAGTGTCAAACGCTTTACTAAAATCATAGTAAAGGACGTGCACAGCCTTTCCCTCATCTACTAAGCAGGTCATCTTGTCATGGAAGGAGATCAGGTTTGTCAAGCAGGACCTGCCCTTCATAAACCCATGCTGGCTGCTTCTGATCACCCAATTGTCCCTTATGTGCCATGAGATGACATTCAAGATGATCTGCTCTATAACCTTCTCTGGGACCGAGGTCAGACTGCCAGGCCCGTAATTCCCTGGATCCTCCTTCCTGCCCTTCTTACAGGCTGAGGTCATATTCACTAACCTCCAGTCAAGTGGGACCTCCCTGGTTAGCTAGGATTGCTGGTAAATTACTGAAAGCAAGCTTGGGGAGCACTTCCACCAGCTCCTTCAGTACCTTTAGATGAATCCTGTCTGGACCCGTCAACTTTTGAACATTCAAAACATGGAGTAGGTCACTTACAGTTTGTCATTGGATTATAGGGGCTTCATCTCACTCCCTGTCACCATCTTCCAACTCAGGGGACTGGGTACCCTGAGAACAACTGGCCGTACTAATAAGTAACCGAGGTCAAAAAAGGCATTAAGTATCTCAGTCTTATCCTTATCTTTCATCACTATGTTTCCCTTCACCTCCAATAAAGGATGGAGATTCTCCTTAGACCTCTTTTTGCTATTGATGTATTTATAAAAGCATTTTAATTGTCTCTTGAGTTCCAGTTGGGCTTTGGCCTTCCTGTTTTTCTCCCTGCACAACTTGACAACAGCTCTATAGTCCTCCTGAGTTGCCTGCCTCTTCTTCCAGAGCTCATAAAATCTTCTTCTTCCTAAGTTCCAGAAGAAGCTCTCTGGTCAGCCAGGCTGGTCTTCTCCTCCACTGGCTTGAATTTCGGCACATTGGGATGGTTTGCTCCTATGCCTTTAAGATTTCACTCCCAAAGAAGGTCAAGCCTTCGGACTCCTTTACCTTTCAGAGACACCACCCCCAAGGGACTCTGTCAACCAGATGTCTAAATAGGCCAAAGTCTGCCCTTTGGAAATCCAAGGTAACAATTCTGCTAACTGCTTTCCTTCCTTCACCAAGGATCAAAACCTCCTAATTTTGTGATCACTGTGCCCCAGATAGCCTCCAACCATCACATCACCCACAAGTCTTTCCCTGTTTGCAAAGAACAGGTCAAGTGGGGCACCTTCCTCAGTTGGCTCCCTCACCACCTGTGTCAGGAAGTTAGCCTCCACACGCTCCAGGGATCTCCTAGACTGTTTGCTCTCTGATGCACGTTATTTCCAGCAGACATCTGGGAATTTTAAGTCTCCCATGAGAACAAGAGTAGCAATAGTGAGACCTCTCCTAGTTGCCTGTAGAATATTTCACCTCCCTCTTCATTCTGGTTGGGTGGTCTGCAAGAGACTCCCACCATAATATCTGCCTTATTGGCCTTTCCCCTCGCTCTCACCCAGACACAACCACCATCGCCCAGCTCAATGCAATCAAGGCATTCCCCAACATACAGGGCTACCCTACTTCTTCTCCTTCCCTGCCTCTCTCTCCTGTAGAGCCTGTAACCATCCATCATGGCACTTCAGACATGCAGGCCGTCCCACCATGTCTCACTGAGGCCAATGATATCATACCCCTGAGACTACATAGCACCTCCTGCAAACAATGAAGCCCAAACCTGTTTCAGAAGAACATGTTTCTAAGACTCCAGAGATCCATAATTTGCACTGGACTCAAATTTCATAATGAAATCTTAAAACAATGTACATATATAGGTAATTTACAAAGCTCATTTCAGCACAGCAGCATCTCAGTCTAGTGCACGATATGTAATATTGTACAATAAGTTAGCAAGTAATATTTAATAATCATGGGAGAACACACACAGTGTTTTGAAATGGTGTCAGTAGACGCAGGGAAGCAGAAAAAAGGCATTTGGCTAAAACAAGATGAAGAATTAACTGCCTGAAGTTTTGCAAGCAAGCAAGTAAAGGTGCAACACCTGATTTAAAGCAATGCTGTTTATGTTTGGCTTGCGGTCTAAAAACTATGACAGGGTTCAGTCTCTAAAAAGCAATAAGACACCCAGTCACTCAGGTGAGACTGACAGAGGCAAATGTCCACATCTGCATCCCTGTTACATCCAGAGCATGTTTCATCTTCTTCAGGATAAACCATCACGAAGAGTCAAATCTACAGCTTCTTCATTAACACAAGATGAATAGCTCTAAATTTCTCTTTCTCCTCCTCCACTGACTACATCAAGTGCCCAATATAACCAGCTCAGATGCCTCCTTTCTATCTACATCTTAAGTTTGGTGAGATTCTCTATTCACTCCTTCACTCCATATTTGGTCCTAGAACTTTGGGTTCGTTAACCCCTCTTACCATAACTCATACAGTAATGCATATTCTCAGTATCAGTTCTGAGAAGTTACAATAGAAATAATAAATCTGTGTTCAGAGAAAAATACAAGATAACCCTCAATTTTTTAAAGCACTTCACAGACCAAACATAGACAAAAGCCAAAGATTTACAAGGTCTACTTGTCAACTGATTGACCCTATGGGCACTACAGAATTGTTCTGTAAAGCAATCTTTACTAAAAGTCTACACAGCCAGCCTTTAAAACCACTTTCTAGGTTAAGGATGGCAGGATATTTTCCCCGATAATAAAACAGACTTCCTCCTTTTATAATTCTGTCTCATAATTACCTGTTACTAACAGATATTCATTCTTAAAAACATTCTGTGTTCATCCAGTTTAAAAAATGCTTTGTAAAATATAAGCATTCTTGGAAAAAAATTTTAAAAAAAATCTACTGTATACCTGCACTTCTGTAGCTCAGATCACCAAGAATTTTGTCTCCCACTTTTCTCAGCTTCCAGTGTTGTCTCAATCTCAAGAGTTCAGAGTTGAAGTCTCTTTGTCGCTTATTTTCCTGGTTTTCTGCAACTGATTTGGATAATCTTTCTGCTCCTTTCAACAGGATTTGAGCTGCTCCAGCCAATGACTTCTTTTTTGAAATCAACTGTAGAAACTGAGGATTCTAGTAGGGAAAAAAACCTTGCATTTTAATTTGCCCAAAATTACTATTAGTAGAAACTAATTGACAGCAACTGCTAAGCAGCCTTTGCTGGATGTTGAGAAGCTTATTTAGAATTACTTTCACAACAGCATTATATGGCCACAAGAAGTACTTTGATTTACAGCTTCAACAAACAGGCCTTTGAAACCAGCCTCGCCTCCCACTCGCCACACAGCACTGCACCAGGACATCACACGGTTACTACATCTTGTATGTATCACATGCAAAAAAAAAGTCTCAGTGAAACAAAATCTTCAGTATCAAGTCATACGAACTACACAACAAGCTGCAGTATACCTGTTTGGGAGGAGGGAGATCCTGCACGACTGGATCTAGAGTCATGAACTTCTTATCCTTGACAATGCTGAGGACATCATACAGCACACACATTTCAGTCAGGGCACTTCTTAAGTTGTTCCTCACCGAGTCCCAAGGCCAGAGGGACGGCTGAAACTTTACCAACCCTAAATACAAAACAAAACAAGGCAAAACAAAGGTTTGTAAAAAGATGTGGCGAAAGACCCTCTTACCACATTTCCCAACAGGGTGAAACGCAACAAAACAACACGATCTCTGGATCTATCCCTTTCCCCTCTACCACCGTAAATTGCTGGGACTCGATCAGGAACCTCCTGACCCGATCCGCTGCCAACCGAGGGGATGCACGGGGAAGGCGAGCTGGGCCCGAGCACCTGCAGGGCTGCAAGCCGCGCGCCTCCACAGAACGGCGGGCCTCAGCCCGCTAAAACCGGCTGAGCGAGCCCAGACCCCGGGCCCGGCCGCCCCTCACCTTCCTCATCCTCCGCCTCGCCCGGCTCGGCCCAGGCGCGGCCCGCCGAGCCCGGCTCGTCCTCCTCGGAGCCGGAGCCCTGGCTGAAGTCGATGCGCTGCGCCAGGCGCGCCAGGTTCTGGGACATGGAGAGCGGCTGCAGGTAGGTCTCGCTGCCATCCAGCCCCACCTCCTGCACCTGCTTCTCGCACGCCGACTCGATGCTGATGCGCACCACCGGCACGCCCGCCATCTTGGCGCCCCCTCCGCCCGCGGCCGCCGCGCCTGCGCGCGACCCCCGCGCTCCTACGGGTGCCGGGCGGAGGCGGGGTCGGCAGCCGAGCGGGCTGGGCTCTGCCCTGCCTGGAAAAGGCGCTCGG
>VXAL01004035.1:35742-61393 GCA_013399475.1 Chauna torquata | reverse complement strand
CCGCCTCGGCCCCCCGCGCCCAGACACGGGCACCGGCGGGGCTTTGGTGGTGCGGGTGCCTTCACACGCGGCTGCTTTCCTTCTCCGCTCGCTTCGCGGGCGCGCCCAGCTGCACGAGCGCCAGGTTTGCACCCCGGAGCTGGCAGGAGGGCTCCGGGGCACAGAGGTTTTCTTTTGCAGCATTATTTTTGATTAGAAGCTGGTTTTGTTCCCCATTCTGAAGGGAAATTCACTTCTGGTTCCCCATCGTCAGCAACAATCGTGCAGGAAAAGCAACCAAACAGCGAAAAAGTACACAATTAATAATGCTCTGATAAAATTACAGCTTCAATTCAGCCATAACCACTTCGCTTACAAGTAAACACTGATTTTCTCCCTTTAACAAATCTAAAAAGTTGGCAGTTTATTGCTGTCGTATTTGCTCTTGACTTTGATAAATATGTGTACAATTAAAAGCATTACAAAAATCAGCATTTTTCACTTGAATTGCTACGCCCTCATGACGCCTCCCTGCTGACTGGCCAGCTCAGTCTCTCCCGACCATGTGCGTCTCCTTGGGCCTGTCGATACGGAAGAGGAGCTCCGCAGGCAAGAAATACCCGTGGTACTGCACGCTGTCCGGCGTGGTGTCGTGGTGGTAGTGCCCTCCTTCCCCATGGGCGCTGAAGCAGTGCGTGTGCTCCACGCGCAGGTCGAAACCCTGTGAGCAGAGAAAGGCCCGTGAGCATGCTTTCCGGTAATCGGTATTCAAAAGTACTGGGATAGTCTCGCATTGGTATTTCCACAGATCTCAAAGGACGCTACAGCCATTAAGCAGTGAAAACTTGCAAGATGCTTGTGAAACTAGTAACAAGAAAAAGTAAGAGGAGCTATATGAGTCTGTACCACAGGACATCATAGAGAAAAGAATTTAGAAACCCTCACAGCCCACAACTTTTTGTGTTAATCTCCCAGAGATTTCCTTTTTTTTTTTTTTTTTTTTAAATTGGGATTAAATAAAGCAGTCATATCAAGGAAGCCCTACTGGAAATCAGAACCACTCTGCACTGAATACCATATAGAAACATGCAATAAAGGACAATCTCTACTCCAATTCTGAGAGCCAGCTTGGATGAAAATGGGAAGAATAGCAAATAAAATAACAACTAGCATCCTAAACAACCCTATCAGTTTTATCTATCAAGAGGATACTGATAAGTAATGCTATGGCATTTGAATGCAATAAACAGAACAGTTCGTTAACACAGGATTAAAGCTGTTTTCCACCATTTTCTCTGTAATGACATTCAAGCATTTACAAAAACACAGGCCCAGCTTAGCGCTGTTGAGCTTCCAATGGATACGGATAGGAATAACCCAGCTGCATCCACTACACAAGTCGTACTGCTTCTGAATGGAGCAGCTGTTGACAGCTGTTTTCCAAGTACCCACCATTAGATTCTGGGAAGATGCACACAATTTAGTCTTAGGCCAAAAGCTGCCAAATGAAGACACAATAAAGTCACACCACTGAGTATATTCAAGCCTACAGCATGTCTCATTTAACTCTTGGAAAAATATTTTTCATGCTATTTATGACTGCATTGTTATTTAAAAAAAGTCATTTTCATCTATGGTTTCCTGGTTACTTCTGAACAAATAGTCTTCCTAATGGTGAACATCTTAATGGCTTTTGAAACCTGATTGTTTTTTTTATCCTGAACTGTTTGCTGTTGACTTTAGTGCTTGTGAAAGATGCTTAGATAAGTTTCTAACGTGAGGATTTGCAGGCTTTAATTTGCATCTGCAATTGAGACACATGCTGTATACATTTCGACACAGCATTGGCAAGAGACAGTTCTTCTGAAAGTGAACTACATGAATACAGGGCTTACCAAGCTTCCATGCTCTTGACATTCCTCCTGATGTGCCCAGCTGTAAATGTAAACTGTGCTGCTGGGTTTGAAACGCAAACACTTGCACACTTGCAACTGGAACAGAACCATTAAGTTCAATCCACTATGAACATCCACTACGTTCCAGAATTGATTGACCGAGTCTCAATTCAAATCAATGACAGAAATGAAAAGCTTGCATTTCATCGCACCCCCTCTGAAGCATTTAACACAATATATACACACTCCTGTTCTTAAAGGGAAAATCATATCCAAGACAAAATTCATTACAAGCCTTAGTTTACTTAGAAAGAGGAAGAGACTCACTGGATCCCTGGAAACAATTACTGGCTGACAAACCAGTGGAGCCTTCATTTCAAAGAATTTGAGCCAGTTATTCACATCCTCATCAGTGTTCAGAGGACAGGCAGAAAATTCTGGAGGCTACAGCAAAAGCAAAAGCTTTAGGTGAGATGAAGATACTTATACCAACATACTTTTTCTCTAGAAACTTTCCTTCACCTTTCCCCTCCCCACTATTCTGTTCAAACTTCTTGCTTTGCAGAAGCTCACCCATTACTGTGTTCCTTCCAGAAACCGAAGCGACCAGAATACTGCTTCTGTCATTGCAGATGCTTAGTGGGAGAACCACTGAAGTGAGGATTCTCCTCCTGGTATATTTTAGAAGCTAAATTAGTTTTTAAAAAACATGCTTATTTCTTTCTGTAAGTATCATCTCAGTTCCTGTATTTCATTTTATTTCACTTTAGGATAGCTTGACACTTCCCTCGCTAGTTGCCCATGGATTTCAAAAGAAAAGATCACATTATTAAGGCCAAGTATTACAGCATCATTACTTATGTGACATCAGTTTGCTCATATCAGCCTCATAGTTTAATGCATTGCTTATCCTAACAGTTTCCACATCAATTTAAAAATACAAAGAAAAAGTCAGGGCAATAAGAGGTTACACCTTGATTTATACTTCTGTTTTCAGAAGAAAGAAGAAAGTGATATGAATTGAGAGCATCTTACCATAATGTGAATCTTTGCTTTCCCCTTCTGAATGATAAAAGTACCACCCATTCCAACTGGCTTTTCTCCATAGTGTTTCTCTAAAATTTGTCTCAGACAAGACACAAAGTTAAGTTCCCCAGTTCTTCCATTGGCTTTCACTTCGATGACCTGGAGAATAAAGATATTTCATCACTGCTATCTTCCAGCAACAGTCTGCAAAGTTCTGTGAAAGGTGCTCTGAAACTCTCCCACACTTATCCAAGATCACTTTTTCACAGCATGAGTTTCCCCATAACTGTTGCTCCATGTCCTTCCAGTACCTGATCAACTTTGTTTCCTGACTTTCTGTTCAACACTAGCTTTGCCTGTGAAGGGTACTAGGCAGCAAGTCATGTACTCACACATGAAACAATGATATAAGCAACCCCCTTCTATCCACCAGCGGGCTTCAACTCTTACAAACTTTTGGAAATACAGACGACTGCTCAGTTTGCATGCAGTAAACAGGTTTTTGGCTGCTCTGCCAACACTGCTTTGTGCTAGCTGCATTGGGGGAAACACATCTACAAAAAACTATGTAAGCGCACAGAAATGATTTATGCAAGTCAGTCATTGTACAACGATAACCTTAAGTCACTACATGTTTGGACCGGATTTGAATGGATGATTTATGATGGAAAAGTTTTACTAAACTAATACTTATTCTTCAAAAATTCAAATGCCTCTCTGTCTCCACCAATTTTTCTCCTTGTTCTCCAGCAGCAGTTTCCTACGTTTGGATACTTCTTTCATGTTATTTCTTTCGCTTCTTTACTATTATCATAGAAAACTGAGTTAAGAACACTGAAACATGAATATCCCTTCAGCCACAAAGTTCCACAAGCAAAGTCACCTTTGATCCACGTACACACCTTACCAGGTTGGCCCTCACTGGCATAAAGGTTGGCCAACAGCCCAAACTCGCAGTCAGTGTATTTACTGCTGTACTTCTCGAGCAGGCACCCTTTATCTGCAGGATTTATCTGAGCAATGTAGCTCCCATTTACAGCAGGTTTTTTTTCACTCTTAGCTTCAACAATAGGGATAAGCTGAGAAAAAAGAACACGTAGTAAGTCAAAATAAGTCAATAAGAACATGTAAGAGTCCATCTAATGAACATAACTCACATATAAGCGGTTTAAGCTTTGCACCATGACCCCGAGAAATAATCCTGTTCATCACACAGTTCTGTCTCTCAGGATGAGGTCTGTACTAATAAGAAAAATGCACTTATTTTTTAATGCAATAGAAACTCCAGAAATCAGTTTTATTTTCTCTGGAGAGTTAAATGTAATGTTCTGTGAAGATGAACATTAGTGTTAAAAAAGTCTAACCTTTGAGATCTGAGGTCAGCATGCAAGTACTGGAATTCTACACAGTACTTCCTCAAGTTGTACCTTAACAAGCACTATTATAGTGGTCCAAATTTAATGCTGAGATGGACTATCTCATCTGCCAGTAAATGAATCGAAAGCAGATGGCAAGGCCAGGGATCTATGCTTGAAAGGACTGACTAGCCAAAGCCCCCACAGGCAGTAGTTTTTATCTCCTGCAGGTGATCATTTTGTGTGTGGAAACTTTAAAATATGTAACTGTAAAACAAAGTCACCCAAGAGGGCAAAAGACAGGAGGCATTTCAAAGGTGATTACAAGCAACTTTGACAGACATTTCTAAATCTTGCCGTTAAAACCGCTGGTCAGGCCTCTGTCAATCAGTTTCAAGAAAATCATGTTTCTCATGTGCTTCAAATCAATCATGTGCTATCTAGAGAATTACAAATTAAAAGTCAATTTTTTTTCTATCAACAGTATGCAACTCATTGGATGGCTCCCATCTAATTCCTTCAGTTTATATGGTTTATGTGCTTTTGGCATGAAAGATGTTTATTAAATGATCATTTTGTTGTAAATGGGAAATACGAAGCATGATACTGCTTTACTATTTTGATACTCCCATGAATTCATTGAGAACCATCACATTCTTAAGTCACTGACCTCAGCATTTACACCAACAATCCTAGATGAAGCAGCTCCAGCTCCAAGAATGAAAGCTCCAGGCAGCTCTATGTCTTTTGCAACTGTATTTAAATCATACACCTGCAACAGATACAAGCCTTTGGTGTAGCGCTCTGATCTAGAATTGTCATTCTGTTCACTGTAACCTCTGAATGCATTTAATTCACAACACCCTCATTAGTATTTTGGATAATTAGGATGAACTCAGTTCCCAAGTCTGAACAACACAACATCTGGTAGTACATTGATTGGGTACGTCCCTACCTATTTTCTGAAAGAGAGCGTCTGCCTATATGTTCCCCTGCCATTTTACTTAAAAAATGAATTATTATTTTTATTGAAAATTATATTTGTATAAAATAAAAAAGAAATCACATGGAAGAGAATATCATACAGAGACAGATAGGGCCAGGTGTCAGAAAGGAGGCATGATATTCTTGGAAAATGACAGTAAACTGAATCTAGTGTTGGCTTGTAAATGCATATATGGTCAGTTTTTACAAAGAAGCATGGCTGTGACTTGAAATCACTGACTTACAACAAGCACATAAACATGCAGACAAACCCTTGTTTAGCAGTTCCATCCATGGCTGCTGTCACAGATCATACTCTTTCAATACTATCTGGTACTTGAGGGCAGGAGAAGATGAACTGTCAGCTAGTATGAGATATTCTTGCTAAGATGTATCAGACTTCCTGATATGGTCTATGTTTAATACACATCAGAATCAATCTCACAGAATATTCAAAACTAAGTCTCTTTCATAAGTGGAATCTTACAGCATCCGTTAGTCCTTGGTTTTGTTTTTATTTCAAAAAGATATTGCTCTTCTATTAACAAATGTATTAAAACCCCACAGCTACAAAAAAAAGACTCACTTTTTCTTTCTGTACAACAGGTATGAGGTAAGGAACACCTCCCACATCTGCTATTCTAGGCTTTCCACAGATTCCTGGAAGAACATAGCCAGTTAGCATGGTAAAATATTTTCTGTGAAATTCTTAAATAAGCATGCAATCTAACACACCAAAGACCTGGTTCCTCAAACTTCTAAAACACTTTGAGATCACTATTCCCCTAGCATGCTTAGACAAATTATTGCACTATTAAGAAATTCAAGGACAGTAAGCCCTATAGTGACTCACAACAGAGGGATTTAATGCTAGTCAGCTTGCTGTAAAGTTAACATTCTCCTGAGCACAAAAAATACTACATTGGCAACAACTGCCATTGGCCACTTCTCCAGTAAGATGCTCTCACCACACAGTACATACTGCAACTGGGACTCCACTTGCAAAATTTCCACAAAGTTGGATGCCCAAGTCTAAGGACAATTCATCCCACTTATTAGGACACATATCTTGAGAAGGGATGCACCACCTTCTCAAGGTGCTTCTTTAACTACACTGATGACAGAGGGAACTCAGATGAGTAGCACTGATGACAAGACATTTGTCTTCTAGACAGATGATGTCAGTGACAATGAATCCCACTCCAAATAAGACAGTTTCACTTCACAGACATACATGGATGACAGGAATTTAAAACAAATGGAAGCAGAGCTCCGCAGGTTCAGAGAGTGATTGGCATGGATCTAAAACATTTCTCTAGCTGGAAGATAACTTCATTTCAAAACCTTTTGAGTACACTACATAAAACTTATGAAATAAATGAGTATTGCAATCATATGTTAAGAAAGAAAATGATGACAAGTGCTTAAATGACTTCTTGTCCATTCATCAACTAGGAAGCAAATCCAGGAGTAAAATGTAGCTTTCCTGTCATGCATATTCTTTACCTGAAAAACAACCTAGGCTCTCCCAACATCTCTAGAAGATCAAAAACAGGTACAATCAGGTAGCAAGAACTGCAGAAGTCTTAGTGCAAGACAAGAATGCTATATTACCTTTAACAGGAAAGTTGAAGGGTTCCTGAGTCAGATCAGGACAGTCTATAACAGAGACCTGAGCATCAGCAAAGTTTTCTTTAAGCCCTTTCTGCAAAACTATAATAAAAAAGTAATGGCAAAGTTATTGGCAATGAAACATTACTGAGGGGCTAGCAAATTACTAACAGTAAGAAATATGTTTAGGCTTTATTTCAGCAAGATACTTTAAAGAACACACACTTACCCTAAGTAAATCTATTGATTTAAATGTTGGTGCCTGTAGGTGCATTGTTTCTTGAGCCAGAACTTAAGAGCAAAAGCTTGTTCAGAGAATTGTTAGTTACCACATTAATTAAGAATTTTACAAAGCTTTTAATTGAAATACAGTAGCTGTGAAGTAACATGGATAACCTTAAACTACATTCAGTGGTTTTGCCTCAGAAGGGCAGACAATTATGATTGTGGTCAAGTATTACAGGAGAGCAAAGGAGAAGTAAGTTTTAGCTGAAGTGACTGACTTTTTTTAAATACATGAACTACACTGTTTGCAATTGCTTGATTATAATCTCTAGACACTGTCTGTAAGTATCTGCTCTCACAGGATATTTATTACCTGTCATGTTTCCATTCATGTGAAGATTTTCTGGCAAGTGCCACTGTCCTGGCAGTACCGGACAAATAATGAACAATGATTAATATCAGCCCCAAATCTGATCTTTTTCTTTTCTTTCATATCATTGTTTTTAGGCCCATAACCTGCCAAGTCATCTAAACAACAGGGAGGATTCGAGGATTCTGACTTAGACAAGTTCATTGTTTGGAAACAACTTCCAAACCTTAACTGACTCTGAGTTTTCATTCACATATAATGCTTCAAACATGTAAAAGGTCCAACTTCTTTCACGCCCAGGGTTCTAATTTGACAGATGTCTCAAAAGACAGAAAATCCAGTCCATGATCTCAAATCAGGCAGTTCCTTATTCACTCAGAAGACTTTCCTGTGCCTTTGTATCTTCCAATCATACTTTTGGCCATACTTCACTTCTCGGGAGCAGAATTACCAAGCCACTGACCACAAGGGTCAGAAGTATTTGGCAGGTTTCCAAATGGATCTCAATACCTTTAGACAAGTGGAAAAGGGCACTCCTTAAAATTATACTCAAGAGTTTAATAGCAACAAAACTCACAGTGTATTGGAGATCCTCATGACAAACAAGGGAAAAAAGGTGAAATTCTGCTTCATGCCACATCTTTTCTGCTACTGTTTAAGCTATTCTGCTAAAAGCACACACAACTCTCTGCTGAGCCCACAGGTCTATACCAGCCCTGGTGTACCATCCCAGTCTGACAACTACTGGGTGAGAAAAGTACTGAGATCCACCTGGGATACCACTGCGACCACACTCTTGCAAAGCATGGAAATGGCAAGCTGACGCAGATCTGGGTGAGAGGCACACTGAACTTGAGGACCTCTCTGCAATATAATCTTTAGTACATCTGCTGCAAGAAACAGACTACCAGAAGGAATAGAAACGAGAAGCTTTGAGCGCATTTTGTGAAGAATTTGGAAAGAAAAAATAAATAAACACATTGTTCCCTGCAGCCTGGTTCTAACTCAGTCATCAAAAGAAGAGGTCACCTCAAGCAAGAGGTCCTGCCATGCTATACTGCATCTTGTTAGGTGTGTTTTGAGTAGTCCTGAAAGAGAAATACTGGAGGTAGAGGAGGCAATCCTCTAGGATTACAGGTAATCCCAGCTGTGTAAATAACCCCGGTCTGTAACAATCAAATTTTCATGACCCCTGCACGAATCTGCAAATTCAGCGGATTGTATTAAAGGTTTTGAAAGCCTGTTCCTGTGCTTAAATACCACGTGGGGGCTGGGGGGAGGGGGGCGTTGTCATTTGTTTTAAAGAATTAACAGCATATAGAAAAACAGTGCTTTTCTTTACGTCCTAGTGTGCTAACAGCAAGAACATTGTGTGCATTAGCTATAGAGAGGATTTGATAAGAGCTTAAGGTAAGTTTGAAAAGCACGTTTTAATTTTGTAAAAAGTTACACTCTCTGCATGACTTACCCCCAGCAAGCTCCTCCAGGCTTGGAACATGAAAAGCAAACCTTTCGACTTTGGCCATTTCTTAATTGGTACTGATTTCTTGAGGTAAGAAATTTCAATATAACACGCTGTAGAAGTGACTGATCTGTCAACAAAGATAATAGTTTAGTGATTAAAACAGTCTGTTTTCAATATGTAACTTATTTTTCAAATTCATGCAAGAATACATAGAAAACAGTAGAATTGTAATTAGACCATCAAGGGAAAAACAGCTTCAAGATTAATGTTAATTTTCTTATGTGCTTTGGAAGAAAACATATCTGTCAGCTGGGCAGCTGGTTTAGCGCGTTACATACGCTAGTCCTCAAGCTTACAACTGGATGCAGACAAAATTCATAATATGCTGAATTCAAGGGACAGGTCAGAACAGTTATCTGTCCTTTGTAAGCCTGAAGCCATAATTTGTTTTGAAAGAAAATTAGGCTTTTCTAAGCACATTAGTTGCCTCCCCAGGTCTTCCCTACTTAATGTTTACTTTTCCAGCATTGGCTACTGCGGACTTTCAACCTTGGCTGTGACATGGTCTCCAATTGGTTATGGGCACGTGTTTCCCCCTCCAGAGAGGAACAGGCTAGCAGCACATCCCAAAACAGAAAACAGCAGCGAGGTCTACAGTATTGGGCTCAGTATGTGTACAGAACCCGTAACAAAAAGCTTTATTTGGAACATAAACGTAATACTCCGTAATACTCCCTTTTGAAATGAACTATATTTCAGTCAGCCTTGCAACAACAAAGTCAGCAACTAGGACAAACCACCAGCTCTAGGCACAAACAGCTGATTATACGCTACCTATAAATCAGCCACAGCAATCATTAACTCCTTAGACACATGTCTGCTGCACAAAACAGGAAAAGAAAATGGGCGCCACTCACCCAGATCTCAGGCCTTGGAGGGAAAAGCCAAAAGCCTAATTACATTCCCAGATCTGACAGAGTTTTTATTAGAAAGGAAGCTAGCTGTTTATGTATCCTTTTAGCTTCTACTAAAAAAAAATTCTAGCTTTTAGGATTGTAAAAATATTTGGAAAAAAACAAAAACAAACAAACAAAAAATTGTCCTCTCAAGTCTGCATTAAAAAAAAAAAGCAGAAAAAAAAAGGAAAAAGTTGGGAGATCAAAGCAGTCATTTAAATGAAGTCCTTGAGCTCAAAGTTCAGCCAACCCAAATTACTCCTGTCGCAAGCAGTAGAGAAAGGAAGAAAGACAGCTGTCTCTGCGCAGTAACGTTCACCATAATAGGTCTTATCCACCTCCATGGGTGACTCTCTCCCTTCTCTGGCTGCGGAGGAGAAGGTAACAGGCTGGACTTGGTACCTCTGGTAGAAGCCTACTGTCAGATGGATTGAATCAGATCCCAGCACTTTTAAGTGTGCACTGAACACAAGAAAAGAAGTAATTCAGTCACAGAAAGAGAGATGATGGCTTTAAATCATCCTCATCCCCTCAAGAACCTTTTGTCAAGTCCAGAAGGAGACTGTGCCAGCACTCAAGACACCAGTTGGAAAAGTCCCAAAATAAACAGAGAAGACAGGCTAGAGCTGGTGTTGTGCAAAGAGCAGAGGCAAGACTTGGACACAAAGTAAAAACAGGTAGACTCTGATGTAACACCTAGACCATCAACTGCTGATTAAAGGACAGTAGTCAGCTCACCACAATCACGAAATAGACTGGGAAAAGCTCAGTGTACCATAAAAAACTTGATCCGATTGCTAGACAGTAGTTGACCTGGAAGCAAGCAAAAGAGAAGTACATCAGTTAGTCACCAGCGTAAGGACAGCATTTGTAGGGAAGTTTGTGTGGTGTGGGAGAGGGAGAACAGGAAAGGAGACAATGGGCAATTAAGATCCATTGCAGGGGGACTCCAGTGCAGAGTGGCATGAGCTAGTACAGAAGGCTTTCAGAGAAGTGCTGGTGTGTGACAGACACAAATGCTAAAGGAACAGTAAGATTATGAGGAAGAGGTATGGGATGGTGCAGTAAGAGCTGAGACAACAAGCGTGTAAAAAGACTTTTTTAGTTTTTCTTTTCCAAGCGGGAAGACAACATCACAGAGTGGTAAGGGCTGGCAGAATGCAGATAAACAGGAAGCATGTTAATGGGGCGGGGGTGCCTGGTATCAAAACCTGGATTAAAACTAATTCGAAGGGCAGAAACCAGAAAGGAGAAGTTACAGGCTGGCTAAAAATGGGTCGGGGTGGAGGGAATGAAATATGAGGAAAAATTTGGAGATGACAGACAGTAAAAGATGGGACGTTTAAGCGGAGACAGCTCGAGGGGCTGGGACCGGGCGAGGAGCGGGTCAGGCAGGGCCGGAGCCGGGCCAAGCGAGACCGGGATCCCGAGCGGCAGCACCGGCCAGAGGCAGGAAGGGCGCTGGAGGGGAGAAACACCAGAGCTGATGCTGAACTGACACGGGTGTGAGAAGAAAGAAGGGGTCACTCAGGCTGCGCAGCGGAGGGAAGCAGGCAGGAAACACGGTGCTGTTCCCTGCCCGCCCGGCAGACAGCAAGCCCACAGTCACCGCCCGGAGCCGCAGAGCCAAACCTGTGCCACGAGCACCTCTCCAGAGTCCCACACCGAGCAGGAGAAGCGGGGAGAGCCCGCCAGCTGCGCCCGTTTCAGGCTTGGACGCGCGACGGGACCGGGCTGCCCCGACCCGAGACGAGGAGAGCGCTGGCGATCGCAGCGGGACCCGGTGACCGCNCAGCATGGCGCCGCCCGGGGCTGCGAGCGCGGCCCTCCCCCCACGCCGGCCCGGGCGCCTCTCGCGAGAGCCGGGCGGTATTTAGGCTCTGGGGCGGCCATTTCCCGCCCTTTGCGGAGGCGAAGCGTGAGGCGAGAGGTAGGTGGGGGAGGCAGCGCCCAGCATCTGCCGCCATCCAGCGCGCTGGGGCGGCGGGAGCGAGGTGCCCGGCTGAGACGTGGCTGGAGCCGTGTCGGCTCATTCCCTCCCGCCGAGCGCTTCCACCGAGGAGCTCCTACGCTGGGTGCGCACGGGGCAGGGCCCGGGGCTGGCCCACCCTGGCGGGGATCGCCCTGAGGAGCGGGCTGCGTGGCGGGCGGCGGCGAGTTTCCCCTCACGGCGGCGGTAGCGGTGCCGATGGGGCTGTGGAAATGAGGCGGGTACCCGACACAAAATGTCCGCCCCGGAGCTGGGCTGGGACCGCTTTCGGCCTCCAGGAGCCTTTTGCTCTCGTGGGAGGAGAGAAGGGTGTGTGCAGTGATCAGCCAGCGGGTCAGACGTGGGTTGTTTTTCTTTCTTTAGAGATCTGTGTGGCGTTACAGCTGTTGCAAAGAGAGCCGAAGCAGAGGCGGTAAATGGTGGTGAGCTGCTAACTGTAAGTATCAGCTGCAGGCTGCGCAGGTAAAGGTGCCGTTGTTGCGTGTGCTTGTGCTCTCAGCTGCCTCGTTCCGATCCTGGAGGATGCGTTGTTCGGGCCTTAGGTGAGCGGCTGTGAGCGGTGTGGCGGCTGCTCCAGCATCCAGGCAGGAGGGCACGTTGGGCCCCTCTGCTGCTTTCGTCACTGCGTGAGGGTGAGTTCAAGCTCTGCTGTACTCCCACGCCTGCACTTAAGGCAAGTTTGGAAGAAATAGTTTTAATTTCGGAAAAAAAAAAATGCAAGGAAGTAGGTTCTACTTTGAACAGTTAGATGATACAAAAAGTTATTTCTAAATGTAGGCTGCTTAAAAGTTAATCACTGATGTATGGCTGCAATATACTTGTATTTCTGTCAACTTTGTTCTGATAAAACTTGGAGGTCACTGTAGCTGTATGGGTTGGGGAGGAAATGGAACTTATTCCTGTGAGTAGTCACAGCTGCTCAAGTCCTGTAACCATTTGTTTTGGCGTGCTACTCTTACTTGTTACTGCTGGTCTATGTGTATCTGCACTCTTTTCAGGCTCTTAACTTTACTGTTGTATGCCTTTGCCTTCCTGTACTTCTGTTGTCTCCCATCTTCCTGAATTTGTGCAAGTAAACTGTACTCTGAAATATGAAACTGTTTATTTGAGGATTTTAGCTGTCTTATGCATTGTCTTCAAAGGCTAAATTGTGTGTAACTACATTTGGAATATTAATGGGTATGGTAATGGACATGTGAAGCTGTGAAAAGCATGTTAAAATTCCCAAGATACAGAACTATGGGATTCCTAAATGACTAGCATGCAGATAAAGTAACTCTAGTCTATTACACAGTAAGGGCAGGTTCCTCTGCTGTGTGTTCCAGTCCCCTTTGTATAGACTTGGGCAGCTGAAGGGGTGGATTGGATTGCAGATACAGCTGCAAATTAACTTTCTTACAAGGCTAGTCTCAATTTTTGTTGATAACCAGTGAACAAAGCGTTGATAGACTGTTAGAGCAGGAAGCTTTAAGTACTGTGTAGCTAGCAAAGGAACAGGCGAATGGCATTGGTTCTTACAGCAACAGTCTTAGATTAGTTTAAAATGAATATAAACTACAGTGAAGTGAGTGTTTGTATATGACTTAGAACCGCAGCATCCTTAAATGTTAAGGAAGCTGTTGGCTTACATCCATGTATCCTTCATGAAGAGACATGCAAACTTCATGTCTAAGTTTGCTCACCAATTGTTGTAAGTTAACCCTGTTAGATGGAGGGGGGAAGGTTTGTCTGATTAACACAGGATTTTCTTTAATTTCTTGATTGCTCATTTTATTAGGACAGATAAAAACATGACTGATACAGATGAATCCCAGGCTTCTGGTTCTGATTACCCTGATGCCCAAGATCTAATATGCGCTCAGCAGAAAGGAACATCTATTTCAAATGAGTGTGCAACAAATACAGAAAGGGAATGTTCATCCTCAAGGCAGAAGGATGCCAATGCTGAGGAGTCTTCAGCTGAGGTCTTCCTGGACAGCAGTGATTCAGAAATGTGAGTTTTTGTCTTTAATTTCTTAGAATTTTTCATGTACAAAATGTGTATAATACATCATTAATGTATACATTCTGGTGAAAGTAAATGTTTCTCCTTCAGTGACCTTTCTGCTGCTAGTGGCAGTGAGTACCATGCTAAGTGCTCCATTGCAAATTCAAAGCAAAAAAGGACATCACAACCTTCAAGGCAACAAGTGGAAGCTGTTGCAGGAATGCCTGACAGTGAAAGTTCAGATTCTTCTCTGTCACCTCAGAGTCCAGTGAAACCACCTGAAACCTCCAAAGAGAAGAAATCAAAGCTCAATTTGAAAGCCATTTTTGCCTATCACTTCAGGGGAAAAAAGTTTAAAGCTGCTGCACACCGAAAATACAGGAGTAGATCAGGGAAGACAAAGAGAAAGTATGAGCGCACACAGATGCCTACTGGGAGGCCACCGCTGACAGCCTCACCACAAGAGCAAAAGAAAAGGCTTCTAGATCGAGGTTTTCAATTCCCTTTTGTTGAAAAACATTATGGGAAGAAACATATTCCCTTAAAGATGGTTCTTGGCTATGAGGTGAGTCTTCTGTTTTGTGGGAGAAATGCTTTATTTTTGAATTTACTTTAAAAACAGTGAATGTAAATTAGCTGTGTTGTGCTTCTACCTGATATGCTACAATGAAACAAGTCTGGTTTTATTTTTGTTACACAGGACACTTGCTGTTTTCTGTTAAAATACTTCTAAGAAAAACACAGCTAAAATAAGGGCATCAATTTAATACTACAATTCAATTGATAATATAAATGTTTTCTTTGCTTTGTAGTGGTATTTTTAAGATCTTGTCTGATGTTTTTTCTTTAGCAAGCAGCTGCAAAGGGATATTTCCAGTACATTGAAGTGCTCAAATATGAAGAACACCTCAAAAAGGCTTTAAAAGCCCTTCAAGCTAGTGAAGACTTAGAAAGAGAATGTCTAGCAGTACGGAAACACAAGTATTTAGATGATGAAGGTCCTATTTCCCCTATCCAGGAGATGAAGTAAGTTTGTCTTACATTTTTAGGTAGTATAAAACTTCCTGGTTTGTTCTCAACTAAAGTACAAGTTTGTGTGTATGCAGCATTGGTGTCTTTATCAACAGGTAGATGCATGACATTCATTGGTGGAATGCCTCTTAGATATTCTTGTAAGTCAGTAATATACTCTGGTGGCTTAACACTCATGAACAGCTGAGCACCACCACACTGTGATAACAAAAAGCTCATGCCTTGAGATAAGGACAGGGAGATCACTCACCAGTTACTGTCACAGGTAAAACTCAGCATAGGGAGATTAATGGAATTTATTGCGTTTTGCTTTTAGTTCTCACTGCTGTAGCCTGTTAGCAAAGTAAAAACACCTTCTCCCCACCCACTGTCTCCTACCTCCCCCCTGAGCAGTGCAGGGGAATGGGGGCATGCTTCGTCTCTGCCACTCCTTCATGGTCACTCTCTGCCCCTCCTATCAAAACCTTGCCATGTAAGTGCAATACATACATACATGGGTTGACTCTGGCCAGCAACTAAACAGCCACCCCCCACTCCCCAGTGGGATGAGGGAGAGAATCAGAAGAGCAAAAGTGAGAAAACTTGCGGATAGGGATCACACAAAGTGAAGGGTGGGGGGCACAAGTGGTGCAAATGCAATCACTCAGCACCTCCCACGAGCAAACTGATGCCAGCCTCAGTCCCTGAGCAACAGCTACTTTGGAAAGACCAAACCCCCAGTATTTGTTGCTGAGCCTGATGCTACATGGTATGAAATACCCCTTTGGTCAGTTCAGGTGGGCTGTCCTGGCTGTGTCCATCCCCTACCTCTTGCTCACCCTTAGCCTGCTTGCATGGGGCTGGGTGGGTGGAACAGACTGAGGAAAGGGCGAGTCTTGAAGCCATGCAAGCACTGTTCAGCAGCAGACAAAACTGTTTCAGTCACAAGTCCAAAATACAGCACCATATGGGCTGTGACAAAGCTAACCCAGCCAGATCAGTACAGTCTGCTACACTGATAGCTGAAGAACTCTAGAGGTAGTACAGATGTCTGTAATAGCATGTGATTTTGTGACCATGCTGTAGGTGTATTGAGCTCAGTATCTACCCTTTTTGTTAACCTATATCAGCTTTATGTAATCTAAATGTGAATGATGGTGAAGTTCTGGCTTATTTTGGGAACAAAGCACTTGGCCACTTGGGATTCTATGCTTGTAAATGTGACATGGAACTTGTAGAGTGGGCTATATTTAGTGTGATGACTGATCATTGTTTCAAGCGGTGATTTTGTGGTATCTCGTGAAAATAACACAGTAGCAATGTGAAAAAAAAGTCCAGAAATTAGTTCTACAGTTATCATAGAGTGGAATGTTTTATGGTACAAAACTATCATCTTAAGTCTTTATGATCAAAACAGTATGTGTGAGCCTCTAAAATGAGTAACAATAATTAGTTTGCTCTCTTCTATAGGAGAGCAGAAAAAATAAAGTTCTGTAGAACAAATGCAAAGTGGCTTATCCAGATAGGGAATTCTTTATATGAAGTTAGTACGAGAAGACTTAAAGGGTTTTGGAGCTAGTTGTCCCTGTGCCACTTGTTGAAGCCACCGGGTTGTTCCATCTTTCTGAGAAGTTCTCTGTCACGATAGAAAAACCTGTGGATCACAGCGGAAATGAATTTGTGCTGCCAATGTTGGTAGCTAGGATGTAATTCTGTTGCCAGAAACTCGTCTGAGAACAACTTCATGTAAAAGTAGTAGTATCTTATGACCTACAAGCTGTAGCACTTCCATATGCATTAAGAGAAGCCAGGGATTGTGTTGGGAAAATAGCTTACATATGTTATAGTACTATAAAAGTACAGAGTTTGACTTGAATTTTGTATATTTCAGTGATGATGATAACAGCTTGGGTTCTGATAATCAAGAAGATCTTGATGTCAGCGTAGTGGTGAGTAAATACCCCTTAACTTCAAAAACTCCATAACTTCCTTCTGAGGTTAAAGAAGTTGTAGATAATGTTTTGAGTGCTTAATTCTTGAGCTTGGATCCAGAGTTAACTGATACCTGTGATCCTGATTAGTACAGAAGGAAGTTGATTTTCAAAGAGTCCATACTCCTCTTTGAAGTAATGTTGGAATGTGCAGGAATCTGAAGTTCTCTGAACTGTTCTTAAAGCCTGCAAAGTTACTACCAAAATCTTACCAAAGTGAAGTGTCTCAAAAACTAGACTTGTGAATACTGCTGTCTTTCATTGATTTAGGAGAACAGCTGTTTCATTATAAGCAGCAAACTTCCCATCAAGAAGAAATCAAAGGCAGAAACAAAACGTGCAAAATCAAGTGGAGTGGTGGAGGTAGAGAAGGAAGATTGTGCTGCTGATAACTCTGGGCATTTACAAGGTTCACTTCAGTGAACAGAAAATAACAGGTGGCAGCAGTCACTCTTCAGATAGCTTTTTAAGGCCTACTTGGTTTAAAATGTTGGTCTGAAGTCAATGCTGAGCTGTCAACCAAGCAACCTGATCAGATAGGGTTTAAGGTGAGTATGCAGCTTGTTTGTGTCTAAGACTAATGAAACAAGTATGTTGTTTTTGCTAAGCAGATAAGTGTCTTCAGTTCTGTGTCAAATGTATATCATCTTTGATTCAGTGGCTGGTAATCCTGTGTAAATATTAGCTTCTGCAACTTAACTTGTGTAACCAACGGATCGTAGAATTAAGAAGTTTGAAATCTTGTAATTTAGCAGCAGTGTAGCATAGAGGCGTATGCATGTGCACACGTACATAGGTGGTATGTTCAGGTTATGAAGGAGAACTTAGACTGCTTTCTCATAGCTTTGCAAGGGAAGCTTGAGGTTTCCCTATTGCAACTTGGTAGCTCTAGGGAGTAAGACTTGTTTGAGTGACACTTGAGGGATTATTCTTTAACATGTTAAGGAAATGCAAGCTATGTTTCAAAAATACTTTGAGAGCTGAGCAAGAGTTGAAGACAGAATTGAAGCTTATTGCAAATCTGTATGTTCCAACAGTAAAAAAATGCAAGTGGTTAGTCAACTTCAAGTCTGTTGCAAAGTGCTGTTGATAAATTTGAGTGATAAAATCAATTCTTGTGATTGAAGTTCTATTTTTCAGTGCAGAGTAACATTTCAGAAAACTAATTCTGTACTCCTGAATCAATACAATAATCTAAAGATATTTTAAAAGCAAATAGCAGCATAATGAATCTTAAATGAAAAGATTATTTTCCCTTCTTCCCCTCCGTCCAGAATGGGATCTGGTGGACATAACTAAACAGAGGATGGAAGCTCTCTAGGATGATAGCATTTAACAAGCATTACCCCAATTGCAAATTTCCTTTCTGAAAGATGTTTTAGATGGTTGGAAACATGACTAGTGAATGTGGAGAATTGATAACTCCTAGATCACAAGGCTGTCTTGATAGTGATAGAAATCAAAAATTACGCTTACAGAGCTTACCTGTGAATCAAGAAGATGCAAATAAGCAAAGGGTGCCTGCCTCAAATGTTCTGTAATAGCCAAATTGCTGTCAGCAACAAACTACCAGCTGGTTAGCAGGTAAAAGTTGTACATGCTGAACAGGGATGTTGTCCAAAAAAAGACTTGCTGCCTGCTGATCTCATGGTCCAAGGAGACTTACTGCAGGTGCTCAGTATGAAGAGATTTGGTCAAGTTGCATTCTTTATTTGCTTGAATTAAGGTTTCAAATACTTGCAAAGGAGGCTTCAGGTTTCCCTATTACAACTTGATAGCTCTAGGGAATGAGACTGCAAAAACCTACTCTTCAGTATTTAAAGATCATATTTAATAATGGTCCAAAATTAATGGCTAAATGTTTCTCTTCTAGGCATCTACATGAGAAATACTCTGAATGGCTTGAAAGACTCATCCTGGATCTAGGAGTGGGGTTCTTGCTGGGTAAGGCATAGCAAGGTGTTATGTGGAGTTCTGCTCCTTCTGCAGTTCACGTGATGAATTTTTCTGTTCAACTGCTGAGTGACTCAGAAATGAACTAAATTTCAATTCTGATTAGAACTGGATGTGTACACGTGAAAAGCAAGCTTACTACAACTGTTAAATTGATTGCTGAAACATAGTTTTTGGCTTTAGGAATCTCAAGTTATTTAACCATATCTAATAGTTCTTATTCTTTTCCTTTTTTTCAGTTTGTTGCTTTTGGATGATGAAATACTAGTCGATTGATGTGAGAGGTAAGCTGTTACTTGGTTTGCAGTTACTGTTTTCTTTGGGTAGCTTTTTTGCTTTACTTCACAAAATGTTCTTGAAAAATGGTATTCTGTAATTCAGGTGAATAAATTACGTTTCATTGCTGTGTGTTAAGTTTCAGGGTGTTGAGTTCAGTCTAACACCTCTCATCAGTCTAACCAAAATTAGAGCCTGTAGCTTCTGCTTGAATGGAAAGTAAAATAGTAATTCTGTAATATCTGCATATTAAAGGCAAATTTTGTTAGAAGTTACATATGGAAATACTTCTGTTTAACCTGGTGTTGAATGCTGCAGGGCATCTTAACCAAAGACAAAGTTGATTTGTTTTGGATACTACCTGGAGCCTTCTGTGCAGGGGAAGTTGGAGAACTACTGTATGCTTAGTCTCCTGGTGGTGCCCCATCCACGATTTCTGTACTGATGTGTATCATGCAGCTGCAGCTTCTGATCACTTCCCTGTGGTAAAATTTCATCTTGATGCATGTCCTATGCAAGAACAGGGGGAGCATCAGAAGGAGGTAGTCTTGGATGTATATTGCTAAAGCTGTGAAGTTTCTTCCTGCAGGATGTTATCAAGTTTGTGCCTCTTTAGGAGGGTCTAGGAAATAGGAAGAAAACTTTATGTAGGGTTACTGGATAGGAAAAGATCTTTAACGTGGGAAGCCAAGAGATAAAGCCATGCAAATAATGAAACTTTACAAGAGCGTACTTTGTAAGAGGATAGGAACAGGGTGTCTTTTGGCCTTTGCTATAATAAGGGTACTGGACTAGGTAATATCTCAATTTGACACCGCATAAATTATTCTTATGACAGCATGTCTGATACTGAACTTGTTGCCACAGTTACTGTAGTCCAAATTATACTGATCTCTAAAAACAGAAGGCACAACAATGGGAGGTGACAGTTGATGGGTAAGTATATAGTAGACTGAGAAATAGATTGATTTGTGTGCTGTTCAAATGCTCTTTCAAAAACAGTGAAAAATAAGATGAAAGCTGATGCATTGTTTCAGCACGTGTTCAGTTTTTGTCTGATGCTGTAGACAAAAACCTGGAACCTAGTGCTTAGAAAAAACCCTTCTTGTGCAACCCACAGCTGATGAGTGTATTGGTTGTGTTACTTATATGAAGGGACAACATTTGCATTTATTCAAGCAGTAATTAATTCAAATCCTGAATCTAGGGCATGAATTTTTTATTACATTTGCAGAAAAAATATAGTCCAGTTGCATTGTTTCCTTCCAGACTTTAAAGATGAATGTACCAGCTCTGCAGCAGTGAGCGGTTGTAACTGTTTTTTTGGACTGCTTGAACTCTTACAGCTGTTTGCTGACCTTCTGATGTACAGATCTGTTACTTCAGAGCACTCCGGTGGAGCATGTTAGTGAAGGAGGTAAGCTTTGTGTTTCTATTGAGCTTCAGCATGAAAGAATTAGATTTTTTTTCAGAGAAGTACTCTGATTACAGAGTATTACAGCAAGTAATCAGACTGCGCTATATGGCATATGTACCCAGCAGTATCTTCTTGATGTGTTCCAAAAGCAGAGCTGTGGTATTTCAGCTGCTGGCATCCTGGTTTTCAGGTGGATGTACTGATTATTTCTGTTGAAACAAGTAGATTGAAAATTTCTTTTTGGGGAACTTGTCAAATACAACAGTGAAGAACTGTTGATCTGATGTTAATATGATAATGTTTAAACTGACCTTGTTCCAAAGCGTCTCTTGAGGTGTAGGGGAGGGTATTTCAGGAAGTATAGTTTTCCTAGGTGGAGGTAGTTGTGTGAGGATCATAAGCTATTTAGCTGTTGTTTTTTTTTCTCTCTAAAGCAGTATTTCATTTTGAAACACAAATCCAGGTACCAGAAGGCAGCTAGTGACATGCCCACTTTGAAGTTAACAGGCTGGGCTTTAAAAACAAGCTATTTGACAGGCATAATGAAGGGCTAATTGCTATGCCTCGTTATTCAGCAAATAGACACAACTCACTGTGTGTCTGAATTGAACAACGTGGCTAGAAAAGTAGCAGGTTGTGCTTTCCTCACTGTAAAGCTAATTGCAGTGGTGACAATGAGACCTGTAACAGGCTTACTTAGTGAAACAGTTACGCAAACGGGGTTTAAAACATAGCTACTGTAAAATCCTAAGGTTCGGCTTGTCTTGCTTTTGTAATCTGCACCTAGCCTACTAAAGGAAGTAGGGTTGGCAGGTAGAAGAAAGGCATGCAGTGCTGCATTCTTGTAAATGGCTTATTAAAGCGTACTTGTAAGCTGTCTTAAATCTTTCTCGTGTGCTTTCTTTACATCACAGTACCAGCTGATTTAGGTAACTTCCTTACTTGGCATCTTCTGTGCCATGGTGCTCTGATTTCTCAAATTGCAAGTGGATTTTATTGATAGGTTTGTGACAGACTGGGCCATCTCTCTGGTTTCAGGAGAAGTGCTTCATATTGAATATAAGAGTACTTGAGTCTTAAAATTACTAAAATGATGAAGAAACTTAGAACTGTTTCTCAAATACTGTAATTTACTCTTTTCAGGAAGTCCACCTGGTAGTCCACTCTGAAGGAATATCTTGGTAAGTTAGTATGATACTAGATTGTTATAACGATTGATCAGTGCAAGTTAGCTGTCTTTCTTCAACTTTCTGAGCTGGCACATTGCTCTTTGCTCTTACTGAGAAGATGCAGTGCTGCTGCATCAGAAACTTACCTTCCTTGAAACTTGGGAATATTGTGAGAAAGTTGTTGTGATGATTGGCAAAATGTTCAACTGCTCTGAAGAGAGTGAGTGAGAATAGCCTTTCTGAACAAATCTATTATGTCAGCGTTTTTCATCTCACTTTATTCTGGGTATCCATGCAGAATATTTAACAGTGGCATTTTGTCAGTGAGTAAAGATGATGACTTAAAAAGCTGTCAGATTATATAGGATTATATTTGATGCTCTGATATTATAGTGGCTTTAAGTGTGATTCCAATGAGAGGTTATCAGAAATGCCTGTGATGATTAGAAATAGCTTAAGTACTGTTCTAGGTTCTACTTGTTTGTATGGATGTCATTTTGTAACCCCATAATGATACTTTTTCAGGTGGCACATAATTGGAGAAGATGAGATGCAGAAAGCTATTTTGCAGAAATACAAACCAGCTTGTAGGTTAGTATGTGATCTGAGGTTCTGCAAATTAGTGCTTGGAGGGCTCTGGTTTTCTGTGACTGGAATTATCTACCAGGTCAAGCTTACTGCCTTGTGGAGTGTTTCAGGGACTTCTTGCAACACTACATTACTGTGTTTTAAAGCAGTAGTCATTTTCAGTCTGTTCAGCGAAGATTTTTAACTTTGATTTGTCCAAAGAACATGCATGCAAATTTTTTGGTCAAAAAGCAAGTGATTAGCTTAATTTTCTAAACCTGAGTTGTACTTCTACAAGTAAATTTACACTTAAGAGAAGTTACAGGGAGAAGCGTTTAAACAAATTTTGTAGCTAATTTCTTCTGTTTATTAATATTGAAAGCTAATATTACCTGAACAGTAAAGCTTCTGCTGATACAGAGTTACTACTGCATCTTCCCCAAATGTTAGTGTATCATTTCCCTTCCTTCTTCCCCTAAATGTCTTGAAAAAAGTAAGAAGGCGTTTAGTAGGACCTGTACAAGATGCTTTTCCAGTCTGCTTGATTTGTATTTGTTGTATTTATGGTAACAGAAATGCTGAGGTCTATCCCGATAGGATCTCTCCTGTAGGTTCATGTCGTTGGAAACGCCTCACAGAACAAACTTGTGGTTTAGTTCTACCCATTGAACTACCTGTTAGCTCTGTGGGATAAAACTGCAAGACAAGATCTTAATGTGCCACTGGAGGAATAGAAGTAATGCATTATGTTTTCCTTCAGGTACTGGCTTATGCATTTGATGCAAATGGAAAAAAAAGATGGAAATGGAAGAGCTTGGTAAGAGTCAAAAGATGGTTTGTTCTGAGATTTCAGGTATAACTAACATGTTTAATTACATGGCTGGAACTTGTTCTTCAGCCAGTTTTTTGTGTAGGTACCAGAGTATTCACTGTTCCTTGTGGACTGAGTTTTCTGGCTGGCTTGAAACAGTCTATTTCCACTTTAATCCTAAAATGATTATTTACATTTCTTGGTTTGGTGGCCATAGGTTTTTTTTTAAAAAAAAAAAAAGTGCCAGCACTCTGGTGTCTGTCTGATCCTGAAGTAAATTCATAACATGCTGGCTTTTTGTTCTAATTGATCAATATTGCTTTTCTGTCTTTAAGCTTTGAAGTTTTAGAGTTAATTTCTGAGCTTCTCAGCAAGTTATCTCCTATACTGTTGAAATTTGAGCTCTCTTCTACAGAATATAGTTGAAAGTAAAGCAAAGTACTGGGGAAAAAATGTAAACCCTTTGTGCTGGGAATGTATAAATATTTGAAAGAATACTGAAGCTGCTGAAATTAATGGAATTTTTCCCTTTTTAAATCCATGGCAGCTTTTGTGAAATGGGTATAAAGCTTGAACCTTAACATGCAGTTGTGGATTAAGAACTGCTTTATCTGTTGCACTGTATGGTATCTGCACCCAGCAGCATTCTTCTGATGCGGTGTTCAAAACACAGTGCTACAGTAGTTCAGCATCCGGCATCGTTGGTTTTCATTCTGCTGTGTTTGATAAACCTGGTATTTTTGCTGATACAGTCTTTGTCCTCTTCAAGGATCTGAGTGCAGTCACTTTTTATTTCATTTACAACTTTACAGTGTGAGAGCTGGCCACTTGTTCTGCCAGGTGTATTCAGCTTTTTCTTTTTATTTTAAACAGATGCTTTGGAATACAGAACAAAGTGAACTTTGTGTTAAAAGGATTAGCGGTGGAAGAGGCTAACAGCCTGCTTGACACGTAAGCAGTGTGTTACTTGTCAGTTCAGAAGGTTCAGGCAACTTTACAGAAGTTTGGTTGTTAACTTGGTATGACTCTAGAAGATCAAAGCTTCAGTAAAGTGTCTAGAGAAGTACAGAAATCATTGTCTGGCAGCAGACAATCCTGGGCAGTGATCATGCCAGATTTGGGCAGATCCAGGCAAGCTGCTTATCTGCAAGTAAGTTCTGTGTGTTTGTATAATTTGAATGGATGTCACGGAGTTACGCAGTGATTTGTAGTACTAGTTTCTGAAGCAGATTGCTGGTTATGATGAATTCTTTTGTACTTGGAGCCTTTAACAGATTTCAGGTTTATTTGGTACATAGCTTGGCTTAACTTACATATTGGCATGATTTTGATGGTCCTTAAGAAAGGGTGGAAACTTAAATCTGGGACTTAAATCAGTATTTAAGTTGGTGGTAACAGCAGTGAGAGGAGAGCATCTGGTCATTACCAAGGCTGCTGGGATATTACTGTTTCTGGTGAGCTGTGGACATGACCGTAAAGCAAGTCCATCAGACTCTTGAATTGCCACCTTATGTGGCACTAAGTCTGCTGGAAATAAAGCTTTAATGTAGGTCAGGCACATGCTCCTTTCTGCTGTTAAGGTGCACGAGTTCCTGCTGAGATGTCAGTAGGTATGTGGCTGTATTGTTGAGCAGCTCTAACACTTAGGCTACCAAGGAACCAAAGTTCTAGTTACAATCTTCAGCTGTTAATTCAGGCTCCAGAAGCTGCTGTTGAGAATTGTCGTGCATACAGAACAGGGAAAACAAATGGCTGCTCCATGTAGTTTGCATCAACTTTGGTTTGTTGCAACTCTTGATGTATACTGATTGAATCTGGCTTTCTAGCCCACAGTGTCTGCTACTGAGTCACTGAATGTCAGAGGAGTGAGTGAGAAAACACCTGAGCGCTAACAGAGCAAGTCTGAAGGTAAGATGCTTACCAAAACTGCTGGTACTAAAAAGAAATTCAGGGTCACTTCAAAGAGGGTTTGCGTGGCTGAAAAACCAGCAGCTCTTAACGCAGTGACCGTACATTGAAATCCTCTGCAGGATGCTGTGGACACTTTGTGTGTGCTGTGGTCTATTTCTGAGGAGATAAAACTTATGTCATAAAGCTTCTTAGAGTGGAAAAAGGATGTTTATCTACTGCCTTGTCCCATTTTTGAGGTGTTCATGTAGAGAGGATGCTCCATGGTTTCTTCGCTGCTGCTTCTTCTGCCTTGGGGCTGTGACACATTCCTAGAGCTGCATGGAAGTCTTCAAGTAGATAATAAATAGGTGAGGGAGGGGACAGAAGTGCAGGACTGGAATGTTATGGACACTGAGTTGTTACAGGAAAATTATCATAATCAGAGCTGGCATTGGAAATGCTTTTTGCCCCTAAACACTTTTTATAAGGGATGTGTATACATTACTGCTTTTATACTGGCACCATGTTACAAAGTTTGGGTTGCTTCAGATTATAGGAGGATATGAGAAAGACAGCAGTTCAAATGTCTTTTCTTGAATTACAGTGCTAATGTGTGCTTTTTTCTATCAGGTCCTGGTGTGATGTTGCTGCAAGTTTGTTGCAAGAACAGAACAGCTCTTAAATACAGAAAGGATGCTAGTGTTACTGCAATAATTTAAAACT
>VXAL01004035.1:1488-30455 GCA_013399475.1 Chauna torquata | reverse complement strand
ATTTTTTTAATATGTACAATGCTTTTATATATATATAACGCATATATATATATATGTTTTTAAAAAAACACTATTTCCAGAAATAGCAACAGCTGGCAGCTTGTCCCAAAGAGGAGGCTCACTCAGCACTCAGAAAAAAGAAAATCTGCCCCAGGCAATAAGGAAGTACAGACCGAGCACTTTGCCTGAGGTGTTAACTGATGTACGCAAAGCCTGGAATGTAAATGTTTTTTTCTTGTTGTTTTTTCTAAATACCAGTAAATAAAAAACAAATAACCCAAAGCAACCAAGCAAGAAAAACACCTCTCTTTCACTCACCTCAAGTTTAAATTACAGCTGAAATCTAGTTCCAGGCCAAGCACTTTTTTAAAAAACAAACAAACAAAAACAAAAAAACAACTTTGTCAAACCTATTTCCTTAAGTTTGCTTATGCTTTGGTTACATTGTTTAACCTCCTTCTAAACTGGGGTAGGGGCTGTTCAGTTAAGTAACTGTTCCATGTCATGCTGACGCATTTGCTACACCAACTAATGCTAAGAGAGGGAGATGAATAGATATGCCAGAGCTCCTGCAATGCATATGGGAAATCCAGCTCATTTTAGCTACTGCTGATTACTTCAGCGCTACTATCTGAAAGAGCAAGTAGGAAAGCAGAAGTCCAGGAAACATGCAAGTCTTAAACTAGAATTATAAAATGAACATTTGCCAAGTTTTCACAGGTTACACATCTAGCTTGGTAAAAAACAAAACAAAACAACAACAAAAACAAACAAGTAAACAAACAGAATACCTGCACAAATTACTCCTTTCGGAAATCTGTTTTACTTACCCACACTGGAATATGACGTGAGCTTCCGGGCACAGAATTAGAATGTTTTTCATGTCTTTCCAGGAAAAAAACGTTCTGTTGTACAACAGCCTGTAAATGAACACCTGGGACTTCCAAGTTGGTTTCTCTGGTAATCCTTGAAGATTTCTGTACTTCTGGAAAGCCTTGATCTGGCTCCTTTACATGTGTATTGCACTGAGAATCCACTTCCACAGCTTTATTTGCTTCATGTACATGAAGTAATTTTTCAGGAAGCTTCACATGCTTCCTATCCAATGCTTCAACAGGTAATTTTTCAGACAACAGAGTCTCTATCTTGAATGTTACACTCTCTTTTAATAAATGTTGAGGAGAAGTTTCATCCACTGTAACTGGTGTGGTATTTAGCTGATAAAATGATTTTTGCTCTTCCAGTGAATTCAGACTTTCGTTTCGTGTATCTTCCACTGAACACTGGAGACTAATGCATTCCATATTTCTTGCCAGTTCTTCATACTGTCTGGCAGATGAAATACAGTTCTCGCTGCCTTTTTTTCTAATCCCAGGATTTTGTCCAAAAGACCTCTCTAACATTACATTAAGGTCCTCTGGCTGATTAGCGTTCTGACAGTGATCACTCAGAGTAGATTCTAATTGCAGCGGGTGAAAAGATTCATCTGAACCTGTTTCAAAAAGTTAGAGAGTCAAAATTCTAGCTTAACACAACAGAATTTCAGCTTTTAAAAAAATTGCTCCATAACAGGACTTTTGAGGAATGTATAATAAAGTCTGCTGAAGTTTATTAAAATGTAATACTATTAATATTATTTAATTCATTCACTGTACACAACAAAACTTCAAGAAATAACTTTTTTAGTTGCTTATTAGAATATGTTTAGGGACAGTCTTCACGATGCTGCTGACATAACTGCGCTGAAAGTCAATAGATTTCTAGTTGTATCCATTTGTACACTAAGTGGAAGTCCTCTGAGTTTCTTTTGGGCCCCCAGCAAAATCTCTAAAACAGGAAGAATATGATCAAAAACATCATTACTTGGGCAGAAACTCTTCATAGCAGAAGAAAACATCCAAACTGGAACACTGACAGCTGTTCCTAAAAGTTACAATATTGTACCCTAAATCATATTTCCCTCAGGATCTACACATACAAATTGAGCTTTTTTTTTCCAGAAGAGGCTGGGAAAGGAGAAAAATAGGGTGTTAATATTTTCATTACTGGGGAGGCATTTCAGCACTACAGCATCTACCAAACAAACAAGGTTTCTTTAAAAAAAAAATTTTTTAAATATGCCTCTGACATAAGATCGATAAAATTGGTTACGCAGACTCCAGCATCATACCATTACTAAGTCTGGGGTTTTCTGGTGGTGGTGGTATTTGCTTTATATTGACAGCAATATATCACACAAACCTTTAAGGGTTTCTGTTAGAGAAATTTTTGCATTGTTTGACAAGATATCTGGTATTATATGCATAAGGAACACTGTCTCCTGATAAACAGCAGTTATTAAAAATCTAGAAAGAGAGTACAGGGAGGGAAGAATTACATTGCAATATCAGCCATCACTAGAAAATTCTCCAGATGATGAATCTAAATAGCAACCTACCTCAAACTGACAACCTGAATTAGTTTTTGATTTCTTATCCTGTTATTTCTTTTTTTTTTCCCCCCCCTTTTAAAGCACAATAATAATTGGTTTGGGATCATAAAAAGAAAAGAGATGGGGAAATATTACAGATACGCTTAAAGCACAGAGATTTTTCTATGAGCAATTTAGAAACAATGTTAAAGTTAGAAGAAGCTTCTCAAATCCTATTTGCTGCCATCACAGGTAGTCTCATAGTGTAAGCCTTTTCTGGCATTTTCTTTTGTACTAGCATCTGCCATCTGAATTGTAACAAACATAGAACAGTTGCTCACAGCTTTAAACATGAACAGCATACGTTTCCCAAAATTATATGGACATATATGCAAATAACAAGGATAATTAACCAGGAACATTTATATTATAAATACACCTAACTACACAAATATTGTGCTACATTTCCTGTTACTGATCAGTTTTCTGTTTGGTAATTGCTGAAACACCTGGTTCTTGGTAAATTAAAGCTTCAGAAATACTTAGATTACTACTAACTACTTTTGGAATTTCAGGTTAGTCCTTTCTTTAGAATACATGAAAGATCAAGTTTATTTAAGTAATTCAACTTCAGAACATTAACAAAAAAACTTTTCCAGTTATGAGCTGCCGTTAACTTAATGCTGCTGTAGAATCATAAACTTTTAATCTACTACTTATTACATTGTCATCTATAAGTTTATTCCTTTCTCTATTCCTCTCCCTTTATTTTGTAGGTAGATAAGGCAATTTACAATAGAACAAATATTCACAGCACGCAGTACACAGTGACTGTTGGTGTAACTTAACAGTAGAAAAGGAAAGTCCAATGGTTTCTTGAAGGATACAGTGTACAAAAGAGAAATAAGATTACAGAGATTCTAACAGATGCCTCAGAGAAGAAAGTTCCATAAAATCAATAATTTCCTCAAACTTACAAAGTAAGGGATATGCAGGAACAAATTTTTCGAAAAACTAATTAAATTGTTAGTTTCAGCCAGCATTGAAATTTGTTCGCTAATATCATAATTACTGCACAAGTCATGGTTTTGGCTGGGACAGAGTTAATTTTCTTTGTAGAGGTTCACACAATGCTGTGCTTTGGATTTAGGATGAGAATAATGTTGCTAACACACCGATGTTTTAGCTGTTGCCGAGCAGTGCTCACACAGAGCCAAGGCCTTTCCTGCTCCTCGTGCTGCCCTGCCAGCGAGGAGCCTGGGGGTGCACAAGGAGCTGGGGGGACATGGCCAGGGCAGGTGACCCAGACTGGCCAAAGGGATGTCCCACACCACATGGGGTCATGCTCAGCAATAACAGCTGGGGGAAGGAGGAGGAAGGGGGGACGTTGGGAGTGATGGCGTTTGTCTTCCCAAGGAACCGTTACGCGTGACGAGCCCTGCTCTCCTGGCAGTGGCTGAACACCTGCCTGCCCGTGGGAAGCAGCAAATTAATTCCTTGTTGTGCTGTGTTTGTGTGCACGGCTTTTGCTTTACCTAGTAAATCGTCTTTATTTCAACTCATGAGTTCTGGCACTTTTACCTTTCTGATTCTCTCCCCCACCCCACCTGAGGAGAGCGAGCGAGTGGCTGCGTGGTGTTGAGCTGCCTGCCAGAGTTAGGCCACAACAACACGGTAAGTAACACAATATCCACTAGAGTGGCTTGAATATAAGGGTCTGCTTTTGTATTAAAGCAATAACCGTTGAATAAGTAACGACCTTAAAATTTATGAGTTCTACACATTAAAGGTGGCGGAGAAGATAGTGTGTAAGACAGCAGAAGCAGAGTTAAAACATTTCAAAGTAGGGCTGATATAGAAGTGAAGAGTTCCTTCCCAGTTTCAACACAGCAAACCAACTTTAAAGGTTGGTATTTACATACTGGTAATGGTTTGATTTTGTAAGCATCGATCAGACTATACTGTACATACCCACAGTAACATTTTCTTCAAAAGACTTTTCTTCTGATGGAATGTTGTTTGGCTTGTTTCTTTCAAGACTAGAAGGCAGACTGCCTCTTTGCATATTCAGACTGGAGTTTCTCACTTCTAGAAATGTAGACATGTCTTGACTTTCCGTTGAAAATTCTGAAGTCTAGTGGCAGAAAAAAATCCTGATTAAGATTCATTTTCTCAGGAATATGAAGGATAAAAAGTTAATGGCAATATTTGCTTTTTGGATCACATTTCTCCTACTAACAGCAAAAATGCTTCCAGTTCTACTTATATCAAAAACTATTATTGTTTTGCATAAACAGAACACTGTGTAGGGATTACACATTTAAATCTCACATAAACTTTAAGCCAAACAGCTTTTCTGCAGTACCTTCCTAAGTTCTCTGTTGTCTTGTGAAATCTTGTATTGAGAAACGGATGAGGTATCAAAGTCAAGACTTGGTTCCAAAGGTTGAAAGAGCTGATGACAGAAGTTAGGAAAATGCCTCTCCATTTCAGGAAAATCAAGCTCGGCTGCTGGAGCTATAAGAAAAGAGATTATTTTTCAGATGGAGTAGAATAACTAGAGCATATAGAATTCTGCAGGTATACAAACACTAGCTTGTAAAAAAAAATCTTTACAACATCCAATTCTTTCACACTGATACAATACAGGTACAAACAGCAGTAAGAAAGTGCAATGCTGATTTTTATTTTTTATTTTTTTTAATGGAAAGCTAAGGTCAACCACCTCACTGTTAAGGACTTGCAAGACTGCATCAGAAGCACTGTGTCCTATTTTTGGCTTCCCAGTATGAAACATACACTGGAGCAAGTCCAGTGAAGAGCCACAAAGGAAGGATGAAGCATATGATGTTCAAAGAGAAGTTTAAAAACTGGGTTTGTTCAGTTTCATAAAAAGGCTTGAGAGTGTGGGGAAAGAGGCACAGGAACCTCTGCTGTCTATAACGTCCTGAAAGTATAGAGCAGATGTGGTCATACTCTTCTTGAACATGCTCAGTGAAATAAAAAAGAGATAATTGACAAAAGATGGAACAAGAAATTCTGGTTGGACACAAATTAAAAAATCCCCGTAAAGGTTGTTAAGCAAGTTGCCTGGGTGGTATGGAATCTCTGCCACTGGACACAGGCAGAGCTTGGCCCAACAAGGCCTTAAGCAACCTGCTGTAAATTGGCTCTGCTTTGAGCAGGAAGGAGAATTTGGATCACAAGCAGAAGTCCTTTCTGGTCTACATTAATCTAAAATTCTATGATTCTACATTTCCAAACACATTCCAGAAGTAAGTAGTTCAAATTAAAATACTGGCGTTATCTCCATGACACCTAATAAAGATGTTTTTGTTTTCATGAATCATTCGATGTGCGTATTTAGAAAGCACAGAAGTGTGCACACTAGAGAGCACACAACTTCCACCAGTCTCTTAACCAGAGTTTAGATTAAAATCAGATTAAGTGTCTCTTAATCAACTATTAACCCTATCTAAATAAGTATTATATATTGTTGTCTGTTCTGAATTCCTTAATACAGAGTTATACATACACAAGCAAGAAGATCAGCACAGACAACAGAAACAGCCTAGCCATGGTAGCAGGAAGCTGCACAGAAAGGTTATGATCAGATAGATACCTGATCAGATCATCTTCTTGTTGAACTATACTATGTGGACATAAACATAAAGCAAAGCATGAAGAACATCTTTAAAGCAGGAGTTCTCATGTGTAGAACACATTGACTATAAAATGCAAGCTGAAGATAAATAATACAGAAAATACATAACCCTGATTAAACTGCTCATTCTGTATGACAGCACAGCACACAAAAGCTTTAAAATCGCATATACCTTCAAAATGTGTATTGTTCTGTGATGAAGAGTTCAAATCTCCACTACATTTCTCCAAGATCTGCTGAATCTGACTGCCTTTATAAAGGTACATTTCTCCTTCAGGCAAGTGGGTTTCAGGTGCTCCAGACAGATTCTCTTGTCTCTGCTGCAAGGTAAAGAGCAGCGAGGAATTCCAAGGGCAGCTTACTGTTTTTTTCAAAATTTGATCTTCTGTACTGTCCGAAGACAATTCTGAAATAAGAAGATAGATGTTCATACAGTTTTGCATATAAACCTCTTCCACAAACTCACCTGAAAAGACACTGCTTAATATCCTGAAATACACTTAACAGCTGCTTTTATTTTTTTTTGGTTTTGTGCTTTTTTTCTTTTTTTTGTCTCCTGTCAATGATATCACTAACTTTACCACAAATTTCAGTTGATAATATCTAATTAGTTAACAACCAGAGGCACTTAGCAGTTTCAGAGGATGCAGACTTAGGAAATACTGAAACAAAAAAAGAACTAAATCAGAAAAGAACTAATACTGTTATTTCATGCTAGCCAGCACATTAGTACATCCCATTCATATAAATGTGTCAGTCCCTTCAATGCGACCTTGAAGGCCTTTATGACACAGGGCAATAGTTTTATTCCTGCTCAAGTAGAAATTTGCTTAATATCAACACAAGAAATTTCAGGAAATCAAGGAAACCAAAACTGGGTTTCTGGTTAGCACACCAATCCCTCTTTGTCTATCTACTTATAGAAGCTATCAGAAGAGGTCTTTATTAACCACTGAGCGTATGGTGAAAATACATCTAGACCCGAAAAATTTTTTCATATAGCTGAGTAATGAAAAGCTTTAATTTTTTATTTATTTATTTACAACTAAAGCACACCAGGAAAGAAAAGCCATAAGCAAATGATCTTAGAGTTTGAGCTTTATGTAAGTAAAACAATTTGACACAAGTTACAAAGTTTATTACTCAAAATACCGCTTACACATTCAGAACATTAGAGTTAAAACAGAGCCTGAGATTTCAGTGGCTCGAGAACTTCAAAAATCGATTTATAAACACTGAATAACTCATATATACATACGGGTATGAGTTCAGATGGCATTAAAGTGGCATTTTTACAAATAAGTTATTAGAAATTACTACAGTGACGCTTAAAGAGATATTGGCACAACTCTCCTAACAGCAAGACAACTACCATCACTCCAAAAATCTATGGTATATACTGATTAGAAAACTTTTATCAATGTATTGTTTGCGAATCATATTTTTAAAAACTTTGCCACCTGAAAATTGCTAGTGCTACAGTTGCTTATTAAAATATCCTTTGCCAAACCTGATGTTATAAGGTTAAATTATAAGTAAAAAAAAATCACGAGCACAGAATGCGCATATTCCAGTTACCCCTATAACGTGCACTGACAACTCTTAAGTGAAGTTGCATATTAAACTTTTTCAGACGAATTTATGTCCAGTCACTCAGATGCATTCTGCTATAAAATAAGGTAAAGAGAACACAATTTTTCATTTACAAACACAAAAAAAACCAAGCACTTACCAGTGTCAATAGGGTTGGCATCCAACGTTTCGCTAGTCAAAAAGCTTCCAGTGGAAATCGTTGGAGATAAATCACAGGGCACTGCTTGCATGAAAGCCTCTGAACCTAAGTCCACAGACACTACCTTAGAAAGTACTTCCTAGAAAGAAGTAACATACCTGTGACCTTGTATTCAGACACTTGAAACTTTAAAACTACAAATTTTATTCTGAGCTCAGTTCAAGTGTAGAAGCCTTCACCTTTTTGCAGTCAGGCAAATACAAACTCATCATTGCTCAGTACAAAACACTCACATCCAACCTCCCAGACGCAATGCTCCCCAGCAGCCCACTCCCCCAAACACACACACATACGCACGCACACACACACACACACCCCAAGCCTCTCAGAACTGTGTACAAATCATTACACCTGGAAGATTATTTTATCTTCTGGTGGTCAGATTTGGCTATTTCTCATCACAGACCCACTTCAGTAGAATTGTAGATCTCAGAGGAATAGAAATGCAATATATGAAAAACTCAGGAATTTTACAACTACTTTCAAGTCTGTGTGTCTGAATACAGGAGACTGACTTAAATACATTACAAAGAGTAAATTCTGTTACACGGTTATTTTGATACGACTAACCGCATGATTGCCTCTGAACGATGGTCCAGAATGTGGTGTTCCCTCTCCAACTTCAACAGCAAGAACTGGCAAATCTTGAGCCACATCTTCGGACTGAGCTGAACAAAATGTAACAGAAGCAATAAGGAAAAGAAAGCAGTTCATTCTCAGTGCATTTTTTTTTTATTATTTATTTTTACGTTTTTGGAACACCAGATGGCAGTAATACTCTTCTGCTGCTGCCCTCACTGTTAGGCACTGATTTTGTCCATTCTTACCTCTTTTTTCTCACTTATAATATCCTTTCTGCTCCACTATACCACAATTTCTGATTAGCATGACTGCTCTCTGTGGAGCATGCATGAAGAGCTAGAAATTCATGCTTTGGCTTTGCAGAATGAAATATGGCTTTGGTAGTGTTACTACAACCATTTAATTGGGGTGGAGGAATCCTTCTGCCCTCTACCATTACAACGATTACAAAGAAAAGCAGACTTTCAAAGTAGATCAGAGAAATCAGAAACCATGAACTACCTAACTATAGAATGATCACTACCATGGAAATGGATCACCTTTGTCTTAATGCTCTTACACACAAAAATAAGTTAAGATCACGATCTATGGAAAAAGTATTATAGCACTACCAGAAAAATGCGATTTTTGTATTCAGCACTGACAAGCACCTTCAAAGTCTGACAACTCTTCTAAAACTGTAAATTAATTTCCAGCAGCAAACACCTCTAAAGTAAATTCCTATTTTGAGTAGTATTTTTCAAGGAAAAGTGTTAAATATCAAACAGAAATTTAAGTTAAACAGTGCAGCTTCAGTATTTACTTTTTCTCCAATTCTACAAGGGCTGCTAACGTCAGAGACATTTCAAATCCCCAGCATTTGTAAGACTCTATCCTTAGGAAGATCTCATAACATTTCGTAACTTCTAACATTAACGTATCCCTTGTATGAGCTGAAATTCAATTTTTTACTGCAAGATGGAGCTCAGCTGTTCTGGTTTTCGTACTACACAAACAAACTGGGAGAGCTTTCCTCTGTGAGGCAACATCAGTGGAGCACCTGTATGATGCGATACCTAAGTATCTCAGTCAGTATGAAATGTTTTGAAACCCATTTCAGGAAAGAAAGAAAAAATAATAATTTAAGGTTTCCTATAGCCACTGTCATCCAGTACTCTCCTAGCAGAAAGTACAAGAAATGAAGAGAAATACCCTCTAAAATATTCTTACTTGGATTGAAAGAAAAAAGTTAACCTATTCTTAATTCATTTACTATATTATTATTTTAAATGGTAACTGACAGATCTCAGAAAAAAGGGTAAAAAAAATTCTCCAATGGACTTCCCTCCTCAATTCTCCAAAAATTTATAGTAAGCTTGATCCTGATCATTTATGACATTTTGATCAGCAACCAAACACAGCCATTGGCAACAGAATTTGCAAATAACAAAGACTGGAAGAATAAACACAGTAGCACTGCAACTGTAAAAATTACCTCGATCTTCCAAATCTGGGTCTGCTAAACAACACTTTTGCAATACAGGTAAAACTAAGTCTAAGAACACAAAATACAAGTTTCTGATCCCTTTTCTACAAGGGTGTGACAAAGGTCTTCAGGTTCACAGGAAAGATAACTTAAGATTTGAGTACGACAAGGTGGCAACGAGTTCCGTGGCCGGATGTGTCAGTAATGTGACCAAGTCTGGATACACTGCAGAAGTTCGCTATTCTTCTTGGGAGCATAATACAGGAGGCACATTACCAAGAAAGCAACCAAGGCCTTGAAAAAAAATTCCTTCAATCTAAACCTCAAAGAAAGTCATAACAAGACGCAGTGGCAGGAAACAGCTGTAAGACATACAGGAACTAGAAACATACCATTTATTTTAAAATGCGATAAAAAATGAAACGCTGAAACAAGCATGGAAAGCAAGGAATTCTCTTTTTCCTGATATCTTATGTAAAGATTAGGTATTTCTCTGAAATAAATGCTTTATTTTATAAAAGATATCAGAGTGACAGGCAGTGATTTAGGATACATGAAATGAGATTCAAGTATCTAATACCCTCTTTTATATAAATTCTATGAAAAAGTATTCTACATTTTATTCCTATACTGTAATAGCCTGCATTGTTCTGTGATATAAATACAAGGGAAGAACAGTAGCAATTTCACGCTATAAAACAAATTAATTACTGATTTCAGAGTTAAAAATACAACACATGCATACCTCATCTTTATTACAGTAATATCTTTAAAAAAAATGTATTTGGTGACCCATAAGAGTTTTTATTATTATTATTATTATTCTTTCCTCCCCCCTCCAAAATAATAGTGCGAGATTATTGCTCCTCACAGCTTCCTGACATCTAAGTGTGACTTTCATGTTTTAACCTCCTGGCCACCATAGTGAGACAAAAAATGGGTTTAAAAATTGAGGCTGAAATATCCAGAATGCAATTTATTCAACTAAAATTGCAGTAAGATAGCAGCAGCAGGAGCAATAATTTTATGGTGCAATTGAAAGACATAAGACTGAATGACAAACCACTCACAAAGACAATGAAAAACACTGACTAGTCCAAAACCAACCGTAGAGACAAATGGTTAAAAAAAAAAGTAAACAGTTGTACTCCACACTAGTTTGCTAAATTGGTGATGGGCAAGACAGCCTGTTGCAATAATGAATTATGGACAAATACTTGGGATTATTAAAAATAAACTGAAGTCTTAGGTTAGCTTGGAGCCCACAAAAAATAATCGTGCTTGGAATAATGTCTCTGTTTAGGGTAGCAGTACATGAAAATAATCACATCTGGAACACTGCTCAAGGAGACTCTTAAAACCAAAGATGAATAAAGAGAAAGGCTTGTTGATAGGGAGGGAAGGAGAACTGTGAAAGAGATGCATGCATCAAGTCTAGTCACCACTTTCAAGATGATTTCCCTACAGAAATGAGGTTTATGCAATCAAACTGACTGTTTCATCTGTAGGGTTACTCTGCAATTCCCTATTAACAATTTACATTCTATTAGCCCATTTTAGCCAAATTGGATTTATAAGAAGAAATCTCAAATATGTTAAGTTCCTAGCTCAACTTGTGACATCGGTGGCATGGTAAGATAGAGTAATATGAATCAGTGTCACCAGTGAGGCAAATACTGCAACACCACTCTAACAGTTACCTGTCCTCTCTGCCTGCCAACCAGCTGATCAGCTTGCGTAGCACTTGTAACCACTCAATAAGGAGGGTAGGGATTCATCCTCCCCTAACCAGAAGCAGTCCTTAAGATCCCATCCAGATGGGGTCTACATCCAGATGTATCTGTGTCTAAATTTGAGGGGGTTCTTTTTTTTTATTTCTTGTAATAAATGGAGGAAAGAAATACAGATAGTTACAGAACTTCCAAAGAAAGTTTGCCTGTCACCCCATGACAAACCTCATATATCAAATGAAACACATTTTTGTTGATAAAGTATCCAAATAGGTTTACAAATTTTATCTTTTTCAGAACCCGTATGACTTATCTTTAACGCTTTACTTTGGAAAAGCAGGTGAACAGTGATTAATAGGATGAGTGCACATCTGGTAGTTCCATAATCACAAAGCAGTACAACTTGTAGGCTTTAACGCTATACATTATTTGATCGAAGGTAGAAACCACCAAGAATCTCTCTTCAAAGGATAAGGTCAAGATCACACATAGAAAGCACTCATTTATCTTTGGAGAGACAGTTACGTTCCTTGAAAACACAGGAAAACTGCAAACATGTTCTAGTTAGACTACAAAGCTGTATTGCTCATAAAGACGTACATAAGGCACCACAGTCGCTGAAAACAACTCCTTTGCAGCTCTAATAATATATTTATTTTGGATGTATACTGAAAACTTTAATGGATCATGAGGTGCTGTCATCTTCCATTAAACTTCATATTGCTCAAGTCAGTGTTTCACAAACTGAGCAACAGGTTCACAGTAAGTCAGGCATACCATTTTTCAATTTGAACTACAATGAAGTGCATTTCAATCTGCAGAAATTTTGAGAGATGCAAACGCAATGCAACTGAAAGCCTTTGAGTTAATTTTTTTATTTGTGATAACCCAAACAACTGCTTCTAATTTATGGAATCAGAGTAATTTTGTTACACATGGACACAGTCTAGCCTCAAAGGCATGATCTCTAATAAAAGCTCTTCACAGATGAACAGAAAATAGCAGGACTAAGGTAATCCTTACGTTATTGCGTTGTTTTTCTGTCTACCATACCTACCAGCAGATTCTTTCAAGGTTGTTTCTTTAAGCTAATGATAACACTCAGCCTCCTATATTTTGTCTGAAGTCTATTTTTAAGCAATTTCTTACATAACTGCTCTTTCTGTAGATGTCTATATTCGTATATTAACACTCTAGAGTTCTTTTTAAGCATGAATCTCCTTTGTGTCTATAGAAGGAATCACTGGGTACTGACTCAGGCACACCACTGGTCTGCTCAAAACAGGTTCCCACCTGGTGAAGCTGCACACCTGAGCACCCCACGACCAATCTGGGCAGAAGGTTTCCTCTCAGGAGAAAAACACAGCTTCTGCAGCTTTCTATACCAGTTCACCCCCTGTGCATGCATGAAATTCTACTAGTAAAGGCAGGGCAATCAGGTGATACAAAAGAGGTTTCTTTACAGACAGCTCCACAAGTTACAGATTCAAAGTGCAAGTCTTGGATGAAAAACTGTTGAATAGCAGTGCAGATCCCTGCAGTGTGGACATAGATTACTGGAATGGTAGTGGATCACAAACAAACAAAAAAAATGAAACCAAAATGCAGTCCTTCTAAGACATGCACTTATTGAAACACCATTTTTTACACTTGAAATTAAACAGTATTTAAATAGCACTGTATATATTCTTTAACGAGTCAGGTCACAGGCTACAGATAAACAGCAGTAAAATTAGCAGTGCAGAATAGTACTCACATAGCTCCTCGAAGGAAGAGGATTTCCTCACCTGAATTATATGAATTTTCAGCAGTCATCAGCAGCACCTCTTGTAATAATCCAGACTGTTTACTTTGCCTTAGACTTCCATTAGAGATTTGTTCCTCATAATTTGTTATGCTCCCAGATAACCTGCTGTCTTTATGAAGAGCATGACTGTAACGTTTCACATATGCAAATTCCTCAACAGTTGGAATGGCAGAAGATTCTCCACCAACAGAATCTGTTTTATCTGAATTTAAAACATCTAATCAGTTTAAGTATAGATATGCAATGTTTTGCACTTCATGAAAAAACACATTAATATGAATATACTATTCTAAAGAAATAACCTGCAGAATCTGTATAGTGCTCCATTTAATAAAGTTAACCATACCAGGTCAGTAAAAACCCTTGTATTACACAGCTCAGATTTGGATTATACAAGTCACAGGCATTCTCAAAAATAATTCCTAATAAAACTAAAGTACTTCTTCCAAAAACTTTCTAACTAAATTAAGAAGTTCTTCCACATTGCAAATCCACCAAAAACTTTTGGTACTTTTTTCAAATCCAGATGCAACATAACTTCTCTGGACTAACATCTCCTTTCTCCCCAGTCCTCTTCTCACCAACAGCCCTTTTTGGCCACCCAATCCAATTAAAAAACTCAAGGTCAGCTTGTTACTATCTAACTTCCTAGACTTTAGTAAGGCTTTTGACACTGTCTTCCACAGCATTCTCCAGGAGAATGGCTTGGACAGACATACGTTTCCTTGCACTAAAAACTGGCTGGGTGGCCAGGCCCAAAGAGTCGTGGTGAAGGGAGCTAAATCCAGTTGGGGGCCAGTCACAAGTGGTGTACCCCAGTGCTCAGTACTGGGGCCAGTTCTCTTCAATATCTTTATCAATGATCTGGATGAGGGGATCGAGTGCACCCTCAGGAAGTTTGCAGATGACACCAAGATGGGTGGGAGCGTTGATCTGCTCGAGGGCAGGAAGGATCTACAGAGGGATCTGGATAGGCTGGACAGATGGGCTGAGGCCAACTGTGTGAGGTTCATCAAGGCTGAGTGCTGGGTCCTGCACTTGGGGCACAACAACCCCATGCAATGCTACAGGTGGGGGAAGAGTGGCTGGAAAGCTGCCCAGCAGAAAGGGACCTGGGGGTACTGGTCGATAGCTGGCTGAATATGAGCCAGCAGTGTGCTCAGGTGGCCAAGAAGGCCAACAGCATCCTGGCTGGTATCAGAACTAGTGTGGCCAGCAGGACAGGGGAAGTGACTGTCCCCCTGTACTCGGCTCTGGTGAGGCCGCACCTCGAGTACTGTGTTCACTTTTGGGCCCCTCACTACAAGAAGGACATGGAAGTGCTGGAGCGTGTCCAAAGGGCACCGAAGCTGCTGAGGGGTCTGGAGAACAAGTCTTGCGAGGAGTGGCTGAGGGAGCTGGGGTTGTTTAGCCTGGAGAAGAGGAGGCACAGGGGAGACCTTATCACTGTATACAACCACCTGAAATGAGGCTGTAGCGAGGTGGGGGTCGGTCTCTTCTCCCAAGCAAGAAGCGATAAGACAAGAGGAAATGGCCTCAAGTTGCGCCAGGGGAGGTTTAGGTTGGATATTAGGAAACATTTCTTTAATGAAAGGGTTGTGAAGTATTGGAACAGGCTGCCCAGGGAAGTCACCATCCCTGGAGGTGTTCAAAGGACGTGTGGATGTGCTGCTTAGGGACATGGTTTAGTGGTGGACTTGGCAGTGCTCGGTTAATGGTTGGACTGGATGATCTTGGAGGTTTTTTCCAGCCTAAATGATTCTATGATTCCAACATGACTAATGCTTAGATAATAATGAAATAAATCACCTGCAGATCAGAATGGGATTTACACAGTATGTAAGCATTCCCTACTCCAGAATTCCACTGGATAACATTTCAGAAGTATTTTTAGGTATGTATTTTGATTTTATTTTATTTTTTTAAATGAAATACTAAGTCAAGTGCTTTTGAGAATATAAATATATTCTTCAATCAAATCTTTCATCGACAGGAATTTGTTATCTAATCAGGACATCAAATCGGCCCAACAAGAATTATATTCTGCATAAACCAATTCTGTCCAACATTAATTACTTTTTTTAATTAAAAAATGTCCCGTATCAGCTGTTCCATTATTTTGCTCAAGATCAATGTCAGCCTGACAGGCCTGTAATTACTTGGATTATTCTGCCTAACTCTTTGAGAAACACTAGCACAATATTAAAACTTTGTAAAATATGCATTAAATTTTAGCTGTGAAGAGACTTGGGGTGGCTTGGGGCAAGGGAGGGGGCTAAGAATTAAATGTTTGCATTTAGAAAACATCAGTTTGTTTTACCTGTTAGTAATTCTTTGTAAGGAGCATTAAGTAAGTATTGCATACAAATAGTAACAAACAGAAACTGATGATTGGTTTGTGTGGTTGTTCTCTGAAATTACTACAAAGAGTGTTCTGTAACTGAAAAAAATAAAGAGCTCATCTGAAAATTTCTGTAGAAACTTGATACTAGCTCTTTATGTAAAAGATTTCACGCTCATTCTTGCTATGCTCCAAAGCTAAACTTTTAAACACCCTTCCATCAGCTCTGATGGTTATTTTTGCAATTAACTGATATATTCACATCTGATTAAACCCTCAGAGTAAACAAGGTATGAATAACTACATAAAACTTTATTTCTTCTGCACTCAATCTTGTATATTTCCTATGAAAGGAATTTTTAAACATAGACCCTGCAAATTTTATCATATGCCCAACAGAAAAATCAACAGGAAACTTCAGTCCTGGAATCACAGTGAATTTTCTTTTCTTAGCGGATTTTTGTTTTGGCTATGTTTTTCTAGACAGACCCTGATAGGATAAGTTTTTTCTCAACTATAACTCACTAGGATGATATATAAATTATACCATAAGGCAACGGTATCAGCTATTATTTCATGATCCATCATCTCAAAGACTTCAGAAGAGATTCATTTTCCTCCAATTTGCATTTCTTCGAGAAGAAGCGTTTGTTGTATATTTTATATACATATATTTACACATATATATTTTATACATACATACATTTTACCTGCAAAAGAAACGTTGCAACTCCTTGGTGTGTCTACCTCTGGAATAACACTAAGTTCATGTTGTTCCAAATCAAGCCCTAACTTGACTTTTGTCACAGGTGGTTTCGAAGATCTCCATTTCTGTTCTCTATGTAGAACTTTCTCAGGCTGTTCTGTAAAATAAAGTTTTGTGGTTTAAATTCCCCTAGCATGTCACAACATATCTATCAAATCAGCTTGGGCAAATGGAAGAGAACTCCATCTCAGCAGCAAAATGAGAAAAAAAATATAATAAAAAATGCTATACAGCCTTACCAGTTTGCCCAGCTAGATCGATGCATTGTGAAATCATTTCATTTCTGTGAAATTTACTCATGCCACAGTTCTCTTGCTGGTTGTTTTCTGAGTCTTGGAAAACATCACTCCTATTAATCCAGTCAGGCCCTTGTGCCTCTGTCATTTCTTCATTTGCTTTGTTATGTCTTACCTTAAATAGGGAAAAAAAATAGCAGCGGTACTTAAGATCATATTTATACTCATTTATTAAGCCAGCATTTTCTTGTGTGTGTATTCCACAGTATTAAGCACTTTGAGAAAGAAGTTCAAGTATGCAAGATACTGGACAGCCTTGTATCTCTCACAGAAACATTTGGGCATACAGATATTTTATTTAGCTCTACAAACCTAATGTGCTAACAATATAATTAGCTATATTTTCAAGGAGTTTGTTAGATTATATCAGAATATAATCAGCATTTTTAAGAGGAATAATTCCTGAAAAGTCTGCTTTTATTCTTTCACTCCTGAATTCAGGAATTTTAGCTGTATGAAGACTGCAATAGCAAGGCTCAAGGCAACAGTTATTTTTCTAAGATGGCTTCAGGTTAAAAAAGGGCGAAAGAAACTTCATTAGGAACTCAAAGATAAACTTGGATTTTTCTCCCATTACCCAGAAATGAGGAAAATTACAAGTTGGCAGTGCAACTAGCAAAACAATTTCTTAATGTGTACACATAAAAAGAAACTTTTTGAAATAAGTAGTTATGGAAAAGAACTACAGATCACAAATCACAAGTCCTAATTAAAATTTTCATTATGGTATCCTAGAACTCGCTCTAAAGTTTTATCACCTGCTAGATGACTCACCATGCAAAGCATTTATAAAGCTTACCTGCTTGTTCAGAAATTCTTTCAAAGCCTCTTGTTGTCTCTGCATCTGTTCCTTCAATTTATCCTGCTTCTGCATTAGTAGTTGTTCTTGTATTTTCTGTCTAGAAAGAAGAGCTTCTCTTTGTGCATCTAACTGCTCTTGCAATTCTTTCAAATACTGCTGCTGAGCTTGGATGCTTTCTGATGAGGCCAACACCCTGTCCCTTAAATTCAGTATACCAGAATAATTTAACAAAGATGCATCTCCACTTTTTGATACCAAGAATTCCTCAACACTTTCTTCACGAGATAAACTCACAGGTTCAGTCAGAGAGGTGGTTTCAGTGCTTGGTCTGATGGTACTCTCAATAGAACCCTGCTGACATGCCAAAGAATCAACTGTGGCTGCCTGCACTATAGGAGATCCTTTTGTTGCTGGCTTAATAGGTGCTGTAAATGGAGGCTCTTCTACAGCTGTTGTTTCTGTTTGATGGTTAGACATAATCTGAGATGATTCCTTAAAATGCCTTGTTTCTGAAGGCTCAGAGGAATCTTCTGCAGGCAAAGCAAATCTAACCTGTTGTACATGTGCTTCTGGTTGTGTTCTGACCGCAGTAACATCTTGCGTGACTAATACTGATGGTAACTGGAACTGAGACGGTTCTCTGACCTGATTATTCGAGGTTTCCAACCCTCCCACTTGTTCCTGTGAAGGACAGCTCCATGGCATGTAAAACTCTCCATATTTCAATTCTGATGTTTCTAGTGTCTGTACATGTCTACCAGGATAAACATTATGCATTTGCTCTTCAAGGCTTTGTGACAATGTGTTTTCAGGAACATTGCATATGTTGGAAAAAACAGGTAGTGACAGTGCGTGGTCTTCTGCATGAACTTGTTCAGGTGACTGGTACTGCTTACATTGTGTTCTTTGCCCCTGTAGAACTGGTTCTAACACAGGCTTTAAATTTAAAACTGATTTTGTTTCCACAGAGCTTAAAGGTGTTACAGAAGCAGTCAAGTATCTTTGCTTCAGTTTATTCTGATACTCCTGTAGACGCTTCTTAGCTTCTTCAATTGTCTGTTTGTGCAGCCTAGATATACAGAAAACATGCATCTTTCTAGATTGGTGCAAAGATTAACATCAGTTTCAATAATCAAAGCAATTCAAATTATTTTGAAACAGGCAAGTTAGAACTTTCATTTCATAAGGTAATTTACCTATTTTGCTGTAGAAGACGTTGTTGATAAGTACGAATCATCTGTAAATGGCTGTCTTCTCTAGGACTTCTAGTTTCTGACACAGCAGTACTTCCAGACTAATTGAAATTGAATAATTTTAAGTAGAAATATACATTTAACTCACAGAAAACTGTTAAGGCAATAATCCTAAGTTGTATGTTTGTTCTCCCAAGTTTACAGAAACCACTCTGTACCACCACTTAAAGTCTGTGAGATTGCAGCCTCAGGCAATGAAGCTAAAGCAGTTTTCAGAACACGTGGCCCACAGCTACAGTCTCTCCTGGCAAATCTAGCATATACCATCAAAGTCAATGGTGCTTAGCTCAAAGAGGTGAATGTACCCACTAGCAAAGTAAGGGAGCAATGACCCCACATAGCTGCCTTTAAAAGGCAAAGGGATTCTTTGAAGAGTACACATTGTGCAAATGATTCCAGATTTAAAAAAAAAAAATTACTTTCCCTCAATATCCACAATAAGCTCCCCTTCATTTAAGCAGATGTTTAGGATTTAAACAAAGACAAAAAGGTATAGGTGTTTTTTCTTTTTTTCCAAGGATTTTTTTTTCCTTGAAAAAGAATATTTGTACATGCGTAATCATTATATGACTCTAATCAGATTTTACTAACAGGTATTTTATACAGACATGCTGTCCCCAGGGCTATGCAAAGACAATCCAATATTTAAAGTATTATGTGATATCATGTGAAATAGAAGCTTCTACATTAGACAAAAAAGCTGTGGTCTTTATGTATAAGAGCTTCTGGTTCATGGCTCAAGAAATGAAAATGAAGTCTTGACTGACAGAAATTAAAATAGCAATTGGTGATCTTGATTTTCATAAAATAAAAATAATTACAACACACACACTTATACACACACAACTCTCTACAATTCTTCACCTCATGTTCCACTTTCTTGTGTTGATTTGTAGAAGGAACACTGCAGCTTTGTACTGGCTGACCTTTCTCTTCCTCCTCCTCTTTGCTCTTGGCATCCTCCAAACAGGTTTGCATTTGGATCTTCAGAAAATCAGCCTCCAAATGTGCTCTTTTTTCTTCAATTTGTTTTAGCAAGGCCAGCTGTTCCTGTTTCTGTTGCTCTATTTGCTCAATCTATTGAAAAAGAATCTCCACAACTTGAGAAAAAAACCCACCCACACCAGCACACATAAAATGTTGCTTCAATTTGTAACTTGTCACAGACATTTTATTGCTTATGACAGGCTTTTTCAAATTGTAAGAGGCCTTTAAAAATAGTTCCAAAGTTTACAAGAATAATTTTAGTTGACTGGCTAGATATTTCTAATAGTCCCTGAATCCATTTACTATTGTGCAATTATCTGCTAACAAATTAACAGAATACAGATAAAAATTAAAATCTAATCATTCAAGGTAAATTATAATTTCCCAGAGACTGCAAAGGAAGTCCTTCCTTTAGATTGTATTCAGAAGTCTATTTTGCATTTTATAGAGCTTTTCATCAAGAGTTCAATGCATTTAAATGTGAATTCAAGTCTTTCAAAACTTCTGAAATAACTAACATATAACCACTTCAAGAGCACTCCATAAATCTCTGAAGTGTTTTGTTTATTTTTATTCACTTTCCAAGTATCTTTCATCTACAAATCACTTCTATCCACACAGCAGTAGCACATATACTTTCAGAATGGAAGTGAAGAAAAACTTCAAAGTACTGACAAAGATGAAGTGGACAACAGTCTATGTGACACAGCCTGAACGGGGATGTGGGGAAGAGCAACCTGAGGAAAAGCTAGACCTGAGAACAGTTAATACGGACAAAGAAATACATACACCTGGACAGGTGCAAAGTGGGAGAAAACAGATATTAAAGATAGCAACCACGCTTTCACAGAGGATCTGCTGGCCCCCCCCTTTTTTTTGCGTTATAACAACACTATTTTGTCAACTTTGTTTCCTGAATTTCTGAACTTCAATTCTACAATTGAAGTAGGACCTGAATTTTGACTTTTTCTTTAAATTAACTAGGAAACAAAATATTAAAGGTATGTAAGCTTTTCCTGTCACTCTAAACAATCCCAGAGACTTTCCGATATTATTACACAGGTTTAGTAAAATTTTCACAGCTGTGTATTGTTGACCACGTTTTCCCTAAACCAAAAAGGTATTATTCTACAGTTGGAATTCTCATTTAACCGTAGGGTGGAATCCCTTGCCTATAGCAGTTGTTAAAATTTATGAAAAAGTTTTTCTCCACACTATTCTACATTCCAGCTAGAGCTCAGTAATTTTAAAGAAAGTTATTACGCAGAAGCTAAGTACAGAAAATGTTGCAGTAAAAGTTCATTTAAATGTTAACAGTATGCTAAAAGGGTCTATCAGGTTTATAACCTGAAACATTTTATTGGTCTTCTGTAAATCACTTTTTTACATCGTAACTGAGACAACAAAAGGCACATATACACACACTTACCCACTTCTGTCTCTCATTTTCCATTCTAATTTTAGCTGCTTGTTCTTGAGGATGGATTAGGACCGAATTTTCAGCTGCAACTGTATGTTCCAACATTTCAACAGGGTCTAAAAATTACATGTTATTTAACTATAAATGCAGGCAGAAAGGGCTTTGGATCTTGCATGTTGCTTTACAGTTTCCCAGCCTCTCTAAACAAAAATGCACAAGCAGGTCTTGACAAGATTACCATCTCCATCCCACTCTGCCCATCTCCATGAGCTGGAAAAATCAGGTTTTATATTATTTAAGCCGTTAATGGCCCTTTATACTGTGCCTTTCTGGAATATAAAGTAACGGCCCAGCTCCAACAGGACTGAAGATTGTGTCTATCTGGATAACTTGGTAGCCTAATAGTAAGATCATCCTGAGGAGTAAAAAAAAAAAAAAATGCATTAACCTTTTCGAAAAAAGGAGGATCTAAAACTGGCACTCACTGGGCAAGTGATCTAACATTTGGCTACTGCACAAAAAGCAAATCTTCATCCTGTACTATCAGCTTCAAATAGTAGCATATCTTCACCAGAAGCATGTTTTCACTCATGCTACACTCTCCAGCCGCCAGAAATTATGCTGGTGTATCCATGCACATGACCGAACTAAATCTCTTAAGATTGTTTAAAACAAAACAAAACCAAGAAAAAAAAAGCACAGCAAGCACCTTATGAAAGTAGGGGGAAAAAAAACAAACCCACAACTTAATCACTTTAATAGATTTCAAAAATCTAACCTAGCATACATGTTCATCATCTTAAGCACTTGCATAACCAAACGAGCACAGAGGACCAGAATAGGAAGGAGCCCCAAAGGGATTGGTCTACCAACCAGAACGGAATGTTCAACTGCTGTAAATGCCAGTTTTACACTGAGGCCTTTTGGAAAGGTGCTTTAAGACCACGAAAAATACATCACTACAGATGCACCAGCTCATGCTTGTCTTAAGCATTTCTAGCTGTGAACCTCTGAAACATTCAGCTCTTCCCATTTAACAAGTACAGAGTTTCAACAACCGATTTTGCACTGAGAGTTCTACTCCTGGATACAAATGCCTTTTAAAAGACGACAGCACCATGTGACAAAAATCTGAGTGAGATTTACAAGATAAAGGTATTTTGGACACCTTCCCTCCACGAGATTTTTATGGGCAAGAGGAACAAACATGCAAAAACCTCTCCCATTCGTGGTTTCAACAAATCTACAAGACATTGGGGGCAGAGACGACAGAACTGCATTTACCTTCTAGCAACATGTTAAAATACCACCACTGAAAGATTCATTAAAATGAAGCAACTTTGTCACAGTTCACCTTCATAGGTCTTTTTGTTCCTACGCAACATATTTTGATACAAGTACACACTACACACCTTTGGCTTCACATACTGAATCTTCATGTTGCTCAGAGCGAAGTTCTAAACCACATAGTTGTCTCTCTTCGCTAGCAATTGTGCCTGATTCAATAGTCTCAACTTCACTCGGAATCTCCTTCTCACTTCTCGATGTCCATTCCTCTTTTTGGCTTCTAATCTTGTTCAGCAACTTCTTTAAGGCAAGTTTTGACTGAGATTGGTGAGTTTTTGCCTCTTCATGATCTATAAGGAACATATACCTTTACGAGTTTTGGACAATGACTATTTTCATGCCACAGAAAACAAAAAAAACTTTATTTTTTTAATTGCTTACATAATTGGACAAATAGCTCAGCTATATTGTCAAGCTTCCAAGGTTTAACAAGTATTTTCTTCACTTGCATGAGAGAAGCAACAATTTGCCTCAGGATGCTATGAAAGGAGGCTCAGCCCGTTGTAGTATTTCACAGTATGATTAATCCCAGACTATATTGTTGCAGAAACCAGCAGTGCTATTCCCCCATTCTGTATGTTCCCGCCCTCTCCTGTGTATTAGCACTGGCAACACAATACATCACAAACAAAAAAAAAGGATAGTGCCAACAAAGGGATGTGGCAGAAATCCTTGGTCGCACAGCAATGCGTTATGTTATCCTGTTGATGCCACAAGCCAAGAGTACACACACAGAGGCAACTCTTGCAGCCTATTCACAAGATGCAGCAACTCGATGACAAACCTGAGCATAAAGGATATACAATAAGTAGACTTTCATGCAAAGTCAAGCTTTAACGTGACTATTCACTTGACTAATATTTCAAAGCACACAAAAATATTTCAGTTTATATACCAGTGCCATCCCATCATTTGGGATAACTATATAGGAACTATTATGGCTATTAACCGTGTAGTTCTTACAGCAATTAAAATTATTCTCAGTATACTAATGAACTGAAGTGTACCAGAAAAAGAAGTCAAGTTTCTATTTTAAATTTGTATTTCATAGAACCAGAATGGATTGGGTTGGAAAGGACCTTAGAGACCATCCAGTTCCAACCTCCCTGCCATGGGCAGGGACACCTCCCACTAGACCAGGTTGCTCAAAGCCCCATCCAACCTGGCCTTGAACACTGCCAGGGATGGGGCATTTGTTAGAACATCATCCATGGTAAATGTCATAAACCACCTAATTCTGAAATACTTCATAGTCATTAAGGAATTTTAGTACTTAAGACATTTTACTTAACACTAAAGTTAACTAATTTGATATACTAAACTATAATCTCTTTCTACTAGAAAACCAAAAAGATAAAGTTTAAAAGACTTACCTTCTGATTCATCACGGACCTTCTCTTCTGTCATCTGTCCCGATTCTTGTTGATTGTCACAAGCAGATTCTTGCTCCAAAGAGAGATCAAGATCATTATCTTGAGATCTATCAGAAGGGGCTGGCAAAGGTTGTGGCTCAAATTGCAAAATCAGGTCTCCTTTCATTTCTAATTAAAGGAACACAACCACAAAAAATGACCAATCAGAATAAAAAGCAAACACTGCAAGACTACACTCCTATAAACCCCTAACCAGTTCCAATATCAACAGTTTGTTTCACAACAGATTTATTTTTCCTCATAATAGCAGACTTTCAAAATTTAAACCATTTACATCATCAGCCATCTATTTAATTCAGAACTTCTACAGTGCTTTCCACTAAAATACGCTAAGTCTTTCAAAATAAAAGGTTTTAAAATAAAAGGCTCATCTTCACGCAAAAAGCAGCACATAGAACAACTGCAGGAGAATCCCAACAACCTCATCAGAGAAAAGGAGCACCCTGACCTGGCCGTTCACAGGGCTGTCACAGGACAGCCATCAACCTCAGGGCCCAGGTGCAAAATCCTGGAAGATGAGTCCATGGGAGAGGCTCTCCCAGGATCACCTGACAGATTGAAGGGTTACTGCCTAAGAGGGGTATGGGACACATGGGAAGAGCATATTAGGATTGTACAAGATTTATTATTGACATTTAGGGAAAGCAGCAAGAGCAGGGAAAGGGAAGGATTAAGTTAGTCCAGGAAGAAACAAATCTGAGGAAAAAACAGAGGACTAAGCAGATAAAAGGGGCCAGTCAGTACACCGGTCTGACCATGCACAGTCTGGTTCCTGAGTTTCTCCTGTCTTCTTGCTAAATTCAATTTCTAATTGTTTTCCTGTGTGAGGAACTCTCTACTTTGTATGCATGCATGTGTACGGGCATATAACTGCCAGCAACTGGAGCAGAGACAAGAATGCATGCATATTACAGGGGTATATGTCATTGCACATTGATACTAGCAGACAGCAGGCCAAACTAGCCAGTGTGAATAACAAGAAGCTTGGGAGCCAGGTATCAAAGCAGCCATTAGACTGGACTGGATACTGGAAAAGACAGAGGGTTCGCAAGTCGGCCACTGGAATGATGAAGAGATCCAAGCCAGCTACAGGGGAGACCATGGGAGTCTCATGCTCAACTAAGAAACCTGCTGACACACGTACATACGTATCTTTGACAGACAACTGTAGACAAGAAGATACAAGGGTACGTACTGGGTAGACCAGGTATTTAAGGTCAGTTACTGCAGACATCCATAATGTGTGCATATGCTTGCATATACAGTGGGGTCTGCGTCTCACAAACTGCAGTGGAGCAGCAGCCCTCAGCAGTTCACATGCTCAGGAGCCAGCAACTAGGGAGACTGAGGATCCAGGGCCTGCTGCTGAATAGCACCTAAAGCCACCTTACTCAGGGAGCTATAGCACGCATTGAGCACACCAGCGCAAACATGGGACACACAACATAACTGGAAGGCTACAGGGTCCATGATCAGTTACCAGACAGACTGGCTATTTAGGTGGTTAAGACCTGTTACTGGGCGATTAGTGTGCCGGGGGGGCAAGAGTGAGTTATAAGGTGCGTGTATGTGCACCTGTGAGCGAGGGTGTCCAAGCATGAGCAGTTGGAGTGGGGCTGGAAGCCTCAGGGGCTTGTATGCTCTGCAGCCAGCAACCGGGGAGAGCTGGGAAGCAGGAGCCAGCTACTGGGTTGACTGAGCATCTGAGACCAGCTGCTGGAGGGATCTATACTGTATAGAGAGACATTTTTCCATTAACAGGCCTTCATCCTGCTCAGCCAGAGCAGGGAACAGGATGAGGCAATTCGTGCTGTTTGTGTTTAATGCACACTGCTGTGTTTTCTACACTGGCCTGCAGAGCCAGCTGCATGTATTTGTAGTGAATCCTGGTTTGTGTGTGCATCCACGGGGAATAAATGCACAGCCTCACTATTTGCTGCACCTGGGAACAGGCACCTGCAGCAGCCTCTCATCTACTGGGCAATCAGAGTCAGCTACCTCCCACAAATTACTCACTTCTGTCTTCACTGTACATATCTTCAAAGGCAAACTCCAACTCTCTCTGCCAGTCTTCTTTTATTTCCATGCGTTTGTACACAGGTACAAAAAGTTGAGGTGGCATCTGCGCTACAATCTGTCTTCTGCGCATCCGATCCACATTCTGCATTTGTTCAAGCTCTTTCAGTAGCCTTTCCCTATCCTTCACGTAAAGGGGTGACAACGAACATTTATTGTTAACATTCAGACAGCAATGTCAGCACTGATAAAATACTTCCATTTGGTTACCATGAAGTTTGTTTAATCCTAAACATTTAAAGTTAATTTTATTCTAGGGAAGCTGGTGCTTCCTCAGGAGAAGAGTATATCTGACCTTTAAACACAAGACTCACCAACATTATGTAGAAGATCTAATGTTAAAAGAAGGATCGGATTATACACTGTAGGCCAACTTTCCTAAACACAACTATGTCTTCTATTTTATAAAGTAAATGAGTACTTCCTTTGATAAAGTACTTTTGTTAGTATGTACTTCTTAAAAATAAGAGTTGCTGAAGTAAGCTAATACTCTTGGTCCACTATAATGATACATTAAAGCTATTTAAAAAAAGCTTTAAATAAAGTTCTTTTTTTTTTTTTGTTAACAGCAAACATCAGTAATATAATGTTCACAGTTCCCCAATTTAGTAAAGTTACTCATTTAGGGCTAATCATATCTCAATTAAAAAAACAACACAGGAAGCTGTTGCCATTTCTAGCCTCCAAAATATCTGTGACAGTAACAAACAAGAAAAACTTCTTGACAGTTCAGTTTTTACTTCTTAAGCGAAACAATATCAATATTTCCAGACCTCTATCACAGAATCACAGAATCACAAGGCTGGAAAGGACCTTCAAGATCATCTAGTCCAACCGTCATCCTATCACCATTACTACCCTCTAAGCTACTAAACCATATCTTGTAGCACCTTGTCCAGGCGCCTCTTAAAAACTGCAAGGGTCAGTGACTCCACCACCTCCCTGGTCAGGCCGTTCCAGTGCTTGACCACTCTCTGAGAGAAAAAGTATTTCCTGATATCTAATCTAAATCTCCCCAGGCGCAACTTGCGGCCATTTCCTCGAGTCCTATCATTAGTTATCTGGAAGAAGAGGCCGACCCCCTCCTCATCACAACCTCCCTTCAGGAAGTTGTAGAGTGCAATGAGGTCTCCCCTGAGCCTCCTCTTCTCCAGACTAAACAATCCCAGCTCCCTCAGCCGCTCCTCATAAGACTTGTGTTCCATACCCCTCACCAGTTTCGTTGCCCTTCTCTGGACACGTTCCAGGGCGTCGATGTCTTTCTTGTAGTGAGGGGCCCAAAACTGAACACAGTACTCGAGGTGCGGCCTCACCAAAGCTGAGTACAGGGGGATGATCACCTCCCTGCTCCTGCTGGCCACACTGTTTCTAATACAGGCCAGGATGCCATTGGCCTTCTTGGCCACCTGAGCACACTGCCGGCTCATGTTCAGCCTAGCATCGATCAACACTCCCAGGTCCCTTTCCTCATCACTGTCTTCTAGCCACTCAGCCCCAAGCCTATAGCGTTGCATGGGGTTATTGTGGCCAAAGTGCAGGACCCTTTTATATACTCTATGTATATAAAAACACACACACACAGTGCACTCCTACACTCTTCACACATCTTGGATGTTACTTCATCTCAGTTCTGTCTTACAGTTCTTCAGACAACAGAAAAAACATGTATGACTGACAAGATATAATTGTACCAGAAATTTGAACTATATATACAGACACACTAGAAACAAAGGCGATAAAAAAAAAAATCTGTGGAAAAGAAGTTCTTGCAACTTTGCAGAACCTCATATAACAAACGGGGAAAAAAAAAATATGGCGGCAACTCAAGAATTCACAAGGATGCTCTGGAAAAAGGGTACGTATGTAAGCGTATGCCTTTTCACTGCAGAAGCAGTGTATTATTTCAAGGAGACTCTGTAAACTGTTCCATTAACAGATTACGTCTGCTGCTCCAGAGAGCATTCTCCAGAAGTCTTTGGAGTTGAGGTAGAGTAAGTTCAGGCTTAACATTTCTTGCTGTCTTTTGATAGTAAAAGGTCATTACTCCTTTTGTAAAAACAGGAAACAAAGGTGAAGAAAACTTGGAGAACCACCAATTCACAACTGAATGTTTTGAAAACGATTTTTTTTTTTTTTTTAATGTAAAATGAGTTAAATATAAGGGAGGGAGGACTGATGATGAGTCTATAGATTTTAATTTTCTCAAAAGCATGTTAGTGAGATTTAGGGTAACTGACATTCATAAAGATGCTTTGCAAAATGCTACCCATCACTCTGGTCATAACTTAAAATCACTACATGTTTTTTCCTCAATCTCACACAGCTATAAAATAAACAAGTCTTTAAAACAATGGCTGTAGGAACAGCTGATTAATTTCAAGACTCTGAAATTGTTGCTCTTCCAGGCAGAAAAGTTCTATCACTCTTTATTCTATCATCAATTATCTACATACCTCAAGCAGTTAACTCACAAGGTATTATTTCAGCTCAGAAACACCCTTATACTAAGAAGAAAAAATGAGTTGTGAAAAGTCTGAAGTACAGAGCTTGCAACTTTCATAGAATCATAAAATACCCTGAGTTGGAAGGGACCCACAAGGATCATCGAGTCCAACTCCCAGCTCCACACAGGACCACCCAAAAAATCAGACCATGTGCCTGAGAGCGGTGTCCAAATGCTTCTTGAACTCTGGCAGGCTCAGTGCTGTGACTACTGCCCTGGGGAGCCTGTTCCAGGGCCTGACCACCCTGTCAGTGAAGAACCTTTTCCTAACACCCAGCCTGAACCTCCCCTGT
>VXAL01004033.1:0-24399 GCA_013399475.1 Chauna torquata | reverse complement strand
TTTTTTTTTTAAGCTCTTTCTTCAAACTGATAATAAGAAAGGGAAGTTGGAGCTCTCACAGACTGGTTTATCTCATTTATAGGGGATGGATTTAAGGATAGAATCATCACAGGATGCCGTTACCCTTATTCTAGGTATCTTCTTGGGCTGATCGTTAATTGAAAAAAAAAAAAAAAAAAAAAAAAACTCTATTACTGTGGAGCACTTATACTGGCAGGTTTAGTTTTCTAATCGCATTCTGAAAATAATGCCACAATAACAGGAGAATCAAGCTCTTTCATAAAAAATCAAATTACAAATGAAGAACTAAATGCTATTTTCATGTTCTTGAATGTGTTTTTCATAATTTGATCTCTCAAGGTTTCATATTCTCTAGTTTGGAACCTTTGGAACAATTCAGAAAGAGCTAAATTAACTAATACTTTACAACTCCAGCTATGAAAAATGGGTATTTTTACTTAGATTTCTTTTACTTAGATAATATTCTTATCATGCACTTTATTTAACCTCTTTGCTCTGGATTTTAGTAAATTGAGATATGTCATAACTCGCTTGCTCACTGACCCACTAAATATTATTTACCTTGTCAAACCTGTGAAAAACATGCATCTCAATTCTCAATACAAGCTAATAGTGACAGATGTATATGTTCATTATGCAGTGCTGTCCACCAGAAGAGTCACATGTTGAAAATAAGTAGGTCAGATAATAAACACCAACTGTAAATAAGATTACTTTTACAAAGTAGGAATTAGAGACATAGTCCTTGATGAGTTTCTGCATTTTTACTACTCTTGTACTGAACCACATAAAAAAAGCAAGAGTTGTTATTTAAAAAATATGTTTTCAGAATATATGTTTAACGTTCAAATACATGTGTTCATAATGTTATAACGCTTTGATAATGAGATTAGGCTCTTAGTTCACTTTTCCAGTGACGTTATAGGTTAAAATCAAACTTTTTAAAAGATATGCCTGTTAACAGAAGAATCATGTGACGTAATTTTGTTTAATATTAAAAAAAAAAAAAAAAAAAAAAAGACCAAAAGTTTTTTTCCTAGAGATGGGAAGTTGTTTCTCAAGGACTTCCAAGTGAGAATTTCAGGCAACCTTGTGAGCAGCTTTCCCATCCCTCCACTTGCAAGTTGGGAATTTGCATACCTCCACCAGGCCTGCAGATGACTTCTCCAGGCACCTATCCTTGCTCTCATGCCCATGCCTTGAAACCTCACAGACCTCACAGTGCTTGGAAGACTCTGCAATCAGCACCATGAAGTGTTCCATTAACATCTTTTTAACTGGGATATATAATTTTGTAGACTGATTTTCACATTCTGGAGTCACAATTAAAGAGATGTGCAGAAGGTTTTCTTCAACTCAAATGTTATATGGGTAGTGCTACCCACCAGCTGAGATCATTTGGTACGTGTTTATTTGACAACCATCTGTGCCTTTCTTTCACCCTGGGGAATAAGAGAAACCAGGTGAAGGATGAAAAAAGAATCTGAGAAAAAAGACAAAGACTGATATAAAGAAGCTGGTGATTTTTTTTGTGTGTTTCTCCTTTTTTTTTTTTTTTGCCCTTTGTGCCCCCCCACCCTTTCTCTTTTAAGCCCCTAGTCCCTTGCCAATTCCATCTTTATACTATGTGATAATCTCTTCTATGCCTTACATGTGGTTTAACTTTTGTAAGTCAGGCTTGGAATACACCTTGTGACTGCTTGATGATCTGGTTTGCCACATCTCCTTTCATTGCAGAAAGGCATTTGCAGAAGTTTCAGTATATTCATCCTTTTGATGACAATAACAAATGTACAGTAGTGGTAATCATGAGGGAATAAAACATGTTCAGCTAAGAAAAACTTCTGAAAAAATTGCTGCTAAATTCTACTGAGTCTGTGCTGAGCTTGTGCAAGAGATTTTTTTCTTCTTTCCTTTCCCTTTCCTTTTCCTTTTCACATGGAGTTACTGGACTGACAAAATACATTTGAATTGTGAGCGACTCAGCAAAACATGAATCTTTGAAATGTAGGATTCTGTCTAATCAGTGATAATACTTTGAATCCAAAGGGTTTAAACTGTAGTACAAAGCAAGTGTGAGTCCCCCAGATCTTCTACAGCTGAAGAAAGCGTGTATATGACAGTCCCATGACAGTCATAAAGCAAAGGAAATATCAGCTCACATCCTTTAAATGCAAAAGTGTATAAACTGCTGAAAAAAGGTCTAAGAGAGAGCTATTGAATTATCTAAAAAATAATCTTTGTACCAAACAACATGGCAAAACCTAATTATTTTATTATACAAACAAACAACAACAACAACAACAAGAAAAACAATATGCTAAAGTTTGGAAAACAAGCTACATTCATATCTTGGATCATGGATATATCTTGAATCAACAGAATTCTGTGCGTTGTATAAACATCTTTCAAGCATTTGGTGATGCAGTCAAGCTAAAGACAACTACTGCCAACTTATTTATATCAATATTGAAAACTACCACAAAAAGTATCATGCTGAAAATTTTCAATTGGAAAGCAAATCGGCGGTTTTATCTTGCTGAGCAGCGGAACTCTACCACAACCGCTCTCTCACTCCCCTCCTTAAAAGAATAGGGGGAGAAAATGAGATGGAAAAAAGCTCTAGGGTTGAGATAAGGACAAGACGGTTGCTCACTCATTACCATCACAGGCAAAACAGACTCAGCATAGGGAGACGAATATAATTTATTACTATCACTAGCAGACTAGAGCAGTGAGAAACTAAAAGCAAACTAAAAACACCTTCCCACCATCCACCCTCTCCCACCTCCTCCCCTCGAGCAGCGCAGGGGAACGGGGAATGGGGGCTGCGCTCAGCCCGTATCGCTGCGTCTCCGCCGCTCCTTCGTGGTCACTCTGCCCCTGCTCCAGCGTGGGGTCCCTCCCACGGGATGCCATCCTTCCCAAACGGGTCCTGTGTGGGCTTCCCACAGGCTGCAGCTCTTCAAGAGCTGCCCCAGTGTGGGTCCGTACCACGGGGTCCATCCTTCAGGAGCAAACTGCTCCAGCACGGGTCCCCCACGGGTGGCAGCTCCCACCAGATCACCTGGTCCTGCGTGGGCTCCTCTCCACGGGCTGCAGCTCTGGCCCGGAGCCTGCTCCTGGGGGGCTCTCCATGGGCTGCAGCCTCCTTCAGGCCTCATCCACCTGCTCCTCTGTGGGCCCCTCCAGGGGCTGCACGTGGAGATCTGCTCCATGCGGTACCCCATGGGCTGCAGGGGGACAGCCTGCTCCACCATGGGCCTCACCACGGCTGCAGGGGAACTTCTGCTGTGGTGCCTCGAGCACCTCCTGCCCACCTTCCTCATTGACCTTGGTGTCTGCAGGGCTGTTCCTCACTCCTCTCTCTCCCAGCTGCTGTTGCACAGAAGTTTTTTTTCTCTCTCTTCAGTCTGCTCTCCCAGAGGCACAACCAGCACCGTTCACGGCCCAGCTCTGGCCAGTGGCGGGGCCCATTTGGAGCTGGCTCTTATCTGACATGGGGCAGCTACTGGGCTTTGCTCACAGAAGCCACCCCTGTGGACCCCCTGCTACTGAACCTTTACCACGTAAACCCAATATAGAGTCTTCACCAACACTGAAGTTTTCTTCAGGAATTCCTTTGAGAACTATTCATTTATGAAAACAAATCAAAATAGCATATACTGAATCTGAAAAAACGTATCATTGTAACCTGTAGGAATTTGATTTTCCTTTTTATTTGTTTGAAAATGCACTGATTTGGGACATAATTTACAATATAAATTGTTATACTCTTAGAATAACATTTTTACCCTGAAACTTCTGAAATGCAAGGTTTCCTCATTGCAGATTTTCATTTTGGATTGAAAAAAAAAATTTGGATTTTTCTGCAGAGCCACAATTCTCACACTTGCACAGCACTTCCTAAGGCCGCGGGAGTTAGCTTTCCGAAAACAAATAGTTGCCTTTTGTTGTGGTTTATACACTGAGTGTATAACTTCTTAAACTGCATGCACAATCATATCCAGTCTAGGACACCATAGACGGAATGTGGTCTGCTTAACTTAGATAAAGAACAAGTGTAAATTTTCTGTGTTTTAACGAAGTAGCCCTTTTAACAGAAATGCCTGAGAAGTCCAACTAGTCATGGAAAAGTACATGGCAGTGAGAGCTGCTAAACTGTAATACTATCCAGACTGGACAGTTTCCCTCTCTGTGGAGATCTTTAAAGGTTCCTACTGTGCCCATTAACTCCATAGAAACATGAACACTTATTTCACACAGGCTGCTTCATTCCTTCCATAAAAGTAAATTGACGTTAGATGCCCAGATTAGATGGTCTGGGTCTTGTTATGCCTTTAATATTTCCATATGATTTGTACGTACAAGCCTACCCTTTTTCTACAGCCTTTTCTACAGGTTTTATGTGACTAATGCAGAAAGTAGACGATATTGAGGATAAAAGTTAATAAGTTGCAATATCTTGAACTGCTTTTACACAGTCAGATTCATGTTTTTAGGAAGTGGCTTCTTGTTTTATAGCACAGTATGTACCAGTAATGAAAACCATACTTTCTTGTGCAACTCCCCCTTCCCTTCCCCTTGAATCTCAGCACTAGGGAAGAGCACAACATGATTACTATGACTTCCAGTGTTGTTCTTTAGACAGGCAAACTATTACAAAGATATAACTCATCTTTGTCTCCATGAATTTTGTAATAGGTCTCTGAAATGAGAGCAAAAACAGTTTTCCTAATGGAATTGCATAAATAATGGCACTGCAGGTGGACTAACACACATGCAGAATATAACTAGTACTAAAACTGTGTAAAGTACTGTGGAGGCTGACTGTTACTTCTTGTACTCATTCACAAGATGGATTTGTGAATTAAAATCTCATTACCTGTATTACATTATGTAGCCTTGTTATGTGTAATTATGAAAGTCAATTTGCTGTTATAACTTGATGATCAAATCTTAGGAGAACTTCAAAATACGAGTAACTGTTAAAAGTGTCATAAGTTCTCAAGTTATAAACCATATGCAATTTACTGGTGTTGTCAAGCTATTGTTTTTAAACATTTGTCCTTCATTCCGCTGGTATGTAATCATAACTCAAATCTTATTTGACAGAATTAAAGGCAAAATAGGAGATGTATCTTCCTATTTTTGTCTTAACTCAAAACCTTAAGACACTTATAATCAAGGAAGATCAATGGGAAGCAGAAGATATGTTTGAAATCTGATTTTTGTTTACACTAACTCTGAGGCTACTTACAACTCTGAGGAAGTATGCGGTCCTTCACAAAACTGATACTTGTGCCTTTTCTTTTAAAGCTGTGAAATCTACCTTGGTATAAGAATGGTGTCAGATCTGAATTCAAAACAGTGTTAGAGAAAAGACTGCTTTTTCACTGTCATCATTTGTTCAGAGAACGAAATCCACTATGGTCAGAATTGCATAGGCTGTTAAAAATGGCTTATCCTGACTCAATATACTTCAGCATAATGACTTTTAAAGCTACTTTCCTCTTAATCCATAAAATGTAATACTGCCAGAACTATTTTAACAAATTGTAGAAACCTTACAAAGCATATCCCTTTATTTGTCATAAAGGTATTTTAAAATCAGCAAAAAACTGTTAGAGTTTAGGGAAACACGTACTTAGGTATAAAATCTTCAGCTGTGAACACTCAGAACTGCAAGTACAAAATGAACATCCAACTCAGTTCTGGGATTGCTCTTGAAATGTCCCTGCTATTGGCTTCTTGGCAGCTGAAGGGACTGGTGGGCAGGTGAATCCCTGGTGAAGGCTACAGTCTGCTCCCACCAGAAAACAGCCTCTCAGCCCCAAACTGGCTGGGAACAACTATTTTGGATATAACAGTCCTCCATTTGCCTTTAGAGAAGTCACATGGAGAGTATTGCATTCATTACTTTTTTAATGGGCAATGTAAAATTTTGACTCTGAAAGGTACTTACTGTAAAAAAAAGAGGTTCAATTTTTTGTTCTCTCAGATCTTCATTAAGAATTACTGAAGCATAGGAGCATAGGCAAGGAGAGTGCAGCTGACACTGATAGCTCTCTCTGCTAAAAAGTTAGTGGAGATAATTATCTTGTCTGTGTCACTCTAGCCAGTAATTTAATTCGTGGTGCAGAAGCTGAAGGCAAATATACGGCCTATACTGATTATTGAAGAATTAAATTCCGAAATCCTCATTCTGAGTAAAAAGCGCCTTATTCTTCAGACAGTCCCACAGATTCCATTAGGACTCCTGGGTTTTGCTTGCCACTCTAGGTGAATATGACTGGTAAACCAAGCTCAACCTACCTAACAAAATTTGTGGAAAGTGGAAACTTGTGATGGGTTTGCTAAGGAAGAAAGCTTTTGTAGAATAGGAACTTGTGATATTGGGCTCTGTATGAGCATGTGTTTCATACTTCCATTTCCCCTCCTGAGGTGTAACAGTGGGGTGTAATCTCATAGACAACGACACTCCTAGAAATTCTCAGAGAAGATGAGAAAGCAGAATCAGTATTTCCTGTCATGGCAGGGGGAAGGAGAGGAACGCTTCTCATACTGTTGGCAGGAGACATTTGTGCAACCTCTGTTCATACGCATGGTTGCCACCACACCTGGACTTGCAGACAGAAATACTAACAATCCCTTGCCTGGTGGGAGTTTCATAAATGTTTTAGACAGAGGAATGAGATTATTGAGGTATGAGTGAAAAATAGGTGTACAGGAGAAAGGACGCAAATCTGTGTGCAAACAGGCCTCTAACTCCAGTCCTTATTGACCACATTTTTGGGGCAGGTGAGGAGAGAGAACTGACTTTGTTATCTCTGTTCAAGATGTACAAATATAGCTAAGATGACCTTTTACAACATACAGTGTCCCAGGTGCTCATATAATCCTTATCAAAATATGAAAATACTAAATCTCAGCACTGTGGTCACCTTTTGTACCTTTGTCTAACACCTTCCTTCTGCTGTTCTTTTGCACACTAGTCAATCTTTTCATTTGCTTCAAGAATCAGTAACATTTTGAAACTCCCAGTATTAAATTTCTTTTAGAAAATTTAGAATGGGAACAAAATAAGTATATATGTTGCTATGTAATTATCCACTGTTCTTGCCATGCTAGAAACAAGGCTTTGCACTCACAGACAGAACCAAGTCTAGGTAAAAACACTGCTTCTGTAGACCCCACTGAAATCACATGTGTAATCCAGAACAGAAAGAGGGCCAGCACTTCTACCACTGAGACTTGAATTATTAGATTCATATTATTAAATCTTAAACTATTTTATGATCTTTGTGACAGCAGCACAAAATTATCGTTTCAACATCTACCTGTAATTAAATTGTTTATGGACATACTGACATAACATATTACTATTGCCTGCAGCTTCCAGTTAAAATTAATATTACTTTATTGTAGCCATTTAACACATACACACTGTACTTCTGCAAAGAAGAAAAATGTGAACTGTTTTGCAATGAATTTATTAACAATGATTGCAAGAATAGCTGTACTAATATTGAATTACAACACTTATATTTTAAGTTATTAACCAGCCTTTTCTACTGTAGAATTGAGGTAGAAGAATAATGCAATTCAATTTCAGCAATATCCTTTTATTGTAACCAGACTACCTACTACTCCATTGTTTCTGAAGTGATGAGACTTGCACTGAATGGAAATTTATGTATAACAAAATATCCTAGAAACTTTTTCTTGCACAGTGAGAACAAAATGGGAGATGAACAAAATGGACACTGTTATTTCAAGAAAGTACACTCATTTGTTTCTGTGGAACTAATGATTTATCTCAGATTGAATGAGTTGAAAACAAGACTGGTTGTTTCCTATGCTGTGAATGTATCAACTTGAAAATAGACATTATGTAGCACTTTGCTGGGTTGAATTGGTGAAAAAAACATTGAACCACCACATTTTGTAGCTCAAGTGCCTTATAATACAAATGAATGTGCAGCATATTGCAAGACAAACGTACCTTACAGAATAACTGGCTTTATTGGTGTGTTATTTACAGTTTGAGTATGTCGAACAGCTGGCACCAAGCTTGCTCTCTAAGGAATTGGCAATTACTTGCTATGAGGTATCTGAAGAGAGCTCTCACATTGCTGCTGAGGTGCTGAGTTTGTACACATTCCCTCTTGTAGGGAAGTGGTTATACAGAGATTAATAAAAAATCTGCCTTGCTTTTGTATATGATAGTACATAAATGTAATATTAATCTACATACAAATCTGTAGCCCTGCAAAGGGCTTAGGATCGGAGCTGTCCTTGATGAACAGGATCTCCACCCAAGATATAGTGCAATTTTTACTGGACCTAGCCATTTAGATGCTGCCAGGAACCAGAACATCTCCCTGCAGTAGCCCAGCGATTCAATCTGCTGAGCACATCTGATGATCAATGTTTTAAGAGTTTGTCTCTCTGTCATTTCTCCCAATGTGATCTGCTTGTTATCTGAACTTCTAGTATGTCCTAGCTATTTCATTTTTTATGCTAAGTACTTCTGTCACCTTGCACTTAGTTTTCAGATTCCAAAGCCTTAGAGGTATTCACGCATTGAACGGTAAAAGCATGTATAATATTGAGGATAAATTAGATTGTAACTGAAATACACTTTTGTAAGACATAGTTTTAGTTTTCATGCCAGTAAACTTCTCTGACTTCAACTGAGTGTGATTCACAAATTGATACATGCTCCCCAAAACAGTTTTGTAAAAATAACATGCCTATTGCATTCCTCTGGTCCTTCTATAATAAAAGATGAAACAGATTTGATAGTTTAAAATAAACAATGAAAAGAGATGTCAGTCCCATTACTGTCTGCATCTTTATCTGGCATAAGGATACACACTAAATTCTGACTGAAAGGCTGATGTTAATCTACCAGATAAAAGTCAAAGCTTAAATGATGACATTCAATTTGGAATTTTCCACAGCTGAGCTCTCCTCAAATGCTGTTGTTTGATTTGTTACCCAGCTTTTCCACTTGGTGCTCTTACTGATCAGTTGTGTCCAAAATATGCTTTTTAGAACACCATCATTTAGCTTCCTTATGCTCAAATATTTTATCTCTGCGTGTGTGTATAAGCGAAAATATTGCAGAAAAAAAATCAAAAAAAAAATCAGGATTTTGAAAAGTATGAATTCAGAGAGTCTTATAGTTTAGCAGTTAAATCTCTAATATGAATATTAAATAACAACAAATAAGGTACTGCTATGACTGCAGATGTGGTTGACTGAAAGCCTAACCACATTTTACAATAATTAAGATTAGACATTATGCAATATAGTTTCATATCTCTTTTGTGCTTGTCTAGAGCACAGTATTGTTCTGATGACACCGATATTATTCCTTGCTTACATGCACAGCATAATGACTCAAACTGCATATGAGAACAGTGAACTAGTATCTGGTTTACATTCCTATTAATTGAAGTTTGGTTTTCTGAACATAAAAGTTTCAAGCAATCTGGTTGTGTTCTTTCATTCTGTATTAGCAACCACTGAAATACAGCCTTCAAAGTATGCAAAGTGGATAAAGCACTGCTACATGTCCCATTTTCTTTTGGTATTCATTTGTAGGGATGGTGATGAACTAATTTGATGTCAGGAGTGGAAAAGCCCTGCTGAGATTTGTATCAGTGGACTTCCTGACAGGGTTTCTACTGCGGGCCCTTGCTAAAATAACAACTGAAGCTGATTTCCAAATGAGCTTATCTGGAGTGAACTCACACCTTTTCAACAACGCATGCAAAATCGAGTTTTCTTGTCCCAAAGACAGGACTTCAGCTTGGCTGGTGCCAAATTCATATCAAAAGCGTGTGGTAGTTTCACACCAATGGGCCACTAAGCTCCACCACTCTGCTCTCTCACTTCCCCTCCTCAGAAGGACAAAGAGAGAAAATACAATGAAAAAAAAGCTCATGAGTTGAGATAAGGACAGGGAGATCATTCACCAATTATTGTCGTGGGCAAAACAGACTCAGCATAGGGAAATGAATATAATTTATTACTATCACTAGCAGACTAGAGCAGTGAGAAACTAAAAGCAAACTAAAAACACCTTCCCACCATCCACCCTCTCCCACCTCCTCCCCTCGAGCAGCGCAGGGGAACGGGGAATGGGGGCTGCACTCAGCCCGTATCGCTGCGTCTCCGCCGCTCCTTCGTGGTCGCTCTGCCCCTGCTCCAGCGTGGGGTCCCTCCCACGGGATGCCGTCCTTCCCGAACGGGTCCTGCGTGGGCTTCCCACAGGCTGCAGCTCTTCAAGAGCTGCTCCAGTGTGGGTCCGTATCACGGGGTCCGTCCTTCAGGAGCAAACTGCTCCAGCACGGGTCCCCCACGGGTGGCAGCTCCCACTGGATCACCTGCTCCTGCGTGGGCTCCTCTCCACGGGCTGCAGCTCTGGCCCGGAGCCTGCTCCTGGGGGGCTCTCCATGGGCTGCAGCCTCCTTCAGGCCTCATCCACCTGCTCCTCCGTGGGCCCCTCCAGGGGCTGCACGTGGAGATCTGCTCCATGCGGTACCCCATGGGCTGCAGGGGGACAGCCTGCTCCACCATGGGCCTCACCACGGCTGCAAGGGAACTTCTGCTGTGGTGCCTGGAGCACCTCCTGCCCTCCTGCCCTCACCTTGGTGGCTGCAGGGCTGCTTCCCTCTCACTTCCTCACCGCTCTCTCCCAGCTGCTGTTGCGCAGCTTTTCCCCTCTCTCCAGGCTGCTCTCCCAGAGGCACAACCAGCGCCACTCACGGCCCAGCTCTGGCCAGTGGCTGGGCCCTTTTGGAGCGGACTGGAGCTGGTTCTTCTCTGACTTGGGGCAGCTGCTGGGCTCTGCTCACAGAAGCCACCCCGGCAGCCCCCTGCTACCAAAGCCTTGCCACGTAAGCCCAACACACTGAAAAGGAAAGGAAAATGAGTGTGGGAGTGGTAAGAGGAGCTAGAGCCCTTGACAAGCTGGGGCTTCCTCCGATGCTGACCAGTGCCCATGTATTTCTTCCTCCAGACAGGGTTGTGAGCTGGCCATCAGAGCATCACCCAACCACAGAGGTATGGACAAGTACAAGTGGACATATGCTACATCCTGGAGAAGGAGAAGGAGTATTTTCTGGGCTTTATTTGAAAACCTAGGCTAATTTTTCAACTCTGAATTTTTAGGTGTTTATGACCTGATTTGGTTTAACTTCTAGTACCATCAGAAAAAAGAAGTTCAAAAATATTCCATATCAATAAGAAGTATAATTCTATTAAGAAGAACAAACAAACAAATAAACAATGCAAAAAAAAAATACTCAAGCCCTGACTACAGCTTGGTCCCCACATTGCAGAATAATTTATACGTTAAGTTCTTGAAGATTTGGGGAGGGGGGGGAGGGGGAGCAGACTCTGCTCTGCTGTTAGCACTGTTGTCAGTGCTGAAAATAAAATTTTTTCTTAACTGGACCTTACAAATGGTGGAAAACTAAATAATTCTAAACATTAGCTATATCTTGTGTTCGCCAATATCCATCTGAAAAAACAACCAAACCTGCTCTGCAGAAGATCTAGTCTTGGAAAATGGGGAGACCAAAAGTCTTGCANTACAATATTATATTATATTATATTATAATATTAATATATCATATATAATTATATACTATATACTGTATATTAAGGCAAAAAGAAACATACTGGCACATAAATTAATATGGTATTCAGTTAATATTTACAGACTTGGTCAGGCATTTTTCTTGCTTTCTTCACTACTCTTTATCTCTTTTTAAGGGGTGTTTATGTCATATGGGAGCAGAAAAGGAAATATTAGTCCCACAGATGGTGGATTTTTGTTTAGCCAACTCTTTTAAAAATTTTGTGCAATAACTTAAGTCAAACACAAAACTATAACCTGAATTTCAAGGGGTGCCAAAATTCATATGAAAATGAATGTCTAAAACTAGGCTTTTGTTGTTGTTTTTAATTAAACAGTAGGGGTTAAAATCAGGATACTCATTTCAAATAATTATTACCTAGGGAAAGAAGACATTACTAGCTCATATAAATGTTTTACATTGCCATATAGGTATTTGGGGGAAGGGGATAAGAAGGAGAAGAAAATGAGCTTTTATAATGGCAATGTCCATATTTTGATGCAGATTTTTTGGTTTCTGGAATTAGAATAGCCAGCAGAAAAATATTTTGTTCAATGATCTGTACTAACTGCACTTTTTTGCTGAAATTACCATCCTGGTATTTTACTTTGTTTCAGTAATCAGCTCAGAAGTGCACAAAGTCAGAGGGAAATTTTAACAAAGGATTGAGTAGTGAGGGCTGATTGCAGAGAAATCATTAGCTGTGATGACATTATTGCAGGATGCCAACTTACTATAATCTGATACTTGGGCATTTGGTAAATATGAACCTGGATTTATTCACGGGAGGAAATAAAAACACTTTAATTATAAAGCCTGAAATTTTCCTTACAGCATGTTGAGCAGAACACCTGTTTCTGTATTGTAAGTTAGAGAAATATCCAAAAAGGCAGGTGCACCCATACAACATTTTTCAATTATTGCATACACTAGAGGAATAAGGTAAGCCTATTTTTAGGTTTTGCTTTTTTGAGATTGGGACAATTAATGCATCTTCTCAGAAACACAGTCAAGACAGATAAACATATTATGCCAAAATAAAATCTAAAAAAATTTTGTGGGCCTCAGTTGAAGAAAACATCTTCATCCAATCACCTTTTATTTTCATCTTGGAATTAAATTCCAATTAAACGTAAGTCTACAAAAAAAAAAAAAAAAAGCAACCTATGGCACTAAACAGTTTTAAGTTACTTAGGAGACAATGCCAGATGAACCAGAAAAAGACAGATAAACTTTAAATAGCACCTTTAGTAGTGGTGACATGTGGCAAGTTTGATATTTTTTCCTCTTTTAGTATGTAAGAATATTGCTTGGCTTTTGTCCCGTTACAAGAGCTTTAAAAGAGACTAACAGAGCCTTGAAAGAGTCACCTTCAAGGTTGACAGGTACAAACATTAACTTTCCTGGGAAACAATCTTTTTTTTTTTTTTTCCCCTCCCAAAATGTCATACATTCTGGTGGAGAAAACATGAACTTTCATCATTCTCGAAAGATATTCTGTTTGATGTAGGGGGTAAATATCTTGGCAGAGTACCTGGAATTCGGTTCTGGATCAGCAAGAAAAGTTTCTTGTTTTTATTGTTAGGCTGGTGGAGTGTGGGATCTATTAACCATAGCAAATGATGCATAAAAGAAAATTGTTTCAGCACAACCAGAAATTGCAATGATGTTCCAAAAGTAGATTAAAGCCTTCTGCAGTTTTCCTATGTAGTCCAGTGACTGAACTTGGAAAGTCTGTTCCCCTGGAAGGTGGACTTTGAAGGAACCATGTCCAATATGATGTGCCATACTCCAGATCCCAAGACAGGCTTAGATCCTTTTTGTTTTCCACAGCCATAGTGCAAAATGTTATAAAAGTCCTTGGTTATGGGGCAATCCACTACTGTATCTCCTCTTATCCCTCTTACAATGTTTTGTGTTTATAAATGTATTAGTTTGTCATTTCATACCACAGTCACACACACTACTGAGACGATAATCTTCTCTCTGTCACTCTCTGGACTTTAGTCTAGATTTATTTGACAGGTAGGTCCATTTTTAAATCCCATTGTGATTACCAGAGAATTGAATTTATAGTGAAAGTTTTGGCCAGAAGAGCAAGAATTGATGCTCGTCCGTAGTCCACAATCCATGGCAAACATCAACATTTATTGCTGATAGCGAGCCTCAGGAAGGGTCACCTGTAACAACTACATACATATGGTGTTATGTTTAACATCATAACTGGGATGCTCATAATGCTGAGAATATCACATAAAGGTTATTAAAAAAAAATAGTAGTTTGATCATATATGTCTATTTACATACAGCTGACACAGGACCTATGCTGTAAATGTGGTGTCAATACGCAGGACCTCATTCCAATTCAGTGTTGACTGTGCAAGCCTAATTGAGATGTTCTGTGCTTCTATCTGATACGAGTTTGTCTGTACCTGCCTCACATCTGAGACTCTCTGACACCTGAATCCTTCATAAATGTCCCTATGGTAATCATCTATTTTGGATAACTCTCTGTGAGCCATGAGCATGAAGTAACTTCAGAAAATTGGTCCAGAGACCTTCTGCTGCTATACATGCGATGCACACACAAGGAGAAAATATTATTTTTTACTTATTTCACTGAGGGCTGTCAGTATCCTCATCACTTTCATATATCTCAAATGCAGTAGAAAACAGATATAGAAGAAGTCATGAGAATTGCTATGGAATCAAGCAAACATTTTCTTAAAGCTAAAGGCAAAATTTAGGAATTGTTTGCAAAACAATCTGCAATTGGTCTGCAAAATTGTTTCCAGATAATAGCTACGATCTTCCTACACACACATACACACACACACACACACACACAAAGAAAAGTGGGGAGAGGAGAGAGGAAGTTGTCTTGTAAGTGGAGTATAGAGAGGAAGAAAAAGCTGATCAGGAGGTAAGGACCAGCGCAGTTACATCTGGGTGACTGAAGCTATCCTGTACATCTGACTCAGCCTAAACCTTTCCAGCAGGCCTGCAAATGGCAGTCTCTTAATTCATCAAGCTCAGCTCTGCAAAGATCAGTGAACTACAGAAGACTGACAAGTCAATGGCCTGGTAAGCAGTTTTAGTGGGAGGTTTTTCTCAGAAATGTGGGCAGTGAGGACTCATTTAGGGGAAAAAGAAAGAGCTCTTCGCTGCTTTGAGTTTCTGAGAGGAGGGGAAGGTGGGAAAAGTTTGGTGTAGAAGTGTGTGTGAGAAAAATAGCCAGTTCTCAAATTGTATATGTATATGTGTGTCTATGTTTGTGTGTATGTCTGGTAAGAAATGTTCCTCTTCTACCTTGCTCCAACATCAGCTGCCAACCTGATGGACTGCAAGATCTTTTGCAGTGGTCTTGAATGAGGCTTTCTTCGCACTTGCAACAAGAATAAACTAAAATGTTACGAATTAAAACCAGATCATATTCTTTGTAGCTAGTTTTTGTTGCTGTTGTTGTTGTTGTGTTTTGTTTGTTTGTTTGTTTGTTTTAGTGTAATGTTAAAGATCACTTACTTGGTTTGACACAGGCTGAATTCTCACCATTTAACAAAATCGGAAATGATAAGCTTGGAAGTCAATAAAAAAAAGCTGCACTCTTGACTTACCAACAATAGCCAAGAACCAACAGCAAAGAACTCAATATCTGTAGAGGAGGTATACTTTGAGTATTTGCAAGACATTCTCAAGCTACTTGATCTAGCAAATGGGCTTTATAGTGTTATTGAGGCATAATCAGCTGAATATATTGTAGCCATTTATACCTGACACCATTTCTCCCTTCAAAAGGTTATTTGTGTAGGGGAAGGTGTTAAGAAGCAGTGAAGAATACTTTGTTCTGTGTGACTCTCACTCATGTCTTATGACCACCTCTTACTAACACCACAGTATTTGGCATCTAGCCACTACACTGTGCGTATGTTCTTTTCTAAGAAATTTTGATCTTCCTGCCATCACTCAGGAAGTACTCACGCCATGTCATACAGAAATCTGAGAATGAATACAAGTATATACAGTATATACACCCCATCTCTTTCTAATTCAAGTATAAACAGAGGCTGATGTTCTAGTAGTTCTCATTTTATCCAAGTCAATTCCTATAAACTGAAGTTATTTCTGTGCATACTCAATAGCTATTTGTACACATAATAATTATTATAGTAATTACATGCACAGAATATGCAGTAGTACAGTATTCACACAGCATATTTCAAAGCATTTTGTGACTTTATATTCCAATATAGAAAGTAGAACTAGGAAAATGAGGTATTAAACCTTTAATCAAAAATATACACCTTGCTTGATGGTATTCAAAAAGTAAATATGAGCTACGTTTCACAAACAATGTATTTTATCAAGTATGATCACATCTAGAGTAATTATGCTAAACACTCTAATTATCTTTATAGATTTCTAAATCTTGTAACTTTATTCAAATTCTATTTTAAGGAAGATATAATTCTTTTACTATGTTTTTGCTAAGCCTGTTAGTGATTTATTTATGCGGAAACATTCAGGACAAAGAAACTAACTACTCTTTCACTGTGCAAAGCATAATCTTATTTGGAAACAGCATAATTCAAGTAGCCACAGTTAGCTGTTTGGACAGTACTTCTTGCTTAAGAAATATTCTTCATCATAAGTTATGGCAGACAAAACTTCTGTCAGGCAAATGAACAGAAGATGGAAAATTCTCGCAAGCAGTATTCAGATTACAAAGATGGGACAGTAATGGAATGAAAAAGAAGCCATGTTGCTAAGCCACTGAACAAATCAGGGGTCAAGTTGCATATTTAAATAACTTATGTTATTCCATTTGCTACTTCAAAAGTAGCTTAGTGTCCTAAGACTTCAGTACTTCTACTGTTCTTCAGTCCAATGAGTATTTTGCCTTAGTTAAAGATGCAAAAATAAATAATATAGTAAAATCCGCAGAGGTATATCTGCAAGAAGATACAGTACAGCCACATCATATAAAAAGTGTTATCAAGATCTTCTACTTGGGATACCACAAGTAAGAAATTATATATGCAGTTACTTACACCTCCAGATGCTGTTATACTTTTTTTGCTTGTTTGTTTATTTGTTTTTAAGTAATGTCTACAATGACAGGATAAAGTAGTTTCATGGAAAATTTTCCTATTCAGCTACTGGCCATGTGTTACCCTCTTTACGTCCACCAGCTGGTTTCATGCAGGCAAACTGAAGCCTATGCAGGCTCTAAAGGAACTGGCCTTGTCACAGGACAACAACACCTGAAATCCATGGAAAATTAGTTAAGAATATTGGGAACATGGACTTGTAAACAGGAGTTCCAAAGTGACTCTTAAATACAACTGGCTAAGACTTCTTAATTAGGTATTTAATTGCTGTACTTCACAAAACTGAAACTTTGTTTCAGAGGGCATTGTTCTGACATATACGCCGTTGGGGAAGTTTCCTAGGCTGAAGCTGTAAGAGAGAAGGAAAGGAAAAAAGTACAAAGCAAAGAACAAATCTATATCTCCTTAGGTATATCTACACTGCAAAAGAAAATGTAGGAAAAAACTTGAACATTCATCTGTGGCTTTCTGACACTCTCGTATGCTCAGGTTTGTCCCTGGCTCCCAGACAACTTCAGGTCACTCACGTCAAGACAGGACATGGGAACAAGACAGGGTGTAGCTGACTTCTGGTAGGGACAAGCTCCCACTCGTTCTGGTTCTCTCCATCTTAAGTAGCTGAACGTTCTGTTTCACAGAATCATAGAATCTCAGAATGGTTGAGGTTGGAAGGGATGACTGGAGGTCATTTGGTCCACCCTCCCTTTTCAAGCAGGGCCACATAGAGCAGGTCGGCAAACACCAAGTCCAGACAGTTTTTGAAGATCTCCAAGGAGGGAGACTCCACAACCTCTCTGGGCAACCTATGCCAGTGCTCAGTCACTCGCACAGAAAAGTACTTCCTGATGTTCAGAGGGAACCTCCTTAGTTCCAGTTTGTGCCCATTGCCTCTTGTCCTGGCACTGGGTACCACTGAAAAGAGCTTGGCTTCTCTGCACCCTCCCTTTAGGTGTATATACATTGGTGAGATCCCCGAGCCTACTTTTCTCCAGATTGAACAGTCCCAGCTCTCTCAGTGTTTCCTCACAGGAGATGTGCTCCAGTCACTTGATCGTCTTGGTGGACCTACGTTTGACTCTTTCCAGTATGTCCATGTCTCTCTTGTGCTCAGGAGCCCAGCAATGGACTCAATACTCCGGGTGCGGCCTCACCAACACTGAGTAGAGTGGAAGGATCACCTACTTTGACTTGCTGGTGATACTTTGCCTAGTGCAGCCAAGAATACAGGTAATCTTCTAAGGGGCAAGGGCACATTGCTGATTCATGTTCAACTTAGCATCCACCAGGAGTCCCTGGTCTTTTTCTACAAAGCTGCTTTCCAGCTGGGTGAGCCCCAGCATGTCCTGGTGCCTGGGGTTGCTCTTCCCCAGATGCTGGACTTTGTATTTCTCCTTGTTGAACTTCATGAAGTTCTTGTCAGCCCTTTTCCCCAGCCTGTCAAGGTCCTTCTGGATGGTTACACGGCCTTCCGGTGAGTCCGTCACTNGGTTACACGGCCTTCCGGTGAGTCAGTCACTCCCCCCGGTTTCATGTCATCTTCAAATTAACTAAGGGTACACTCTACCCCATTGTCCAAATCATTAAAGAAGATGTTAAACAGGACTGGACCCAGTATTCACCCCTTGGATACTCTTGTTACTGGCCTCCAACCAGACTTTGCACCACTGATCACTGCCCTCTGGGCCTGGCTATTCAGCTGTTTTTTGATCCACCTCACTGTCTATTCATCCAGCCTGTACTTAAGAGCTTTTCTGTGATGATACAGCTTAAGACAGTGACCTTGCAATCACATGTGCCAGCTTCCTCAGCACTAGTGGGTGCACCCCATCAGGGACTATGGACTTGCAAATTTTCAGTTTGCTTAACTATTCCCTGACCTTGTCCTCTTCCACCAAGGGTACATTTTCCTTGCTCCAGCCTTTCAGGCTTGTCGCTGGGACCTCGGATTCCTAAAGGCTGGACTTGCTGGTAAAAACTGACGCAAAGAAGGCATTTATAATACCTCAGCCTTTTCACTGTCTTGCATAACTAGGTCTGCCGTTTTACTCAGTAGAGAGCCCACATTTTCGTTAGTCTTCCTTTTGTCCCTGATGTACTTGCAGAAGCCCCTCTTGTTGCCTTTTTATAACTGTGTCCAATCACAGATCACATAACCTCATCCAACTTCTGACAGTTTGACTGGAACTCACATCTTGAACAGTGGAAAGCACATGTAAATTATAAGTGCATCTTTAAATCACAGAAACAGCATAGAGGGTGCAGAGGAGAAAAAGGCCAAATGTGATGTAGCAGAGATGAATCCAGTCTGCACTGGTGAGGTCCAGGTCCAGTGTGATACTTGGAGCCACAGGACTCAATTTGGTCTGTCAAGAGAGACACAATTCTGCTATAACCCTCCTATAACATCTAGCAATGTTCATATAACATCTATCAACATTTAGATAAGGCATCTTCATGTGTATAACCTTCTACTCACTTTATCATTGACATTTTGGTATCTTGTAGCACACTGGAAGCATTGCCTGACCATTTGTCCATCCCGGATGTTATAGGGCATTTTTTCTACATGTTGTCTAATTTGAATAGTTTGTCATTTTATGTCAGAACAGCCTTTGTATTATTCCAGTAAAGTCAGAACATGTGGATGTTTCTGTTGATTACTTTTTTCACTTTGATTTTATACTTTAGGTATGTTACAGGTATGCTAAAAGGGAGCTGAAAATCTGCCACATTACAGCAATATTTTGAAACTGCTTTACAATGTGTTGCAGAGATACTAGTGACAGTGTGAGATCAAAGACAACAGAGGATGAGTTGTTCTTTCCCTGGAAACTGATTTTTCTCAGTGTCACATTGCTTTGACAACAAGGACATATGTAAGTCTCTTCACACAGCTTTTTAAGGGCCTGTAAATCCTGTAAATCCTGAGACCTCCAGTGGGGAAACTGAGCTGTGATAATGCTTGAAGACAGTGGCAGACTTTTCTTATTAACAAAATGACCTTCAACAACATTTGTTATGTCTGCTTTGTCTTTTTGTTGCCTTTACTGTTGCCTTGTATGTCTGTAGCAGTGGTAGAAAAGCATGTGGTGGGAAACAATTTAATGCCACACACATCTCTTGGTGTTGGTGTAGCTTCTGTGTTGTAAGCTGTGATACCCTGTCAGGTGGCAGTAGAATTCAGGACATATTCTGGTTAAACTCCTGTGATGCTTTGCATATCACTTCACTTTTTTTTGTTTTCAGATGAGTACAGTTTTCGAAACCTGATAAGACGACATGGGGAAGACACTGGCAAACTGTGATTCACATTGATAATGGAAGACGTGCCACAGCAACTTCTAAGTCTTACTGCAAATTCAGAGCAAGAGCTATTAGCCCATTAGCAGAGAATAAAATTCAAAGAAACATATTATCCCCTTGCATTCTTCCACTTTTAAAGAGAGTTCTTGATCTTTACATCACAGGAGATGGCAGAAACAAGTGAATCCAGGAATACCAGTCTAAAAAATGCAGACAAATAATGAGCTATTTGCACTTAGAAGGTAGAAAAATATATGGCAGTCAATGACAGGCCTACAGACCTTACAAACAGGAAAGAAACAGCAAGTGTCATTTTACCTGACTTCAGTAAGGCTTTCAACTTTCCTGTGTGACTTTTTACCAGCAAAACAGGAAAATGCAGTCTATTAAAACAGATATAGTTTGGGTATAAAACTTCTTGTAAAATTATATTTTAAAAGTAGTTATCAATGGTTTATTGCTATACTAGAAAGATGTTTCAGACGAGATCTGCTCTGCTTAAGTTACTGCCTGGTATTCTCTGGATTATTGAATTGTGTGTTCTCGTCAAGAGGAGCATTCTTGTTGTGCTTGCAGGTGGTACCATATCAGCAACAGTCTGGAAGACAAGGTTAGAATTCAAAGTGATCCCTACAAATTGGAAAATCATCTAATGATGGGATGGAACTCAAAGACAAGTGCAGAGTTGTGTTCTTAGCAAAAATAATAAGATATCCACACACAGGATGAGAATTAACTATTGGACTGTTTGCAGGGGTTTTAGTGGGTCACTGGCTAAACAGGAGTCATTAGTGTCCTGCTGTTGCAAAAGCTGCAAACATCTCATTGCAATGTGCAGACTTGGCATACAAAATGAGTGGTGTTGATGCTAAATCATGCTTTTCATCCACTCTCCAGTGGTAAAGTCTCAGCTGTTTTTCCACTACAGGCAACTTAAGAACAATAAAAGACAAAGCAGAGACAAGAAAAGACCTTTTCCAGGAGAAAAGTGTAAGGATGAAAATACATAAGGAAAGATTACAGAAAATAAATAAATAAATAAGCAAGCAAGCAAATCCTATTAAACCTAGGAAAGTGAAGATAAAAGGGATACACAGTATAAGCCCACAAATATTGTAAATATACCTGCAAACCAGTGTAATGCATTGCCTATGCAATGGATAAGGTGCATTTTATTAACTTTCTGGTGAGAAAGTTTAGGCGTAACACTAGGAAAATTAAAAATAATAATAAGGGTAATAGATAAAAACTGTTTAAGGTGGTCAGAGCATCTCTACATTAGGATGTTTTCAGTTACAAATCAAACTTAAAAGTGACTTGAGTATGACTGGTGTTCCATGATACAAAAGAATGGACAACAGAACCTTCTCAGGTCCTTTCTAATTCAATAACTTTATCTTTCCATGGAAAAAAAAGATAAAAAAATAAAAATAAAAAAATAAAATAAATAAAATAAAATAAAATGAGAAGCTAAATTCCTGCATTGTTAATCCTTAATGTCATTGGAAATATTCCAAGTCTTGTCATTCATAGCTTACAAAAGATAATATATTTATTTAATTATGCATCCTGAATAACCGTAAAATGGTAATTTTATACATGTCAACATGGGAGATGAAAAAGCTATTCAGATAGAAACCACATTTTTAAAGCCTTTAGTCCTTGAATTGCTGGGAAAAAAAATTTCAATCTCATGATAAATGTTATCTGTTCTTTGCATAAACTCAGCAGACAAAAGCAGTGCATCTGTCAGGTCATGGGACAGGAAGTAAGGAAAGTGGCTAAATGTTTTGAAATTGTGTAATGGTTCATGGGGGCAGAATCCAGGGTGCACCGAATTCTTGCTTTGATGCCAGGTGCCATTTTTGAACAGCCTTCCCTTTTTATTTTTTTTCCAAGTGAAAGACTGAAATCTTACTTATGGTCTGTGTCTTAATGTATATATATGATGTACAAAAGATGGTATATAAGTGGGGATTTTTCTATGGGACATCCAAAGATTCATATATGGTAGGGAATTTGGACATTTTGATCATCTTGCTAAGTCTCAGCATCTTAAAAGCAAAGATATTTTTAATGATGTCCTAATGAATAGCAACAGCTATGCCAAGTTGAGTGATGTGAGCACTGAAAAAAATATGTATTGAACAGACTTAACTCTGTGCACTGCTGAAAATACACTGAAAGTATTTAGACCATTTCAAAGAACATTTAGCTCATTGTAAGGGCAATTTTGTGTGAAAGGAGGTTTATTTTTCCATGGTCCTTGGAAGTGATGAAGAATTCATAATTCTCTAGATATTTCTGCAACTTCTTCTTTTCTTTTAAAAATGCTTTACATGCTCAATATCACTGTTCACATTGCCTAGCTCTTCAAAGGGACATGAAATCTCTTAAGAAACACTATTCTTATGCAGAGATGTCCTGTACCCAAGATGTAATTACTTCTCTTAATATACCAAGAGTATAAGTCTTTCTTGTGGCCACTTCTATGTATTTGAAAAATAGATTATTAGATAAGCTGTTAGGAAAAGTCTGGATGTTAGTTTAGAAGACAGTGACAAAAAGACCTTAAAAATGAAGCAAGATTGGCAAGTAATCAGAAATATCTCAAAAGGGGAGAACTGGGAAATTTTTTTCCTTAAAAGTGGAAAAAAGGAAGACCTGGGGAACTACAGGCCAGTCAGTCTCACATCTATGCCCGGCAACATCATGGAGCAGGTCACCTGGAAACTATGCTAAGGCATATAGAAAACAAAGAGGTGATTGGTGAAAGCCAACATGGCTTCCTTAAGGGCAAATTGTGCCTGACAAGTTTGGTGGCCTTCTATGATGAGGTTAAAGCATTGGTGGATAGGGGAAGAGCAACTGACATCATCTGCCTGGACTTGTGCAAAGCATTTGACACTGTCCTGCATGACATCCTTGTCTGTAAATTGGAGAGACATGGATTTGATGGATGGACCAATCAGTGGATAAAGAGTTGGCTGGAAAGTCACGCTCAAAGAGTTGTGGTCAATGGCTTGATGTCCAGGTGGACACCAGTGATGAGTGGTATTCCTCAGGGGTTGGTGTTANTGTGGTTGACAAACTGGAGGGAAGGGATGCCATCCAGAGGAACCTTGACAGGCTTGAGAGGTGGGCCCATGCCAACCTCATGAAATACGGCAAGGCCAAGTGCAAGGTTGTGCACCTGGGTAAGGGCAATCTCAACCACAAGCACAGGCTGGGCAATGAGTGGATTGAGAGCAGCCTTGAAGAGAAGGACTTGGGCGTCTTGGTGGATGAGAAACTCAACATGACCTGGCAATGTGCACTTGCAACCCAGAAAGCCAATGGTATTCTGGGCTGCATCAAAAGAAGCTTGGTCAGCAAGTCAAGGGAGGCAATTCTCCAGCTCTACTCCACTCTCATGAGACCCCACCTGGAGCACTGTGTTCAGCTCTGGGGCCCCCAGCATTAGGAAGATGTAGATTTGTTCGGGTGGGTCCAAAGGAGGGCAACGAGGATGATCAGAGGGCCGGGGCACCTCTCCTGTGAAGAGAGACTTTGAGAGTTGGGTTGTTCAGCCTGGAGAAGAGAGGTCTCTGGGGAGACCTAATAACAGCCTTCTGGTACAGCCTCCCAGTACCTTCCAGGGGGCCTACAAGGAAGCTGGAGAGGGACTCTATCAGGGAGTGCAGTGATAGGACAAGGAGTAATGGCTTTAAACTGAAAGAGGGGAGATTTAGATTGGGTGTTAAGAGGAAGTTCTTTACTATGAGGGTGCTGAGGCACTGGAACAGATTGCTCAGAGAAGCTGTGGATGCCCCATCCCTGGAAGTGTTTAAGGCCAGGTTGGACGGGGCTTTGAACAACCTGATCTAGTGGAAGGCGTCCCTGCTCATGGAAGAGAGGTTGGAACAGGTGACCTTTAAGGTCCCTTCCAACTCAAACCATTCTATAACTCAGTGAAGTTGTCAGGAGTCTTACTTAACAAACTTCGATGTGGAAACTTCACAGGTTAATCTGTCCCATGGAAAGCTTTTCCCTGTAAATTATTTGTGTCATCTGGTTTGACTGGTAAGTAAGCTGTAATAACACTAAAGGACAATCAAAATAACATAATATCTAAAACAAGTTATGTGAACACCAATGATCTATCTCTAACATTTTATCAATCTCTTCAAGGTTTCTTAGAATGAAAGCCATGAGATAGATAATGAATCAGGTATATACAAAACATATTAGAAAGTTCCAGGGACTTTCTGATAAACCTGCAAAATAAGAGGGGAAAGAAAAGCAAGGAGGAAGGAAAGGAAGGAGAAAGGAAA